>CAKAOJ020000005.1:4490000-4907500 GCA_916701645.2 Sebastolobus alascanus
ATAGGTTGGTGGCCCCTCCTCTTCCTCTACGTAGTAAAGATGGCAACCGTTGAGGATGAGAAGTGTCCAGCGTTCCACACTCAACGTTTTGACCGTTTTGAGTACAACATCCGGGTACTTAGAGTGCACTGCATTTTGCCATACTTCTCAAGACACTTATGCACTCAAAATAGCAAGTGTACAAGTAGTACAAGAAGTACACAAATTGAGACAGCACTACTTTTGACTTCTGATTGCTTTTAACCCTACTCAGAGATGCCAATGGTCAGGTAGAAAACAGCAACATGTAGCTGGTAAGGTGCCTATAGGTACAGTGCGTGTTACATACTAATACTGGAGTGATGGGTGTCAAAATGCCACTGCCAGTTAATGTTCTCAAAGACAATTTTAATTTTGAGTAAATTCATTTTGCAGCAGTGCGTTGTTCCTGTACAACCATGTTCACTGCATTGTGGGACAATGGTATCCATCAATAGAATGCTCAAAAATAAAAATAAAAAGTCAGTATGCATACACTTTTGAGTAAATTTGTACTTAATTTTTGTCATTTTTCCAGTGAGGATTTGCTAAGAATCAGTATGTATTCGGAACACAGCTTGGGTGCTGCTCAACAACACCTCAGCATTGTGGCTTCCATGTTCTCTTGAACTGTGTGCCCTCCTCAAGGTGGATTGTCATATGTGAAAACAAGACATTCGAGGACGTCTCCATCAGTGATATATCTCTCTTTTTTTTTTTAAAGCTTTTCTATACACTTTGTTTTGCCAGCATACTGGCATGGCTGTATGGAACCAGGTGCCAAGATGCTTAGCCTTGTTCCAACTCTATTTGTGGTGGTCACCTTGTCCTGCCCTACACTCGCACCTCTTTCGAGGGTGGTTGCCGTGCGAGTGCATGTTTGTGTGTTTAGGTGTGTTTGTTTGCGTGTGTACCACCGGGGTTGTGTGTCATTGTCACAATTCAGCATTCTATTTTTTCTGCCCTCAGCTCCCAAAGGAGTACTGTCCCCCATACGCTAACACCCACCCATCCTCCTACCCACACACAAACACACACACACAGACTAAGACACACACATGCACACTCACAAATGCTCGATCTCAGTCAAAATGTCATTGAAATTCAGACCATACACTGTAGTTTGGGGTCATGACTTTCTGCTGTGTACATGGCCCAGAGCTATATAGCAGGGGAGAAAGTGCGCGCTCTCTCTGTGATCTCTCTCTCTCTTTCTGTCTGTCTGTCAGTCCCCCCCACCCCTCTCTCTCTCTCTCTGTCAAACACACACACAGCTGCTGAATGATGTTTGAATTCTGATCTTTTCGCTCCCAGCACCAGACCAAAGAGAAACGGTCCAAACTTTTGTCTCCATGTCTCACCTCTCCAACCAGAGAATTACACCTGCCTCTTTCATCATTTACTTCTCTCTTACTTGCCGTCTTTCTTTCGGGTGATGGCAGTGTGAGTCACGGGTGCGAGTTAGTGAACTATTTCATACCAAACAGACATTTTGAAATGGGAGTCGCAAGCAACGTTTTGGAAGAGCAATTGCTTTGAGGAGAATGTTCACTTCAAAAGTCCGACACCACATCAGGCTGTTCTCATACACCGTTCGTAGATGTACCTAAGAAAAGTAATGCACTGTAATTCGTATATAGGCTATCCCACAAAATACATTTGTATGTAATCCACATAATCGTGAACCGGGAAGTATAAAGAGCGACAAACGTTGCGTAGGGAGGATGGGTGGGTCAAAAAACACAGGACTTTTTTCCAGGAGACCGGTGTTCATACCCCGTGTGAAACCAGAAATCAAAGTTGATTTATCCCTCACATAATTTCTGTACTTAATGCCACGTAACGCCACTTCCGGGGTTATTTTAACGGTAACCACAATCTTTTCCTAAACTTAACTAAGTGGTTTTGTTGTCTAAACCTAACCAAGTCGATATTCTCCTAAATCTAACTGAGCAGTTTTGTTTTCTAAACCTAACCAAGTCGATCTTTTCCTAAACCTAAGTAGTTTTGTTGCCTAAACATAGCCATTCGATCCTTTCCTAAACCTAACTAAGTAGTTTTGTTGCCTAAACCTAACCATTCAATCTTTTCCTAAACCTAAGTAAATTTGTTGCTTAAACCTAACCAAGTCGATCTTTTCCTAAACCTTAGTACATTTGTTGCCTAAACCTAACCAAGTCGATCTTTTCCTAAACCTAGATGAGTAGTTTAGTTGCCTAAACCTAACCAAGTTGATCTTTTCCTAACCATAGATGAGTAGTTTTGTTTCCTAAACCTAATCAAGTTCTTTCCTATGTAGACAAAGTGTATTTTGAAAAGACTGGAGCGGAAATTGACACGTTCGTCACGTGTTGCTGGACACTCGTAGGAAAATGCTCGAAAAATGAGGAACAACTTTTCGTAAGATATCATACAAACTGTTGTATGAGGATACATTGACCAAATTAAGAGTGACAATAGCACTTTCATTGCCATTACATTTCAAGGATGGACTCCCCTTCCTACTGCTATAGATTCTATGGGGAAAAAATATGCGGGGAAACCATTTATCTCCCTACCAGGCAGCACAGCTATGATTGAACAAATGTATTCTCCTCTTGCTTTGGTAAAACAAAGGACCAATAATATACTTCTGTCTTTACTGCGGACTCCTCCCATTAACCGCCTGATAGAGATCTCTATCACATCAGCCAGACGCAACCCCCTTTTCTCCCCATCTCTCTTCCTCTTCCTCTCCTATATATTTTCCAGCATTTCTCTGTCTCTCTTCTCCATCTCTCTCTCTCATGCCTTTAATCTCCCAATTTCCATCTTTTTTCTCTCCCTGTGGTGAACTTGAACAGACTCTTGCAGCATGTTTCCCCTCATTCAATTGTATTTCTGTAAAAACCCAAATCCTGTTGCCTCTCTCCTCTTTCTTTTCTCTCACCTCCTCATCCTGACACCCTCTCTGTCTTCATCCTTTTCGTCACCCTCTTTCTCACTCAGCCGAACCTCTCATCCTTCCTCCTCCTCCTCCTCCTCCTCTTCCCCTTCCCCTTCCCCTTCCCCCCCTCTCCTCTCTCTGCCTGTATCTCACTCTGTCCTAGTTTCAACAGCCTGCGTTATGAATTATGTGCAACTAGCTTGCCTCATGAAAGAATCATCTTGGCCGATGAATAATAGATGTCGAGGAGAATAGAAGTGTAGGTTACAAACTGTGTTTACCCTCACTGCCTCATCTACTGCCTTATTAATTTCATCATAGTTAAACAACTGACTGACTGACTGACGCATTTTTATCGAGCGACATGCTAGTTGAAAGCAGGCAGCCAGTGTGGTCCCAAATCTGCCATAGATGGGGAGTACAAATATACTGGGTCACTGCTTCATACTGCTTTATTGATTTCATCATACAAAATACTATTTAGTTTGTAGCCAGTTGCATTGGAAATAAAGTATTATGTCAGAAAAACCAGTCCTCCCTCACTATCTTAGCTACTAACTTACATTTCATCACAGTTATCAAATTAAAAATAAATCATATACAGTCTTCAAAAATCAAAGTGTCCCAGATCTCAAGCCATGTTTGACACTCCTTGATGCTCGGTCCACCGTACTTGAAAGACTGAAGTGCAGATGAGGCTCAGCAGGTTGTGTACTAACTGCAGGGCCACATGAAGTGTCCTTGAGCAAGACCCTGAACCCCAACTTGCTCCCGACTGTTAGGCCAACACCTTGCATGGTAGCTTCCCGCAAACTGGTGTGTGAATAACTCAATGACAGGTAAACTGTAAAGCGCTTTTACTGAATGTGTCACCAAGTGGCTCGTTCTTCTTGATCACCTGCCAGTCATCCATCTTTTGAGCAATTATTCCCACAAGAGAAGATATTAAATCAACCATATGACAAAATATATATATATTTGTTTTATCACCTTAAAGCGATGGTAGGCAGAATGTTTTGGCCATCATTGGGCAAAAATTCCATAATAACCTTTCAGCATATTGTAATTCAAGTGATCTGAGAGAAAACTAGACTTCTGCACCTCGTCATGGCTCTGTTTTCAGGCTTTAAAAAATCTAGCCGGGAGACTTTGGCCAATCACAGGTCATTTCAGAGAGAGAGAGCGATCCTATTGGCTGTTCGTTCAACGGAGGCAGCTGTCAATCACTCGCGAACTCCGATCAAATGGTCAAACTAGGCAGCGCTGATCAAATATGAATCAATATTCTGTTACTGTAATGCCTATTTCTCACCTCAAATGTTTTCAGAAACATCTTGTAGTGTACTGTCTGGCTGTAAAATTAGAAAGTTTGCTCCGGCTGGTGGGCGGTGTTGTTAACAGATGTTGATGTGTAAAATTGGTCGGGTTCCCCTTTAATATCAAAGGCCTGTTACACTTGACCCGACAGTTGTGAGAGCTAAACAGCTTTGTCTTTTCTTTATCTCCACTCCACTCCACTCCGAAACACTGGCAGCAAAAGATGTGAACTGAGAAAAGACAAAAGGGGAAAAAAAAGATGCACTCTGAAAATTTAGCCAATGATGCAACTGTGCAGGTTGCAATGTTTCAATTTCAGCACGAAAATGCACACTTATCAAAACAGTACGACTCCTGCGATAACACTCCAGCTGTCAAATTTGGGCGAGAGAGGGAAATATACAGTATGATCAGCACAACTTAAGAGGTCAATAGTTGACTGCACTGGGATTAGATAACAAGCTAGCATGAAAGAGAAATGATTATATGCATCAGTCATAAATTTATCAGCGGTTATTCGCAAAAGCACTGAAAGATACTGAGGAAAAAAAGACATCCGAGACAGATTGCATATGTAATTGAAATTACTGTTCACAGCTGCTATTATATAATGATGCTCACTGTATTGAATGCACCTTTTAACAAGCTGGAAAGACGTAGCGGTGTTAGACATCATTTCTCCATCTTTTCTTAATATATAGGTCATGCTGTCATGCATTTGCCATACAGTACGTGTTCAACATCCTCCGTCGAACATCTCAACGATTCTTATGTTTGTTCACACAAACAGGACGAGGCTGTTATCGGAAGAAAAAATGTTTAAATGATGATGTATGTATCCTGTGTACACTCTGAGACCGGCTGGCAAGCAAGCAAGGAGAAAGAGAGCCAGGGGTAGAGAGAGTTGTGTGGTAATTATAGATCAAGAGGATGGTAATTCTACTGACTCTCTATCCCTATAGGGTGGAGGGGGGGGGGAGTGAGAGAGGAAGAGAGAGCAGAGAAGGAGAGAAAGAGAGAGAGGGAGAGGGGAAAGACTCAGGGGGAGAGAGGAAGAACGGGAAGCGTGAGAAGAGAGACTCGGGGAGGGAAACGGAAAGGAGGGAGAAACAGAGAAGAAGAGGATCAGGAGGAGAAGAGGGGGAAGTGAGTATAGGAAGGGGATAAACGAGAAGAAGAAGAGTGATACAGGAAGAGGAAGTGAGTGAAATGGGGAGAGGAAATATGTGAGCGAGGGAAAAGAGAGAGAATTTAAAATTGAAATAGTCATTTAGTGATATTTTCATCTAATACTGCTTTTTTAAGACATTAACAAATTGGTCAGGATTAGCATTTACCGTTCCTCATCCCACAGAAAAAGAATATAAAAAAGGAAAAAAAAAAACACTTTTAAATGTCTTTACGAATACTTTCTTTGCGACGTGTCCTCATACAAGGGTTCGTATGATATCTTACGAAAAGTTATTCCTCATTTCCCATGTGTTTTCCTACGAATGTCCAGTAACACATGTCAATTTCCGTTCGTGACATGCCAGTCATTTCAAAATAAAATTCCATCTTCGCCGGAAACAACTTGGGTAGGTTTAGGCAACAAAACTACTTAGTTCGGTTTAGGAGAAAGATGTGGTTTGGGTTAAAATAAAGGCGTAACGCAAGTACTGATGTTAAATGACAAATAAATCAACGTTGACTTCTGGTTTCACACGGGGTACAAACAGTCGTCTCCTTGGTGAAAGTCCGGTGTTTTTTGACCCACCCATCCACCCCGACCTCCTCCATACGCGGCGTTTGATGCTCTTTACACTTCCTGGTTCATGATTACGTGGATTACGTACAAATTGATTTTCGTAGTTATAGCTACGAACTTTGCATGAGAACAACCTGTTCTTTGTTGTGCAATTGTAACTTTTAATTTCTACCAATATTGTCCGAGGACGTGACAAAGATTTATGGTTTACCAGATAGTTGCTGGTGCCTGGTGTGAAACAGTGGAGCTACAGAGGAAGTGATGCTTTTATGTTTATAATGAACTGTGACGTTGCAAACAGTATTGGTACCATGACGCAGCCATTCTTAATGGATGATTACACGGTGCAATCACCCGGAAGCACACACCTTATCTAAGTTTGTCAAAAGTGCAGCAGACAGGGAATTCTCACCGCTGCCATCATTCCAAGTAATAAAGTCATAAAGAGCCTTAATACAGTGCCATCGCCCAGCAGTACAGAGTAAAGGCTACACCATAAATGCTCCACATCACAGTAGGCGCCTTGGGTCAAGCAGCTGGTAGCATAATGTTCATAGAGGACCACTAGGCTTAGCGAGACTCACTGTCGAGTACCACTTCATTAAGCATGACATCATGGTCTGTATCAGATCAGTTTCACTAACATGTGGCTTCTCCTGTCGGACTAATGAAGTCAGTGTTGTGCAGCCAAATGATGTGCAACGCGCCAGTGATTTAAAAGAGTAAAAGAGTAGAAGAAAGCACAATTGAAATCATTAATGGCAGAAAGCACTACTGAAGAGCACGCCGTGTCTTTCGTGGCCGCAGAACGAGCGCTGGAGATGCAGTTTTATAAAGATTGGCCTACTAGAAGTTTATTGAAATTCAACAATGAGATCAAGCCAGGCTCATGTGGCCTTTCACTCAGGTACAGCCTCTCTTCTCTCCTTCTAACTCTCGATTCATGTCATTCATCCAATCACTGCATGTGATCCGGTTTTCTATATCGCCTCTTCCCATTAATAAACTGACCCTTGTTCTGATTTTCTGTTTTGCTCATCTCATCTCAGGCAAAGGAGCAGTCTCAGACCGTACTCTTGAGAGTATCATATTAATGTGTGTCTCCTCTGGATGAATCTCTAGTTTTATCCTAAATGTCAAAATCATACTTTTATGTCTTTGCTGCCCTAAATTCCTGCCTAGCTTTGCAGCATTGCTACACACTGAAGCCCAACTAATCATAGCTTGTGTCCAATTTGACAAGTTGGGAGTGAGAATGGGTTGGTCTAGCCCTACAGTGGCTCAGCAAGGACATTTTAACCGCTGACTACACCAATATAAGTATTTACAGATATGATTAAAACATGTTTGTATTCTTTTTAACACCCTTCCAGTTCCTGGTTTCATTCCTCTTTATTGAATAGGTACTTTTTCCTATTCAGAATGTCTCAAACCACCAACTTCTGCAGGGCAGTGTGTGTTAAGACAAACATTTCAATGGGTCTAGAAAGTAACATGCAACTCTCCCAAACTGAATTAATTTGCAGCTCGTAGAAGTCACCGTTTTGAGACAATGGTTCCATCATAGACAGATTGCCATATTCAGTGCCTTCAGCTTCACTGTTTCCCCGATTTTCAGAAACAGGAGGCTCAGACACCCGCTGGTGCCGTCCAACCCAAGAAGTCCTGGGATAAAAACAAAATATATATTTTGGGCTTTATGATTACATTCAACTTGTGCTTTTTCTTTGTACAAGATAAAGAAGACTGTATGAAGAAAGAAGAAATAAATGGGAAGTCAAAGAGAGAGCACACAACAAAGAGGTGTCCTTCATGACATGTTTGAATGGGAGACAGAAAGATAGTAAAAACAGGGACAAGCTAAGATAAAGACTGGAAGAAAGAGGAATGGAGGGTGACAGTGAGACAGATGGAAAAAAGCAATAAGAGAGAAAGTGTTGATACAGATGGAAAGAGAAAGAAGTAAAAGAGAGACAAGAGAGAAGAAGAGAAAAAAAAGACAACAAAAGCAATAGCAAGGCAGAAGAACACATAGAGAGAAAGAGTCTGCCTGCTCTCTTGTCTCTTTAAGCTGAGATATCTCAATATTGACACAACTATAGCTGCACACAGTACAGTCTCCTTGGCTGGAGTCAGGAGGATACAAGCGCAGCCTGCATCCACACTTAAAAGCTCCAACACCTCATTGATGTTTTTATCCCCCCAAGGATCGACATCAGGACAAAGCTTTAAGTACTGCTCTTCTTCAAACTGAATATCAAAACTTATTTCTTATGTGGTCTGAATATTAGATCAGCTATAATGTTCTTTACCTCTCCTTCTTTAGAGGCAAGCAAAGTCACAGAAAGATGTGTCATGTTTTCATAACTTTCAGTTGCAAAAATCTGACTTCAGCGTTTGGAGAATGAACTGCAGTGTTAAAAAAAGGGGCGACGTGTTCTCAAGTTTAAACAAAGAATACTCAAGTATATTAAAGTATACCCAGTAGGGTAGTCATTAAAGCAGTAGCATTTCTACAATAGAAACACTTTATTCTTCATTCTGCAGGAATGCAATCAAATGTTTCCATATTCTCGTGAGCCTTTGTCCCCATGGTGCAACGAAATAAATAAAGGTTTATTGTCAAACTATTTTGTGCAGACTTATTAGTATCGATCGAACAGTGCAACCAGCAGCTGATTTCCTTCACCTCCTCCCTACTCCCACCTCACTTCTCCCCTTTGACTGGTCAGTGCATCACCTCTAATCCAATGGCTTCATTAAATGATAAAGAGTGGCTTTAATGAGCACCTCTGTACATTCATAGAGGTGAGAAAGAAAGAAAGAAAGAAAGAAAGAAAGAAAGAAAGGAAGAAAGAAAGAAGGAAAGATGAGGAAAGTATAGTGATGGGGTCAGAGGGAGCAAAAAGACGAGAGTGACAGCTGTTATCAGATAGTAAACAGAAGCAAAATATAACGCTATACAAGTCATATTCCACTCATCCAAATATATTTTCACCATTAATTAAATAGATGGCTATTAATACTTTTAAGGACAGAGATGTTCAGTATCAGACTAAATTTGACATATGGTCATAAAACTGTTCCCGTTCTCAACGGCTCCGGTTTAATTTGCGTCCGAGCGTCAAGCTCATAAAGGTCTGCCAACGTCAATCCACGCTTCATGTCCCCCCAGCCAGACCATGAAATACCTCCAACAGTCTGGATCTAAAGTGATAACACACTCATTAATATAAATCCAATTCTCATTGTCAATACTAATTAGTAAAGTTTGACAGAAGTGTTACAGGGCTTCAAACTTAAGGCAATAAGGCAAAGCATTCCTGTGGTTCAAAAGGGTCCTAAGTTTGTTGAACTGGGTATGTTGCCAAAGTATATATACATTTATACCACATACCGTATATATCGTATATATCTGTATTTTATACTACCGCATACTCAAAAGTCTTTTGACAGAGCTAACACTCGAATGTGCACTCCCCGAGAGTCGGGAGAAGAAAAAAGATTGGAAACCATACACAGCTGTATTGAATAAAATTGAAACCTATCTGTTATGTAAGACAGATGTGAGACGGAGAACTGGCTGTGTGGACTAACTGGTGAAGTGGATTATGATCCAAAACCCTCTAATAACCAAAAGTAAGGGGGACACACAAGTGGCAGTGGCAGGAGGACAAAAAAAAAAAAACAGTCTGGAAAGCCAGTGAGGGATCATGTCCTTATTACTCCACTGGGCTTGTGCATAGAGGAAGCGGGACTACAGCGGGCACACGGCTGTCTCCTCAGGCTAATAGTGGGTTTAGCGGCCCATATATGGAGCCCATATGTGTAGCATTTGGTAAATTGAGAGGAAATTGAACCTGGTGGCCCTTGAGTTGTTCTGGGAGTTGTGATATTATTGCCGAGAAACCTCTCGGCGCTCTCTCCGGGCTCCTTAGAAATTTATGAAGGACATCAGAGGCAGTTCCATTCCTGACGATAAACCAAGTGAGTGACAACAGGAAAGAGCTCGAGGCAAACACATCTGGTAACACTTGGAGATTATTCTCTGTGGTCCAGTTCTGGCGCGGTATTGGTCCAAGGAGGCAGTTCAGCTTTGGTTTGAAGAGTCAAAAGTGGACATGGCGTAAGTGGGCATTTACAGGGAGATTTGGGAGGGAGATGTTTGCGGAATTTGTAGCAAGGAAATGGAAAGAAACGTGTCACCTGTATAAAACACAAACTTGATTAGAAAATAACATAGAACCAAATATATTAAATGTAGTTCGCCAGCTATTCAACCTGGTGGCCCTTATGTTCCATTGTCCTATGTACAGTCACTTGAGTAATCATCTGTTTGAAAGAATTCAACTGAGGAAACCAGATCTGTTTTGGTTGTCTAAAAGTTGTATGTTGAGTTGACTCTTTGATGAGGAGAATTTTGCCACGGCAAGATTTATAGAAAATGCTGTATCCATCATAATAACACCTTTTTGTTAGAGAAATTTAATGTTCTGACATTTTCTCATTTTCTTTTTTTCTTTGAATTTGTGGAACTGTATGTTATGACTGATCATGTGGCCATCTTGGTTGTTGTTGTTGTCCAGTGTCTTGTAAGCCTATATGGGCTGGGCACCCAATGGTGCAGGACACTCAAATAAACAAATCAATCAATCAATCAAAAAAAATATTCAAAAAGATGCATTACATTTGCGTTGAGCTTCAACTCTGTCACAGCCCTTCATTTTTTGTACAAATGCTTTAAGCTTGGCAAAATAATTTGGTTTCAAGGATCAGCTTTTGTTGCTTGATCATATAAGTTTTTGTCTAAAGCAAACTTTAAATTCTTGTTGTTCTTCCTTTTTCATTCAAACTGCCCAATTAATGGTGCCGGGATGGCCGTCATTTACACCCTCAGTAGCTGAAATATATGTGTGCATGTATTGCACTGTGTGCCCTGTCATCGCTCTGAACCTCTGCTGCGCTGAGATGCCCACTTAAAGCCTTTCAGCCTGAAGGACCTTCACATGAAGTTTGTTGCTGTCTGTTGATGCACCAACAAACAAGCCTGCTGCACCAACAGTTCCCACGCGAACACAACACGCAACGCATTCCCATGTGGGAACCGCTCTCTCTTACACGTGCCATTCTTCCTCAATCTTCCTCTTTCCCCTTCTTTGTTGGGGGGGGTGGTAGGAGTGATGGGAAGGTCTTGAAAGATCAGGCAGGATATAAAAGGACAAACGGTGCTCATCAATTAAACATATCCCACAGTCAAATGAGATTCAGTGACGATGGGCGGGGAGCGCGAGGGTGCGCTTGGTTCGCTGGATGACAGAGCAGCTGGCCTGAGGTAACTCCCGTGGCCGCCATGTTTGCGTGCAAACTTCCACTTAGTGTTCATGTTCACAGCAGTGTAAACGCACAGGCCGAGGCAGGCCCTCCGCGTGTGTGTCAGCGTGCTGGCCAGCGCGAGTGTTTGTGAGGCTGTGTGCATGCCGCGGCTCATATTTTATTGACGTACACTCCTCGGAGGGCGGCTAAAGCTGGCACTGTGTGTGCCTTCGGAGAGCTGTGTGTTTTGGCTGAGGGGAACTGTAGCAATCACACACAGATAAAAACATCACAATACAGAGAACAAGGATACCTCAACACGGGAACAGAGGGGGGGAAGAAGGGCTAGGAAGAAGTGGCGAGGGTGCACGCACACATAGGCACGCTCTCGCACACAGAGATGCTGGATCTGCAAGCCTGCGTGCGGATGCATGATTTTACAGGGATGCTGTTATGGAAAGATGTACACGGTATAGACGTACACATGGACGGAATCAAGGAAGCGAACACGCATGTAGTTACCCATAGTGCAGGGCATCTTCCCTTTAAAGAGATGCAAGCGCACAGACACTGTGTTTTTTATTTATGAGCATGGACACAATAAATAACATTAATACCCATACACACTATATATGGCTTGCCTGACTTAAATAAATCCTTTGGTTGCATGCATGGAAATTTAAATCACCTCCTCTCCTCTCCTCTCCTCTCCTCTCCTCTCCTCTCCTCTTCTCTCCTCCCACATCTGTGATAGCAGCTGGGTGCAGATTCTCTCCTGAAATAACTGCCTCATATAATCACACCTAATAGCATTATACTTCACACTATTTACATACTGGCTGAATAAATTATCGTCCTCCCATCCTCTCTCCTACCTGTGCTCACCACCCCCTTCTCTCGATTCTGCACCTCACATTTACTTCTGTCAATCCTACCTGATTTCTTCCTTTATTAATCACCACTCTCTCCCTTTCGCTCTTTGTCTCTTTCCCCAACCAAACAAAAAAGGATGGGAGGAAATATGAATTACTTAGATTAGATCAGTCTACCCACTCATTAATGTTTGCCGTCTCCTCCTCATTTTGGACACAACTGCCTGCATACATGCTCTCTAATGAACACACACAGTATTGTTGAGAGATCTGCCTCTCTCAGCAGAGTTATATAGCAGTCATCAGCAAGACACAACCTATAGGTAACCGGGGTTACAGGACGGGAGGTGTGTGTGTGTGTCTGATGGTGTGTACGTGTGCACATGTCCTTGTCACTTTAGCTTACTTACTGGATCGTAGAGATGTTATTGATGGTTCTAAAGACACACACAGGCGCACACACATACACATGTTTACTTTTGTGTACATTACATTGACTTACATCAATTTCCTGGAGACTTAACCCTAACCCTAACAACCTCTTGTGTAACCCTAACCCTAACCTTAACCAATGACCCAAAAATCAACTTTTTCCCAAATGGGGACACAGCCAAAAAAGCCGTCCCCAATCAACTGGTCTTTAGCCCGTGTCCCCAAATGTAGCCTAAGTTAGGAACACACACACACACACACACACACACACACACACACACACACACACACACACACACACACACACACACACACACACACACACACACACACACACACACACAGGAATTGAGATAATTTCATAACAACACCTCCATCAACCAGTGGGACAAACTCTTAACTTTTAAAGGAAAATGGGGGAAAGTTTTTGATGCTCAAAAAGAACATCAGACACTTTCCGATATATTTGATGGAAGAACACTAAGATCTTCTAATGGCTTCATACTCTGTGTTGTCATAGTTTTGATATATTATTTGTGCTTTCTTTGTGAATATTTGATGCTGAAAAGCTTGAATATTTAAACAACGAAGGTAGCAGTGAGAGGTGATTCAAAGCAGCTTTGGGGCTTGGTTTTTGATGACAATTTTATTCCTTTAATAAAGGTGGGTACTTTGTGTGGATAGATAAATGATAACAGTTTCAAACCCATTCTGAAAGTATATGGCAACATTATTAGCAAATTTTATCTCACAAACTTTTTTTAAGTGTTTTCTTTTAGCTTAAGTCATTGGAAGCATCCATACGAGAACTGATTGCACAGTATGTTACAGATCCAAAGGAAATTACTTACTCGCACTACAGACTTTAATTCAGCTATTGTATGTTGTGTTTCTATAGAAGTGCACTAACCAGCAATTCCATATTAATTTGTATTTGATTAGGAGACTGTCTCCCAAGAAAAATAAGTTTCAGCAAGTGCCCCAAAGAGACACAAGTTTTACTTTCAAATGACAAAGCCTTCTAGCAGCCGTAGTAATTATGATGGGAGAAAAGGAGGAAGTCAGGTGACGGTGAATGGGAGATAGAGATAGACAAAGTTTATATAGGGAAGCGGTTGGGCCATGATGGTTTCATAACTTTGACCAAGTGTTTAGTATTGTAACCATGATGATTAAGCTCTGTTAACCTTAATGAAGTAGTCATTTAAACCCAAAACATGATGTTTTTCTAAACTTAACCAAGTTGTTTTGGTGCCTAAACCTGACCAAAACCTAACCGCATTGTCGTCAGATCATAAAGCAGATTTTTTTTTTATTTTAAAATAATGATTTGTAACTGTTTTGAAAGGCAAATGCCGTGACTTAATTACAGAAATTACCTGACAAATAATTCAATGTGTGGGTTAAAATAACTACTGTACGGAAGTGCCGTAACTTAGGTACAGAAGTTAAGTGACAAATAAGTCAACGTCTGGGTTAAAATAACTACTGTACGGAAGTGGTGTTACTTGAAGTTACGTGACAAATCAATCAACGTTTACTTCTGGTTTCACACGTGGCACCAACAGTGGTCTCCTGGGTGAAAGTCCACTGTTTTTTTTTACCCACCAGTCCACCCCGACCTCCTCCTTAATTGATTTTGTGGGTTGTATACAAATTACAGTGCATTACTTTTGGTATAACTACGAACGGTGTCTGAGAACAGCCTGAACGGTGTGGGTAACTTCTTCTAAAGAATGTTAAAAAATGATATCCTTGATAAATGCAATAGTGTTATGTAAGAATGTAATGTTTGGTCTTATGTCTGTGTCATCTGGAATCTTAGGGATGTAAGGACTCATTACAATCAGTTGAGGGCACATTTTGTAGTGCAATCATCTGGCAGCTGTCTGTAGAAGCAGCACTAAAACAAGACTGTGTCATTAAGTAAAAATAGACAGCGCGATCGTAAACAGAATGACCAGGCACAAAAGTGACGAGATATTTCCATGTTCTTCTTGAACATTGTTGGAAAATGACTCTCATTTCACCTCAGTGTTCGCTCATTTTCACACGAGAACGCGAGACAGATGCAGAGCAGATTCATTATGAGAACCTCAACAATAGCAGCCGTTGTAGCGAAGCAGCTAGAGCCAGCTCTGCCTGTCAAATTATCTGCTATGATAAATAATATCTTCATTCATCATAATAATCGCCCGCTACCACCTGAGACAAACAGGGCAGCTGGTAGGCCAGACATGAGCCAGCCTGACCAATAGGAGATATTTATACTGGAGAGACCAGGGAGCAGCCAATCCTCGACTGTAATTATTCTCAATAGAAGTCGCATCTCTCAGCACCACGACCTGACCTCCATCCTGACACTGTGTGTGTGTGTGTGTGTGTGTGTGTGTGTGTGTTTCTGTGTGTGTCATTGTGCCGGTGCGCAATAGGGGGAGAAGGAGCGTGTAACACTGGAGAGTTACAGCACAAGAGATGGATTTGGAAGATGACGTGAATGGATGAGGCATGAATGGGGGTCCCAGGGTGTGAGGGAGACATGACACCTCATTATTCAGTTCTGGCTGTGTGTGTGTGTGTGTGTGTGTGTGTGTGTGTGTGTGTGTTTGTGTTGGGATGGAGGGCAGGGGGTTCAGGGATGCCAGATGTCTCATGAATTCAACAGAAACACACAAGCACACCCACGGACCAACACGTTTGTTCACATACTGATCTTCTTCATGATTCCTAAATGTCGTTGCATGGTTCGCACGACGCTCGCAGCTGCTCAGTTTGGCATCACGCACCTCGGTTTTCTGCATATGGAAACATTTTGAACTACAAGCCTCAAATACGTGCAGTATATCTTGTAGTGGTATGCGCTTTGGAATTGCATGTCATCGACCATATCTCAATTGAAAAGAAAACCTATCATTTTTGGCTTGTTTACTGCTAAGATTAGAATTAAATGTGTTGTTGACTCAAATTTATTACACCGCATGATAATAAAACCTGTTGTGCTTGCAGAGACAGGTGTGAAACCATCTGGGTTTGTCAGAAAATATAAGCTTTACATCAGTTAGCAAGCACGGCGGCTCAGAATCTCAATAGCATTCACGCTACTCCCAAGCTGAGTTACCGCGAAAAGACAGAGGTTGGCCATTTTAAGTGGGAATTTCGAGAATTTATATTCCACATTCCTCAGCTCATTTGCAGTATGTATTAGATGGAGGCTAGACTGTCTCGCCGATGTGCACTTATATGACCGCATAAGCAGTGACTACAAAGACGCATACTGAACAATTCGATTTGCATGGTGCTCCATTTGGCGTGGAGTGTCATTAAATGAAAAGACCTCAAGTTGCAGTGAGGATACAGACATTTACCGGCAGTACCATGTTTAATAACTGTTTCAAATCAAATCAAGTCAAATTAAATATTAAATAAAATGAATATGTACAAGAAAAAAAATACACACACCAGAAGAAAACAAATATTTAGGAACTTACGAGGACCACATAACGTATTCAAACTAACAGAAAGTAATAGAAACATGGAAAAACACTTCTCTTCTTTATATACATTACAAAGACAATGGATCTCAGACAGTCTGGGGTGTTTGCACGCATATCAATACACTGGGCTAATCAATAATTGACTTCAGTTACACCACTTCCTGGCCGCTTTGACACCACTTGACCTTTTGTCTCAGCTTTGTTCTACTTTTAGATTAATAAAGACAGCTTTTGCACACCTGAGAGATGTCAGAGTGACCGGTGTGGAGAAGAAGCCAGACAGTTCACACAAAAAAAAGAAGAAAAAAAAAAGAGCTTTATTGAAAAAGGTATTTTACCATCATCTATAGGGTACAATGAGTTCCAAAAGCTAGTGACTTTTTGAATTGGGTAAATCCTGAAAAGGAGGTAGGGAAGACTCAGTTTGTAAGTGAGATTGGGGCATCAGATTTCAAGCCCAGTTTGTGGGTCTGAAATCTGAAAATGACAATTTTTACATGGGAGACTGCTGTTCACTTCCTGTTTCTGTCTGACAGTCGGCGATGGTTAACGATGAAGATGATTGTCGAACATTAACCACGTCGTTATTATTGTAACCATGAGGACGAAGGTCCCCTTGCTGTAATGAAGAAATAATCCAAACCTAATCCACAGTGTCTCCCTAACATTGTCCAAATAATTATTTTATCCCAAACCATGATCTTTCCCTATATGCCTTTACACATCTGTTACACAACTGATGTTTTTGGCATGACTTACACACAGAATGCAAATAATACATGCCAAAAAAGTGGCGCATTTTTTTTCGGAACAAGGTTGATTATTCCGGGCTTTTGCATCGCAACAAATAAAGGCCAAACACGTTGTGGGGAACGATTTGAGTTGCGCCTATATTTATGAACATGGAGGCTCCGTGGTTCGAACCAAGACGGCAAACTTTATTATGCCTTTCAACCTTGACAAAGACAGCGCAGACCAGATCCACTCCTTCCATTCTTACCTTTCACAACAAAAGCCCTAGACATTTAATATTCGCAGGCGATACATTTATTCGTCATGCCCCCGGTGTGTAAAGGCCTTAACGCTAACCATGTTGTTTTTGTGCCTATACCTAACCAAACCTGACATTGTTTTCATCATTTTGTTGTTTAATTTGGAGGACTTATTAGCTTTTGTGGTTGCCTGTTGTTGTTGTTTGCACCTCCATGTCCAATGGCTCATCATCGCCTCAGCTTGCCTTAAAAGGAATACTTCACCCCTCTTCAATCTTATTTCTATGTATTGGTCACCAGTGATTGGCCCTAAGGCATTACAGTAATGTGATTACTATTGAGGAGTTTGATGTTCAGTGGAGTTTCTGGTCTGGGATGTAATAGCTTGGCACAGGGGCTGGACGTGGGGGGGAGGCGGACTCCCAGTAACTCCCTGTAAGTAGCTAACTACTGCTACTTCAACCAAACCAGGGGCAGCATTATCAGTGAACTGCATCTAAAGTAAATGTAGATTAAAAAAACAACAAAAAACACATCTTTAAAAAGCTGCTCAAAGCTGCTCAAAAAACAATACTGAAGCATTTAAACTGTTAGACATTAGTAGACTCTCTTAACACACACCTGACCTAAACTGATATAAATCTGGCGTTACCTAAGGAAATAGGGGGTCTGGTGATGAAATATACTGCAACTCATGCAGGTCCTGTGATCTGTTTCCAGTCGGGCGAACCAGAGCACCTACGAGCAGAGCAGTTGGCCCAACTTGATCCATTATTAATTAGCCAGTAGCTCAATCGATGCTGGATCGATTAGAGGTTCTGTTTTTACAGTATAGCAGTCAGTCGAACCAAGCTGGTAAATACACCCCAGAGAGAGATCAAGAAAAGGGTTTGATGGATGGAAAGAGACGAGGGAGAAACTGAGACACCATAGACGAAGGATATCGTACATTTTCTTGGCATTTCTTGTTGCCAAGAAACTCTTCGCTGTCACGGGGATAAATGTTTAAGTCCTTAAGCTTAACACATGCATACTTACACACAAATGCATATGCATGTGATCAGACGTACACACAGATCATTTCAAATAAATAACATAACACACGCTTTTATGTATGTTTCCTGTCTGAATGAGAGCTTAAACAAATTGTGTGAAGAGTGTAGTGTTTCATTGCCCTCTGCAGGCTAATAAAAACAACACAGAGAAAGAAAATTTGTAACTTTGAAATCAACAATAAATAGAACTCATAATGTAATACATAGGGTAGGGTTTATATGCATTATTATGCTACATATTATTTTAATTTTTCAATGGAGATCTTCATTCAAGTGAGGGATGACTCTCTGAGGAGTGATCAAAGACCTGCACACACACACATACACACACATTCCTGGCCCTTTATTCCTCTCCGAGTCACATCAGCTTGCCAGCTTTGTCTGCTAACACATCTCACCGTATGCCCCGCCATCTGGGGACGTTCTCTCCTCCCTTTGTTTCATCCCTCTGTTCTCCCTGCCTCTCTATCTGCTTTTTTGTTTTGTTTGTTTCATCCCCTAACTTCCTCCGTTTTTCTACTCTCCTTCCCTCATTTCCTGTCATCTCAGAGTGCGAACTGTGAATTTCCTCCACAGTGTGTTGCGCTGGGTCTCAGGTGAGCGCCGTCTCCTTCTGTGTGGCTTGGCAATCGCCTACGAGTTCCCCCCCCCCCCCCCCCCTCCCCTCTTCTTTCCTTTGTAAGGCCCTCCGCCTCTCTCTAGGAAAATGTTAATTGCTTCTGGACACTGATCAGTGTTCATTAAATAGGCCTGTATTTACCGTAGCAGATGCTCATTCACAGTGTAGCAATTGTTGGCGGTTTTCTGCTGCTCGTTCTTTGTTGTTAGCGCTATCTATGGAAGGCTGAAGCGGCCACACATGTAATTACTCACTTATTGTTGTCTTCTTGTAATTAAGTCACCAAATATGTACTATTCTAATACAATTATTTCTATCTTAAGCTTTTCATGTCAAGATAATGAAATAATACAAACTGGTTTGTTGCGTTCAAAAACTATGTTGTGATCTAAAGAAAATAAAGTTGTCATGTTTGGATTGTGGAATATCTTTTATTAGGGAACATGATGAAAAAGGTGTTCACCTCTGCCTTCTGCGCATCAAAATTCATGACAACATCTTGTTAGTGTAGAAGGAACGTATAAAGCCTGAACAGGCATCTGTAGCTGTGTTACTGAACACACATATTTTCACCTTAAATATTTATGATTATCACCAACAACAACAACAACAAAAAGTTTTAAAAGTATGACACATTAATGGACTTTTGTGCTACTATCCATAACATCAAATTAAGAGTGTTCATAATTGATGTTATGCTTCATCTCAGGCCTTTTGTCTCTGCACACAATGCCATCATCCCACTATGACCAGAGAGGCGTTTCCTAGACGACAACAAAGACTTGGATAATGATGACAGATGATGTCACATTGTGGAGTGGTTGTCAGGGTGATGAGTGAAACCTTCTAATGAGGGCTAATACAAGTCTACAGATCAAAATATTGTGGCTGGCACCAAACATTTTATAAATATAGTCCCAAATACTGACAATAAAATTACTATAACAAATATGTGACTTCTGTCGCTTTCAAACTGGAACCAACATGGCCAATTGGAATTGGAAATTCCACCTCAACTTTATGCAAATGAGGAGCCGCCAACGTGACGCCCCATCTCTCGAAATGCGCCGCCACGCTACCAGAATGCATTGCACGGCTGCTTACACAGACAATGAATGGGAAGCGTGGAAAGGACGGAGGCTGTGGACATGTACCATAAGGCAACAAAACTAGTTCCTTAGGTTTAGGCAATAAAACAACTTCCACAGGCTTACAGTGGGCAACAAAACTACTTCCTTAGGTTTAGGCAACAAATATCATGGTTGGCCTTAACATGACTACAAAATTGGAAAAAAAAAAAATACAAAGTAATGTAACAAAACTATTTCCTTAGGTTAAGGCAAAAAAAATGACTTGGTTAGGTTTAGTAAGGTTTAGTATTGACTTTTAGCTTCACACGGGACACAAACAGCGGTCTCCTGGCCGAAGGTCCTCTGTTTGTTTCACCCATCCACCACTCGTATTTGTCATAAGTCAAAAACAAACATAATTTGTGACAAAATGTTTCTCTCGAAACATAATTCACAATGCAATGCACAATAGTTTAAAGAGCGATAGAGACACGCAGGGCGGTTTGTGTGTCTAATTTGGAGACACATACAGATATTTAATAAAGTTAAAGAAAAGGAGCCTACATTCTACATTTGTTTTCCTGTTGTTCCACAACAGGAAAACATTTGGTTCAACCATGTGACCAGCACCATATATATAGGATGCTATACACGAGAGTTAGTTCAAACAAACAAAACAATTTTATTCACAAATAATTCCATAAATTAACCAAAACCACGAGAGTCTAGAGGCCTGGCCAAAAAGAACAAAAGGATGGAGGAAGTCTGGGCCAGCCACACCAGAGGTCGTAGGACCCAGAGCTCCCCCTTAACGATCAAAACAGTGAATAAACTAAACTACAAACAAAGCCCGAAAATCTGAACTACCAGACCTCCATCCCCAAAAGAAATGAAAACAAAAACAAGGAGCAAAAGGAAAAATCACACCACAGACAGAAGGCTGCTTGATCTGAAGGAGTGAGCTCCTTCTCCTCTAGCCAGCCTCCCTTAAATATGGGGGCAGGGCCACCCACTAATCATAGATCAGGAACACCTGAGAGCAGGGAGAAGAGAGGGAGAAGAGCACAAGAAAGGAAGAGCGTGTGTAACGCTTGGTCAGTGTGAGTGTCTGAAAGCGGATGTTACAAGTCAAAGGTGTGAGGGATTGGCAACGCTGCGATACTGAGGGAGAAGAAACTGAGCTATGACGGTACGATTTGGATGTCTGGAAGTAGAGGTCAGCTTCGGTGGGCTCAGCTCGGCTCAGTTTAACCCCTGTATACAACCAACACAGTCTCACGGCAGTTTGTGAAATAGTCACGAAATGTAATCTTTTTGATTCATGTACATAGACACAAATTTCCCTTTTTTTTTTATGTGACGCTCAGCATGACTTTCAACAACGTATTTTTCGGGCGTTTCCCTACGAATGTCCAGCAACACGTGACGCATGTGTCAATTTCGGCTCTAGCCTTTTCAAAATAAAACTAAATAGTTAGGTTTAGAAAAAGATCAACTTGAACTTCAACGTTAGGTTTAGGCAACAAAACCACTTAGTTAGGTTTAGGAAAAGATCGCGGTTTGGATTAAAGTAACAACGGAAGTGGTGTAACTCAAGTACGGAAGTTACGTGACAAAAACTACTTAGTAAGATTCAGGAAAAGATCGTGGTTTGGCTTAAAATAACTCCAGAAGTGCCATAAATTAAGTACGGAAGTCATGTGACAAATAAGTCAACGTTGACTTCTGGTTTCACACAGGACATAAACAGCGGTCTCCTGGGCGTAAGTCTGATATTTTTTGACCCACCCATCCACCTCTACCTTCCTTCCCTTCGTCGCTCTTTATACTTCCTGGTTTACAATTACGTGGATTACATAAGAATTGATTTCGTAAGACCATCATGAAAAAAAAAGGGAAATTCGTGTCTATGTACACGAATCAATACATTAAATTCCGTGACTATTTCATGAACTGCTGTGCGACTGGGCTGGTATAACAGTTCCACTACAGTCAGTGGTCAATGCCCACAGGTCATTCACAAAAAAAAAAATGTCCGTACAACACATTAAGATCACTGACAATGTATCACATCCCAGCAAAGAAGCTGAGAATTACACATGTGAAACTAAACTCAACTCCAGTGAAGAAAACTTTGTTCATCCGTTGTTAATGATATTCTGCAAAAAATGTCCCTTCATTTCTGGGTCAACTCCATTAAGCGTTCAGACTGAAGAGCTCATCAAGTGATGAGGAGACCATCGTCTGATTAGTGTATTCATGTCCAGGTAGAATATATTACATTAGAGTGGTATCTGGTTCTGAGTGACCCCAGTAGTCATTACTGTCCTCATACCCAAAGGGTTGGATATCTCTTTCTGTGCCTCTCTTCCCATTCTTTCAACCACTGTACCATCCCCAACTCCCAATCACATTGTCCATCAGTAAAGGCATAATTATCTTCGAACCCCTCAGGATTGTCGGACGGATGAACAGGTAGGAACATATCATATCCTAGGTGTATTAATAGGTAGATATTATAACAAGTTTTCTCCATTTATCATGCATTCCAGTCTCCAGAGCTCATATGTCTCAGTCCCATATCCCATGTCTCCGGGCTCATGATGAAATGCCCTGTTTTCTTTTTTTCCTCCTTCTTCCGACATGGATGGTGAGATTATCAATGTTGGAGACCAGAGAGACAGATGTACATCTAAATGTATAGATTCCTATAATTCTCAATTTGCAATATGTCTGTGGGTGTAAAGCACTCAGTTAATTGAGCTATAATTGGCCTGTTTAAGCACGCACACACACACACACACACACACACACACACACACACACACACACACACACACACACACACACACACACAAGGAAATACTGGCTCATATGTCATTCATCCAGATGGAGCTCTTCACTGGGCCTTTTAACTGTCACTTGAAACCATAAACACATGGGCACACACACACACACACACACACGCTCACACACATCATCAGTGCACAGTCAGAGTAAAATATATCAGACCACAATGACCGTCATTTTCCATTCTAATGTCTTGGGAGTCCATATGACTTTTATTTACAAGTGTTGGTTGATTACCGCTTGAATATCTTTTAACTGAGCTGTAAAACTGGCACAGCTAATAGCTGAAACTAGCAATATACATTTGTAAAACCATTATGAGATGACATAAAACAGATATGCCTGCACATTTATGTAAAGTTAAGTATTGTAGACATTGTTAGAGACCATAATGTGTTTTAAGTTGCAATGAAGTGTCAATGGGTTATGATTAGTGGTCGAACGATATGGGTTTTTCAATGGCCGATGCCCAAGCTGATAGCCAATGTATAATGCTGATATCATGGGGGTTTTTTTTGTTTTGTTTTTTTGCATCTGATAAAACTATGGCTGTCAGTCAATTAAAATACTTGATTAATCTCATGATTGTCCATAGTTAATCGTGATTAATCGCAAATTAATCGCAAGTTTTTAATCTGTACAAAATGTACCTAAAAGGGATATTTGTCAAGTATTTAATACTCTTATCAACATGGCAGTGGGCAAATATGCTGCTTTATGCAAATGTATATAAATATGTATTATTGGAAATCAATTAACAATACAAAAAAATGACAAATATTGTCCAGAAACCCTCACAGGTACTGCATTTATTAATGCGTTAAAGAAATTAGTGAAATTAGTGGCGTTAAAACAAACACATTATTATCACTTTGACAGCCCTAGATGAAATACCACAATTTAATAAATTCAACAAAATTGCTGAACATTTATTGAACACTATTTTCGTCTGCATTGTCTCTGTTTGCTTAAGCAGACCTGCACTCTGTCTGCAGTGCACTTATTTCAAATAAAACAAAGTATCAACTAAATAAATGTCTACAGGTAATCAACAAACTAAACTTTGTAAAAAACAACAACTTATGAATAAAAAATAAAGTTTTATTTCACTTAACAACAGTGTTTGTCAGCAGATAGCAGCATCTCCTGTTTCTGAGAGATAACAAAAAAATAGTCAACTTACATAAATAGAAAATAAATTAACAATGATGGTTAGTTTAGTGGGCTTCTCTGGTGTTGGCTAACTTTGTTCCACAGCAGCCACACTGGGAAGGCTGCCTGCAGATGCAGATTTTGTTAATTGACTGATTAATCATGACATAATGTAGAAACACAAAGAAATGCAGGTGTATGCACTATTTTTTTTAACCACATTTCGTTATCATTATGGTAGCCCTACTGACCCAGACCACTCGACCTGTTGAAACAAGGTAAATTTGCAATGGTCCTGCAGGCCCACATATGTGTTTTCAAGTATGGCTGATTGGACCTTTGCCCAGGTTGAAGTTGAGTAGTGCTAGAAATGACATGCGGTGGCCAGACTCAATGTACCAATATGATAGTATAATGTAAGTTGTGGTGATTTAACAGGTGCAACAGCAGAGCATCGTGGGCAATTCAAAATGGCATGCACACATTAGAGGAGTCATATTTAGATGTCATAGAATTACCTACCCATTGCTTGTTAGTGATCTGCCAGCTGGACAGATGCTTCTAGTGTATTGTTTGGGGATTTATGAATTCAGATTTTGGTAATAGACTTTACAGAGCATGAGGAGAAGCCAGTGGAAAGATTGTCCAACAGTGCAATATCCCCCTCAAAGATTACAAAAAATGACTTTAGCTTAAGCCACAATGTTTTATTCATAGTTCTTATGAGATTTAAATATAATTGAATCAGCTTTACAAGACACCGTATACCATAAGAACAGATCTCCTGAGAAGAACACAGTGCTGATCATTGTCCATGACAGTTGTTGAGAAGATCAGCCACTGACCTGCTTTTAACCATAAAATACTAATTAGATCCATTAATTAGCCCAGTCCAGTGAGATTCACGGCAATGAAATGGTCTGTCTAGAGTGTTGGATATATGTGTCATATATGTCTCATTTTAGTGTTACACTGAGGTCATTTTCTTATATTAAAGGCTAATTACTATGAGGCAGGATAGACAAGTCAAACTGATTAACAGTATAACACAATACAATATAATATAATTAATTCATAGGTTAGCTTTATACTCCTAAAATTGAAATACAGAAATGGTCATGCTGCAATTACTCATACACCCTTACCCTTTAACTGGATGACTGCCCATGTGTGAATGGAGCTGATATACTGTAGCCAAAGAGGGTGTTTGGCAATGGAAATGGTTAAACAAAACTTTTTTTTTTCATTACCAGTAAAATGTCTACTTTTCAGAAAGATAAATATATTGTGCACTGAAGTCAGAACAGCGACTAAACAAGGCAAAACGTGACATAAAACACACTAGACTAGAATTGTGGTCATTTTGCTCATATGGGGGTTTTAAGGACAGCAGTAAATTTCCTTTGGAGTCGAGAGACAGTCCGGTGCGGTTTACTATTGTACAATTATAGGGTCTCAGCTTGAGGTAGAAGAAGACGGTGCCTGAGGGGTCGTTCAAGGATATGCAACTAGCTCCCCCTCCTGGTAAGAAGCCCCATGTGCCTGCATTAATTACATTCCTGCTGTATTGTAACCCTTTGAGTTGGTACCAGGTGAATTTATTTGACATGGGAAATTAGGTGCTTCTGATTGTTGTTATACCTGTGCGGAATGCTGTAATAGCAGCTTTTCAAAGACTAACAAAGTATATTGCTATCGATTGTTAATATCTTTTTCCTTTTATTTATCCAGGGGAAATTTGAGTGATGATATACTAGATTCTCTATCTTCAATAACCTGCTTCACATTTACACACATTCACAGATGGGAGCTGCTAACCTAGCGCAGTCAGTTCATGTATTTTTTGAATTGCATTTATGATTCTGCTTTGGCGCCAGGAAGTTTTACATGATCAGTACTGTAGGTTATGTCTACTAGTGTCAAAAATATCGAAGTATTGATACATATGAAGACTGAATATTTGAAATGGTACACGGTACAAGGGTACCAGCTGTGCTTTCTGCTCTCTCTTTTCTCCGACAGCGAGTTGACACACACAACGCTATTTATCTTTTAATAAAAATAAAATTGTATGCCCTCAATGTTGTGTAAATCTTTCCCTATGGTATCGAAAATGGTCATCAAACCTGTTTTTATCTTCAAAATAGGTATACTTGAAAACCTAACTTGACACAACATATTACTGACAGCCAAGCTTTAACTGTAGCTTGTCCAAAGTGCATCAAAGCACGTAAGTGGTTCTAACAAATACAATGCATGTAATACTGTGATGTAACTCAAAAGGTGTAACTAAACTCCTATTCCTGTTTGGGGTGACAGATAGATACCAAAACTTGATATCCTCATCCCTATCTTTGTAGCACTGACTGGCCTTTGACATGATTTCATATCTTTTTTAAAACTGACATTAGAACCTTTATGGCACATTACCAACAGCTGTTGATATGTATCCTGTCACCTCCATGCTTGTGGTGTAAATATGTGGACTGTATTGTCCCCATATGAAGTATCCAGTCCTTTAATTCCTTGGTGAAACACTTTTGTAACTCTTGATTCAAGTCATCCCTTCTGAAGAGCACTCTATCATTTTGGTTGAAGTATCCCTCTAAGCACTCGTCTTTAATTACACTGCTGCCTTCTCTGGTGAGAAACATTGATGTCTTTTAAGTGGCCCTGCTGCCAAGCTTAAAAAGGTATTACTGAATAAATTCAGTTCATGTCAAAGTATTATGACACTAATTCATTTTTACACAATTATGCATTAGTGGAAACTGGATTTTTTTTCAGCCAGCCTTGCTGTTACTATAATGGATGCATTCTCTTAAGACATGTTTATTTCTTTATACTGTTTTACATATCAGAGCCTCAGGGAACCTTTTTTTTTTTTTTTTTTTTTACTTTTTACTGATAAGGAGACTTCAATGTACATACACTATCTAACTAATTTGCAGAAGACCAAATTAAGTCTCCAGAGAATATGATGTGAGAAATTGCTTCTTAGCTGCTCCTGCACTTACGATGCCAGACGTTTCCAAAAGATCTACTGGTCCAGTTGGCCTGTCTTCAAAAAATTCTCTCCCCTTTCTTTGTTCAAAGTTCATAATAAAACAATATAACCTCAGCAAAACTGTTAAAAAAAAATGTAGGAGACGCTGAAAAGCTCCATGCGAATGTTCAAAAAATAACCTGCAAAACTAAAACAGATTTGGGTAGAATTATTCAGAATATAAAAGAGATTTTCCTGAAACCTCATGGCATGGTTCAAGTCAGACTCAGAATGAAAAGGGGGTCCATTCAGGACCATTATTGTAGACTTGCTATCACATAAAGAACATTTAAAGGTTCAAGGTTCTTTGCTGAACAATTTTTTGTGAATGTAACGATGTACTTTGAGTTCAAAGTTCCATCCATCAATCTATCGTCTGCTGCTTACTCAGGTCCAGGTCACGGTGGCAGAAGACTAAGCAAGTTAACCTATGAGTCCTTCTTCCTACTCACACCCTCCAGTTCTTCCTGGGGGTTTCCCCAAAAGCTACTTTACCCAGAATAGGTAGACTGGGGCCTTCTAGAGCCAAGCATGGGAGGGAGGTTTGATGGCTAATGCCTGGTGATCGGGCCTATACTCACGGAGCCCGGTAGGATTCAGCTTGAAGGGACAATATGGAACCCACCACTTACAAGGCTAGATGCAAGGATTGGGTGCATTGCCAATTGGGTGGCAGGCGAAGGCAGGGGCATTGGCGTGCTGACCCTAGGCTATGAAAACTGGCGTCAAAATGAAACCATTTAATATGGGTTCCAGATGAATCCATCTAGTTTGAAGCTCTAACTTTAAGGTTCTGCGAACAGCCAAAACTGACAAATAACCTTAACCTTACTCTTGATAGCCTCTCTAAGAATACTAAACCCTAAAGAAGGACACCCTGTTACAATATAATTCCAGTTTAGTAGAACACACCAGCTATTTTGATGCATAAAACACTTCAATTGCAGTAGCAAGTAGTACTGGCATTTGTCTATGTGAGATCAGCCTTAATGAATTATTGAATACCCACACAGAGCAAAGGTTTCTTCTCCTATATCTCTTTTCCAATATGACAGCTCTGCATTCACCCATCATCCATCCAAAGATTCATTTCTCCATCCATCTATTGTCAACCTATACGTCTATCGTCTAACCACCTTTAAAACAGAATGCAACAGCTGTATTCACCACTAGATGTCAGACCCAGCCAGTCTATTAGCTATGCAGGGCAGACCAAACATTGGCCTGGTTTCCATCGGGGACTTCAAGGACTAGCCCAGGCTGAGTCATTTTTTCATGACACCCATTTCCCCTCAGGAAATCAATCCACTGCTTCCATCGTATTTGGAATGTGTCTATGTTCATTTCTCATGGTAACTGTGGTGGGGGCCTGGCACAAAACGTACATTTGGTTTTAATTGCACAACATGTGCAAAGGCAAATTGCACATTTGCATGAAGAGGGGAGCCCAAATCTTGAGGGTTTCACAGAGATTATGTTGGTCAGTCATACTGTATAGCATGTGTGGATGTGTGGAGAATGTGAACCAGGAGGACTACAAAGAAAGGAAGGAAGGAAAGAAAAAAAAGGGAAGGAGAGGTGATAAAAAATAATTAAAATGGAGGGAATTTAAGAGAGAAGAGGAGAAAGATTTGCAGATATTTTTCTTGAAACACAAATATTGTCCTGAAACAATCCTTTGGAACTATTTTGGAAACAAAACACCTGAGAATGATACTAGTTTACAGGGGGAAATATCATGTTAATATTATAGCAGGGTTCTTGCAGGGAATCACAAGAAGGGGTTTATGCTGTCATATTTATTTCTAACCAGGATGATGTCACTTAAACACTTCTCCAAACCAGACCTTTAATCCAAAAAAAGCTGCAGTGTAATAACCTTACTACTGAGCATGTTAGTATTTCTCTGAACGATGTAATTTCTTTTCAATTTGAAAGGGGGAAAAGGTTGTGAACATTGCAGCTGGTTCAGTTTGTAAAATGTCAATATGCAAGTTGAACAAATCGTGTTCTCTTTAGCAAAACTTTAAAAACAGCTCAGTTCGACCTGGACTGAACTCAAGGGTCATCCTGTTCTGGAGGTTCCTGTTAGAGCTCCGCTTTAATTAGCAAGCTTAAATGTGACTTTTTACATTCAGGTCTGCTTGATACTGTAGGAATATATGCTGCAGTTGGCAGCAATATCTAAAAGGCCCTGCAGAATTGCTTTGATAAGCCCTTTTTTGGCTGCTCTGCTAAACCTAATGGAAAATTCTGGATCTATTGTCCATCACTTTTGCATACATTTCCGTGTAATTCAGCACTAATTACCAATAATAGGTACAGTATCTTTGGAAATATTGGTATTTGGACCAGAATTCCAATGCATTTCTGTGGGATTGAAACACGCTTGCCCATATTTGTAGATCCCCCAGCTACAGTACAAACTCAGGCACACATACACACACAGCTACCTCAGCGCAACAGTTTCTTCAGTGACAAGTCAACTCTCATCAGTCACCAGCTGCTAATGGCTGCAGAAGCCAAACTGCTTCCCACAAAGTCAGTGTAACAACTGTTTACACAGATGGCAGCAGGCTAATGTAGTGCAGCCCTTATGCTTAATGAAACGCGGTATTTATTATGTGTTTAACATAATTAATCTCCAAAATGGCATGTACTGTATCAGTTTTAGAAAATCTGGCTTGAAATTTCAGTTTTTTTTTAAAATCTTTGAGGAATTAATTTCTAAAAGACTGATATTGGCAAATCAAGGTACGCCATTTGTTTTAATTCATCATTTAATGATGCCATCAATCATAATGTAAGATAGGTTGTCATTTTCTGTAAACTCCAGATATCTCATTTGGGGAAAAAAAAAAACATGTTTCCAATTTAATCTCATACTGTCTTGTTCTTTTTTGCTGCCTCTCTCACTTTCTGATCTTACAGGTCAAGGAAAAGTTATGTCCCGTGATGCAGAAAACTGTATGACATTACTCATTTTATCACAGGAATCAATTATTCTCAAGCTGACTTTTCTGTGTTTAATCAATCAAAGCTGACATGTTACAACACCAATCAGCATGTTTCAAAGCATTTTCTACTCAACTCTCTTACATCACTAATCTGTGTTGTGTGTGTGTGTGTGCATGCGTGCGTGCGTGTGTGTGCGTGTGTGTGTGTGTGTGTGTGTGTGTGTGTGCACTACCCGAGGCTCGTCTTTTGGGGTTTTCACTGATTTTCAATGAATGAAATGAACCCCCCCCCCCAAAAAAAACAAAAAACAAACAAAAAAAAAAACACATTTTTTAACCAATTGTTACCTTAATGGCAGTGACTTCATTCTCTGCTGAGGTAGACATTACTCCTCTATATCTTAACTTAGCAAATAGTTGTTTGCTGCTATATTAATGCTCTGGATATCGTATAGAGAACTTTTAATAGAAATATGGCAAGAAAGTGCAACTAAACTGCTGATATACACCAGAGTCCTTCCAAGTAAGAAAACAAATCTAAAAAAAGAAAAAAAAAACGTAACAGTTAAGCTACAGTTTTGGGCACGTTACTTGAAAAATGTAATCAATTATTCATTACATATTACTACTTGATAATGTAATTACTTTGCTAATTACTCCAAAGCAAAACTTAATTTGTTACATTAATTGTTACATTTTCATTAGTCAGCACAGCTCATAAAGAGGTGCCTATAAATACGTTTATAGGCACACAGGCAGTAACTACTACAGTAATGCATTAAAGTAATGGTAATGTGATTACTTTTTATAAAAACGAGTAAGAAAAGGGATTAAAATGTGAAATTCAGGAATTACATTACAGTTATCCTAGTCTACGTTTCTTCTTCTGTTGATATTAATTTTGTCTCTGTGCAGTGCATTCAGTGTTGACTGGTCTGGGACCTGTTAGCTTGCTGTTGGGCTGGTGGTGTGGGGGAGGCGGTTAGCCAGCCTCTACCAAAGAAGGAGAAATACTTTGCATGTTGTGTCTTATTAGCTTGCTTGTTAACATAAGCTGTAAGCCTATATTCAGGAATCTCCTGAGTGTTGTTCACAGTTTTAAGGGTGTGTGAACTCTGCAGCTTCACTGTGAGGGAGGCACTTATGGAGTGCTGCATGCAATAAACGTTAAGCTATAGCTCAGGGGTGTCAAACATACGTCCAGAGGGCCAGAACAGGCCCATCAAAGCGTCCAATCCGGCCCACTGGATGATTTTGCAAAGTGTGAAAATTGCAGAGAAGTAATTAATTCAGATTTTTCAATAAAATGCACTATTCCTATTTGTCCATTGTCCTAATAAGAGTAGCAGGCCCTATGCTGGATACGCTATTATAGATCCCACATGCTAACGTACATGCTAAATGACACAACACTGCCAAGCGTATAGGCTACTGTTCATGCAGGAGCCGCCGGTAGAAAGTGTCTTTCTCAAAAGGGAGAAAAGTGGACACAGTATGACAGAGTGTCGGGTTTTGCAAGAAAAATGGACCAGTTCTTATTTCTTCACAGAGGTAAATGGGAAGCCAGTGTGCTCGGTGTGTTCACAGCACCTTTCAGCGCTCAAAGAATATAACATTCGGCAGACTCATCATGGCGGAAAATGAAAGAACTTGCAAGGACAACTGAGTACAGAGAAGATCAATGAGCTGTTGGCAGGTTTGAGGAAACGGCTGTCTGTTTTTAGTCATATAGAGACATCGGCGAGACATCTCAGGCTGTTCATCAACTGTTTTGTAAATGGATTGTACTTTAATTGTGAACATTTTCAGAATGTACTTGTACTTATTTACGCTAAAAGAAAGGGGCAAATTTGGAGGTGTTGTTATTATGCAATGGTTTTACTGGTCCGGCCCACTTGAGATCAAATTGGACTGCATGTGGCCCATGAACTAAAATGAGTTTGACACCCCTGAATAGCTGCTCCTCCAAACTGTAGGCTGGCTGCTTTTACCACAATGTTACATATTCCCTTCATGTTTAATTTTTTATGTTTATTATGCTCTTAGGTATGTCACGCTGAATACGAAATTTGCGTTAACACGTTATTAGCGTGTTAACTTTGACAGCCCTAGTTCAGATACATTATACAAGTGCAATGTCTCCCCAGCAAAGAAAGAAGAGGAATCAGGAGGGCAGGCTTTCAGGAGGCAACAGAGACTGAGATGTTACCCCTGTGACAACTAACAAAACCCTGAAGTGGACACACTTTATTCGAGTTTGATCAGTGACTCAGAAGTACTTTTGGAATACCGCACACCAAAGGGACCACATGTGCTCAAACGAACACAGGAGAGGAACGAAAGATTACCGCATGCACCAAGCTTGACTTCCACTATTAGCCAAACTCCAACTGTGGATTAAAGAAATATCATCAACGGAAACTGCGAATCAAAGCTTTCCCGAAACAAAGTTGACTTCATCAGCATGTACCACATATGCAGCAGTGTTCGGGGGTGCAGACAGCGAGCTGAACTAAGTGTTACAAAGAGATGTAATGAATATTTACAGAGAGAGAGAGAGAGAGAGAGAGAGAGAGAGAGAGAGAGAGAGAGAGAGAGAGAGAGAGAGAGAGAGAGAGAGAGAGAGAGAGAGAGAGAGAGAGAGAGAGTAACAGAGGGAATCAGATGCGGAGGGAAGTGGATAGAAAGAGCTGAAATGGCTCATGCTCGTACACACACGCACACAAACTCTCACAAACACTCGTATGCATGCGCAGAGTTTTTAGTGACTCACACTAATCATATTTCTGTTGACATATTAATATTTAAACAGTGCTCCGCTCCTGTCTCAACACTCACTGAGCGTCTCGACATGGAGAAATGTCAGCTGAGTTAACGTTTTTCAATATCCCGCATTTCAGAACATTGAAAACGCAGCACAAGTGTCTCAGTGAGGTGATGACACCTCCTGTGGTGAGGATTAACTCCAACCCAGCGGAATACAAAACAAATATTGTCATTGCATGTGTGTGTGTGTGTGTGAGAGAGAGTTTATTATGCCTTCAAAAGAATGTGTGTGCACGTGTTTGCCCAGTTAACTGCCCATACCTTAGTGTTTGTGTGCATCTTGGTTAATCACTGTTCGTGCTCATTTGTTTTTCAGCTTGATTATGCCGTTATGTTTGTTTTCCTGTCTGCTTTCATCAATGACAGCGAGTGTATGATAACACAAATTTTGGAGGATTGAGCGTTTGAACAGGCAGACCAGAGGCCGGTTGTTTATTTTTGCTGCTGTCAGGATTTAATCCCACTGTTCTCTGAGACAGCAGCACTGTCCTTCTCTCTCTCTTTATCTGCAATCCCCCTTCTCTCTATCTATTTGTTTATATTTTATTATTTTTTATATTTTTACTCCTCATTTTTCTGATACAGTGAGCATTTTTAAATGCTGTGAGTTTAGAAATAGGCTACGTCGAGGTATCTGAATATATTTATACATGCGTTCACGCAACACGTTCTCATCCCAACTCGTCACATACTGCCGCTTGGCGTCACTTTAGGTTAAGGCAACAAAAGTTCGGTTTAGGAAAAACAAAAAAACATGTTTGGGCTTAAAAACTACTTTGTTTGTAAAGTGAAAATGAAACTGAGCGTTGTGAACGCGGGACACAAACGATCAGCTGATTGTAATGTGAATGTGAAACTTAAGACACAGGACACGAACGGCGGCCTTTTGGATGAAAGCGCTGCGTTTTCCCGCCCGGTGTGCGTCTTTTCGCACACACTCCCGGCGCATTTTCTCGGAGTGTTTACTGTTGACGCGGATGGGTTGACATTATAGTTAATGGAACGCCTGGTGCGTTTCATACCGGTGCTACGGGTGCGTTGTGCGGCGGTATCACACGCCAACGTCCGTGACAAAGCCTCGGTATTTGACACCCTGGGAATGAGAACTGGCTGATGGGGGGCAGACTCGGTTAGATCACGCAGAGTGCCACATAAATGGATGGTCCTTGTCCACATTAAACCTCCACCATTATTTGTACTCTGAGGCATATTTAGAATTTTTGTCTCAACCTCTCTCAATTAAAGAAGGCTGAGATTCAAAACATGTATCACATTTTTTTTTCTCTAAATGGCAGCCGGTGTTATTACATACAAACTGAATCAGTGCAACAAATGTTTTCATTTTATTTTGATGGGAAATTTCTCTGCAAAGCAAACATTAGGAAATAGCCCACGTCTGTTATATTTTAGCATGCGTCTTGTGCCGCTTCGCCAACAGCAATATAATAATAATTTTCATCTCTCATGCCCATTGAATTGAATGTATTTAAATAAATTAAGTAAGGAAAAAAAAAACATAAATGAGACTATTTAAATGTTAGTTTAAATGTGACATTTCCCTGTACCAGCAGCAGTGTGCAGGGGCTCAGGTGTTTCAATCTGTCTCCGGGCTATTGGATCATGTTCCGCAGTGACAGCTGTGCTTCCCCTAATATGTGGCAGGCTGTGCAGTGCATGTAAGTGGTGTTTAACAAAAATCAGTGTGTGTTCAGGACTGAACGACTAAAGGACATGTTTAAGTTTCCAGTCAGCGGTGGAGGATTTTGACAATGAGCAGTGACAGCACGACACGCACTGCTTGTTTAATGTATATGTATCAACCTTTTTGCAGTTGCTCCTCCCTTTAGTGTGTTTACCTGCACTTTAATCATTTGATTAGAGCCACAATAAACACAAATTAAGTCATTTCACTTTCTCTTCATCAATTTGGCATTTTCTGTTTGTATTTATTCATTTATCAGGAAAAGTGCAAATAACTCAACATTAATAAAAATGTAAATGTGCCCGAGTTAGCAAAGATTGACTCATTTTCATCTGCAGCCCTTTGTCAGAATGTTAAAATGGCGCTTGCTGCAAAGATGAGGCATCTGGCATTTTAATTAGTTCGACATATCACATTTACAAGACCACAGCTTACACCACAGTCCAACTTCAAAAGGAAAGATGAGGTGAATTTCTAACAAATCCTCACAGAAATGACTAAATCAGCCTTTTTTTTTTAGTGCAATGAGCAATTTCACCTTTCCAAAAACAACTCATACAGTGTGAGGTTTTTCTGGCTTAAAACCCCACAATGAAATGTAATGTAAAGCCCCTGTCCCTGGACAAAAAACCTCACTAACCCCTGACTTTTGCCTTCAGCGGGAAAGGTTACAATCAGCATTCATTCCCGGGACAAATGTCTCTGCAGTAGTCACAGTTATTTATCGGCTCCAGCTCCGATTGACAGAGAAATATGACATCGCATTGAAGTGAAAATATAATACATAAAATCAACAGGGATTTGGACAATTATTATAATTTATTAACAAAAATATACAATTAATATGCTCTCCACAAAGCCGCCAGAATACAGTCAGACAACAGCAATTTTATCTCCCTGATCAACGAAACACACTTCATTTAAACTCAACAGAAACACAATACGACTCAAAACCGTCTTGGTTAGTCAAACTCGACAGAAACAAAATAAAACTCGTTGAAACTGTCTTGGTCAGTATTTCTGCTGTTCCAACAATAACCAACTCTGGTTTGGTCGAAATAAACCCTTAAAGGATAACTTTGGTATTTTTCAACCTGGACCCTATTTTCTCATATTTGTATGTCTAAGGGACTAATGGGGACAACGCTTTTTGAAATTGGTCCAGTATTGAGGGAGAACGCTGCAGCCGCCAGCCGCTAAACAAGCTGTAATGTAATAATTCGGGACAATCTGGCACCGTCAGTTTACGTCCACTAAAATTGAAAGGTAAGACAAAGATTTTATTTCTCTGTAGGGTCTTTTCCATAATGTTGTCGGACACTTATAATAAGAATCTGACTGTCAGTGGCAAAGACAAGCGCTGCCCCGAGTGATTACATTACAGCTTGTTTAGCGGCTGGCGGCTGCAGCGTACTCCATCAATCCTGGACCAGTTTCAAAAAGTGTTGTCCCCATTAGTCACTTGGACACAAAAACATGGGAAAATAGGGTCCAGGTTGAAAAATACCAAAGTTATCCTTTACTTCACGAAGTTACATGTGGAACGAAACAGCCATTATATGCGTTCCTCAAAGCTACCAGACTCCATTGACATAAAACAGTAATTTTCCCTCGCTGATCATCGTAAAACATAATTAATTCAAACTTGACAGAAACAAAATAAAACTCATCAAAGAGCTCTGGTTTCAGAGTATCTACTGGCAATGGGAAAGGAGTCCATCGCCTGTTTTTAGTGGGTTTTCTCATCTTAAAAAAACTGCATGTACTTTTGGTGGAAAAAAGGGTATTAGCTACCACACATTCTTTCAGACATTAACTTAACTACCAACACTTAACACCTCATCTGTCTCTCTTTGTTTCTCTGTGTACTTCACTCCTACTTTTTCTAAACTTCTGTCTGAAAGTGCCTCTGCGTCTCGTTCCTGTTTTGTTTGACTCTTTTTCTTTGTTTCTCTGTTTGTGTCTCCGTCAGTTTCATTCTGTCTCTGATGATTTTCCTGCCTCTCATTCTTTGTGACTCTCTCTTTCTCTCTCTCTCTCTCTCTCTATGCTTCAGTGACTTTTTGAAGTTGTTTGTGATGAGAGCTGTTTCATCCGTTCCCTACCCCTCCCCCGCCCCACCATGTTCTCTCAATCTTATTATTATTTTTTTTTCATTACATAATATGTTTCACTCTGATGTGCTGTCACAATAAATCTCCCCGATGACCCTTAAGATGTGCTCACATCGACATTGAACAGTTTCTGAACTCTTTACTGTTTCCTCCTTTTGATCAGTTCGTTAGACCAACTGAGAATAATGTTATTTGAACTGCGGTGGGACCAAAGAACGACACTGAAAACGTCGCAGGAGAATTATCAAAACCACATCAAAGCGCTTTGTTAGAAATGAGACTATATTGTGAGTCAGCTATAGGAAGCCACTCCAAAAAACTCAAGCATTTATGGGGTTTTTCAAATAGCGGTAAGGAAGGGTTGAATGGTTGTAATTAAGGATTTTGCACGAGCCATGCCTGAAAATGAAGTCGCATGAGTATAGAGATCAGACAGAATATTATGTCTACGTTAAAACATTGGCATGAAGCCCCTCTGATGAACACATACAGTGGGCACTGGTTACTCCTCACACATTCAAAATGTGTATTTTCATGACCACTGTGACAATATTATTCTTTGATGTTGATGTTAATATTTGTAAAACAGTGAATCACATTTGCACTGAGGGTAAAGCCTTAGTGTTGTTAATGATAACGTCTAATGGGTGAGTACTCTTTGTTAGTATGGAGTGGGATCAGGGATTTACATCTATACCACTGTAATTGTTACGTCTCATATGTTGGAAAATGTGCATCTACTGAAATCTGTGTCTGTGATAACATTTGGCTGCTGAGTTCAGGGCAGGCTGTTAAATTAGCAATGGCTGCTGTCCGTGGTGCTGATCTAAGGCTGGTTTGCAGTGTGGCAGTTGCATGGTGAGCCTCTCCATGGTGGCATAGCAATTGTCTGCTTTGCAATTGTCTGGAGTGGTTGTGTGTGTACGTGCGTGCACACGAGCGTGCGCTTGTGTTTGGGGCGAGGACCCAAGAAAAAAAATTGCACCGGGGCAAATCACAATTACCGTATGTTACGCTGCTGCTTGTGTTTGTTTGTACATCCTAGTTATTTGAAAAGCCCGGTGCGTTTCATATGGGCACTAAAGTGTACCTTGTGCTTGATAAAACACGACAACGGGTGTGACAAATCCTCGGTATTTGATGCCCTGGGAATGTGAACGGGTTGGCAGTTCAAACTAACTCTGGTGGTTTGCTTCGGTTCATTTGGGCTGGTGTGAAAGCTGTCAATCAAACTCAGGTACAGCCCAAACTATCAAGATTGAAATCACTTGAAAATGCGCGTCAACCTCCGGAGCTGAAAAATGAAGCCAACGCAGAAGTGCCAAAAACTGCAGTTCCTCAAAAGGCCACTTGAGGCTGGCTCCAAAAATGAGTCAATCCCCATTGACCCCCCATGTTTTTTTTGGCAGTTCCTTATTAAAAAGTAAGTGAAACCTAAGTTCCCTGTAAAAGACGCCACTTTTTTTTGTCCTGTTCCACCTCTCTGTCCTTAGATATGAGGTCTAGATGCATTCCCGACTAATATTTCTCTCTTTCAGTTAGTTCTTTGCCGTTTGTGACACCAGAGATATATAAAAAAAAAAAACTACAGGTGTGAAAGCGGCCCGCACAACATCCATCTGGTTTGTTATGAGTTAAAACAGAATCTGATCCAACTGCAACAAAAATGACCTCAAGACATGGACAGATGTCGACAAACAAGCAGTTAATCACATTTGTAAAAACCCAGCCAGGGTAAACATTTAGACAAGTTGAACCCGCTCAAAAATGTGGCCAAAAAATTAAAAATACGGACCAAAATCCTCGACACGGTCTGATTACTGATAATCAGAACTGTCCAATGAACAAGTTACTCGTGAGTCAATGTGACTTTTATTCACAATCCCTGGTGAATTCATAATTTGGCAGACTCTGACCCGTAATGAATAAAATATCTAACAAGCCGCTGCATGGGATTCACGCTCACAGCCTCTTAAATGAGACTTTGATGAGCCGCGTGTGTCTCCACACCGACATACTGATTGTCAATACCGAGAGTCAAATGACTAAACTCTGGTGTGTGCTCACTGGTGCGTCTCCGTGCATGTGTGTGCACATCGCTCACCTGTCGACATTCATTAAGCTGTGTTTGTGTGTGTGCGTGTGTGTGTGTGTGTGCGTGTGTGCGTGTGTGTGTGTGTAGCTAATCATTTTAACTTATTCCCCCAGCCTGCACACCAACCCGTCCACTCCATCTCCCATAAGGGACAATTATGTCCACTATGCTTCAAGTGTTTGTGTTTACGCATTCTTATGCAGCATATCGTACAGGCATCGGGGAGTATTTTGTGTTACTGTGTATATACTTTATATATTTATATGTGATGAGCTTGTACGTATCTGTGTGAGTTTGTGGTCGTGTAAAATGTTTTTTGGTGTGTGTTTGCGCTCTGCTATCTAAATCATTCCTCATTCTGCTTCTGTGCACATCGGTCCACCTGTCAATCCAGCGCTGAAGTCCTCTTTCTCCAATGAGTCAATTATCTACAGTCTGGTTCATGTGTTTATTATCTGAATGTGTGGTGTGTTTAAGAGAGGTAGAGAGAGAGAGAGAGAAGCTGCATCAGTAGTAAATGGAAGATGAGGATTTTCTCCTGGCTTTTATTTCCTCTGGGATCCGTCCCTTTCTCCTCATCTGTCCCCCCCCTATCGTCCCTACCTTTTCCCCTTATCTTACTCCCTTCCCCCCTTCTTACAACCTTCTCCCTTTTTCTATTCTGCAGCCTTTTCTCTCCACTGCCACTTTCTTTTTTTGTCTCCCCCTTAACCATAACCTTCCTCCTTTCCCTCTTCTTCCCACATCCAATCACACCACCTTTCTCTGCCTCCCTTCACCTCTCCATCTGTCTTCCCACATCTCTTCCTCCTTTGCCTTTAGGGTGATATAAACATCAGCAGGGCAGAAAGAATCTGGGTTTCAGAGCAGCAGACAGGTGAGACTACCGACTTGAAACACTCTGGTAGAACATGGACATCTGCTTGTTCCTGCACACCTGCCAGATTACACTTATCTACCTCAATGGATTACAGTCGTTTTTTTTCTCTTCGTACCTTTTCTGACCCTTGTGTCTTAACTCCTTCCACGCTGTTTTTATTCCTCTCCACACTCCGGTTTTTAACCGCACCTCTCGACACTGTCGCCCTTGTCTCAGGATTGTCAACGATTTGTCACGTGTCATTCATTTTAAGCAGCTGGTCCAGGTAAATAGCATACAGATATTTGCATGCATATACACACACACACACATTTAAAACATCCTCACATAGATTACACACTTAAGCAGATTGCACTGCAATGCACAATATGACTCAACACAAAACATCAACCTTGTTACACACAGCAACAGCGTGTCACTGCACCTCTGCAAGATTAACTTTCATTTTACTTAAGGGTCAGTCTGAATTACAATGTAATTCATGAATGTGAGGGCGCAGTAGTGAGCCATTTGATGACTATACAGTCCAGGATCTTTTGGATTCCCTGAGAGATATTCTATTGTTTCTTGGGCAACACATTCTCACTCCCAACTCGTCAAATACTGTCGTTTGGTCAGTGCCCCTCGGCATCGGAGGGCGACGCACGGGGTACCCCTCCTGCGTTACTTTTGTACGGACCGGGGACGGCTTGTCAATATATGCTCGTTACGTCATTTCAAAATAAACTTCCGTTTTCAAAGGAAGTTATGTTTAGGCAACACAACCACTTCGTTGGGGTTAGGAAGCGGTTGGAGTTAACTTCACCGATGCACAGGGGGCCCCGCTTGCGTTTGGACGGCGTGTCAATATACGCTCATTATATGCAGTGTCGTTTCAAAATAAACTAAATAAATAGACTTCACAGGAATTTTGAGGCAACACAACCACTTAGGTAGGGTTAGGAAGCAGTCATGGTTGATGTTAACTTCACTGAATAGTGACTCACGTGACTCACAGAGCTGACGATACTAATTACTCACATGACTAGCGACTCACGGAACTGATGAAACCGATGAGTCTCTTGACTAGCAACTGACGTGACAAAATAAGTCGTTTAAGTCGACTTTTAGTTTTACACGGGACACGAACACCGTCTCCCGGTTGAAATTATTGTGTTTGTTTGACACATCCACCACCCCTCCCGCCCGCCCTGAACAGGCTTCATCGCTATCAATACTACGTCACTTGCTCCGACCGTCTCCCAACTCCTGAGTTGGGAGTGAGAACAGATTCCCTTGGAATACCGGACTCTTGTGTGTCAGAAATAAATAGCGACAAAAAACAGTAGAAATATACATGAATTACTATTATTCGTCAGTGGGTATAGATTGGTGATAATCCTGCAGGCTTCAATCCCAAATGAGGCCACCCGTGTGGACAATGTGTCATGGCGACAGGTGCTCCATCTCCTCTGCCTCTAGGTCATCAAATTAATCTCCTCCTGTGTCCCAATCCAAGGGCTGGGTCTTTCAAAGTCCGTATTTGTAGACAGAGTATGTCATAATGGGCCGCCAAGGTCTGTCTTGTTTCATAAATGGGGCTGCTAAATGCAGTCTTGTTTGGAGGACAGCCTTAGCAGTCTGATAAGTCAATTGTTTAATGAACCATTCAGGCAATCTTCATCAACGTGTAAAGTTGGGGAATATTAACTGGCCATGTGGTATTTACCGGATATTTGCAGAAAGGAGGTCATTAATCTCTGGCAAATATATCACTTGAACAAGATCAATAATACAAAAAAAGCTTCTGCAAGGTCTAAATAATTGAAGCCAGGCAGTTTACAGTTTCTTTTTGTTAGGAAATTGAAGTAAATAGATGTATTCATCACTAATCTGGTGCTTTTGTGCTGTAAAGATATACTTTTTCAGCCTTTCGAGGGTAGTCAATCCGATATAAATCCACTGGGTCTTCACATCCTCCAATGGTGGGAGTACATGAAGACCTTTGTATTGGTTCTCGCAGCAAGAACGAGTAGCGCGCTTCGCTCATACCGTCAACATTTCCATGTTACCAGGTCGGAGATATAAAGGAAATAACAATGGCAGACGGCCAAGATTGATACACTAGAGGCCTTTCCCATTTCCCTGTTTGTACATCCCCCGATTTCCTTTCCTCGACTCCTCTCCTCGCGTCTTAGTCCCTCCCATGGGAGATGCAAGTGGAAAAGGCGAGGAAGAGGTGCTAGAACAGAGGAGTCGAGGCAACGGGCATTACAACAAAATGAGACGTCCGTTACTCGGAGCCGTTGTTTTAAAGAAGCGTCAATTAAATATGAAGTGTGGCACAGCTCCAGATCACAAGACGGAGGAGCGAGGAGACGGGAGGGGCACAAAACCAGGAAATTAGGTCATGAAAAAATTGCATTTTGCACAATATGTGACCTTTAATCTTGGAAATGTTTGATGCTACAAGTTGAGGAAGCCCACCCATGTGCAACACAGGGCTGTGTGAGGTGGAGCAGCCACAGATTCAGCCCAACCATCAGGTCCTCGAAGGGTCCCGTACCCTGCCTCACCCAACCGCTTGTCATTTGCAATTAGCTCCTGCAATCGGACTACCTCTGCCTGCCCTCTTTGTATGCCCGTATTGACTATATAGATCTTTTGTCTTCAGTGAAAAAAAAGCCTATTGACCAAGTAAAAACTACACCTGCACCTGAATGAACTTCATGTAAATGTGTTCACATAATCTTTGGCAGTCAACAAATGATTAAATTATTCATAAAGTTTTTGTTACAGAATATAGAATGTGTTGGGTACATGACCACAGCCTCTGTTCTTTCCACACTTGCCATTCATTGTCTATGTGAGCAGCCGTGCGATGCATTCTGGTAGCGTGGCGGCTCGATTCGAGAGACGGGGCGTCACGTTGGCCAGCTCCTCATTTGCATAAAGTTGAGGTCTAGGCTACTTTATGCAAATCAAGGGCGTCCGACGCAACTCGCCGCCTCTTGAAACACCCAAGAAACTTTTAAACTAACCGTCGTCGATCCAAAATAAAGGCAGATTCAGCAACTGCACGGCTTATTCCTCGCGTAAAATGGTTTCAGAAATACATTTCGGATAACTATTTTCATTATATAAGAGAAGAATGTTTCCAAACGAGCCGCCATGTTGGTTTCGGTTTGAAAGCTGGGAGCAGCAGCCCACGAGGGAGAGAACCAATATATGACGAGTCCCCTCACCAGTATCACTCATTACAGGTCATGCCCCAAAATAACCTTCCAGCCCGGACGTCACTGTGTGTGCTTACCTCTGTCAGCCTCTGACTGGGCTGACAAGTCCAGACCTGACAGCACTAATAGAGGCACCTCGAGGGACTCTAAACACACGCTATTGGAACTTATCTGTTGAAACAAATAGTCCCATCATGCTGATGGCTACATGATGCCCCAGATGCCTTTGCTGTGGAACGGCTTCGCTCAAAGTTTCTGACAACATCAGCTGCCAAGATCCACATGAAGATAACTAACTATGCCAGTCAATGAGGACAAAAGCTTGGGACACACTGCAATGCAAACCCCACAGTCAGTAGCTGTGTTTCCATTCAATTGTCCAGCAAATTGTTAAGCAAACTTTTAAAATGTCGCAAAAAAAGGAAATGTAAATTAGGTGCGTTTCCATCCATGGTTTGGAGCAAATAAACTCAGCTACAGCGTAGTTTGGTCAGAAGTTGTAAAGAAAAGTTGTAAACCCCGATTTAAAAGAATCGAGAGTTTTCTAGGTTGTTCGAGATATGTGGTGTGTAAAAACGATGTGATCCGAGAGGTCTGGACGGTTCGTAACAGAGCAGCAGATCAGAAATGTGTTTTGGCTCTAGACCATTCAGTGCCTTGTAAACCAACAGCAATAATTTAAAATCAATTATTTGACAAACAGGAAGCCTAGAGGGTCAACCGTTAACTGCTGCTTCAGTGCTTAAGTCTAGGTCACCATTGCACTTCATCATATTTCTTATTATCTCTGTCCCTTCCCCTTTTTCTCCTCTTGTGTCTCCACCAGTTAATATCTAAACACCATGACTGGACTTATGACTGGATTAAGGCTTAATGGGTCCCCGGGTGTTAAATGTCAAAGGACCCCCGCCACACATTAAAAACACAAGCTGCTTGTAAAAGGATAAGGATAGGATTTTTTTTTGTTGGAGATTTCTTACTCTTTTATATCATTACATTAACACATGATTATGTCCCTCTTCAAAAATGTATACAAGTTTTAAATCCTCTGACCCTGGGTCTGTGTACAATAATCCTGATAACCATTTATTTATTCATATTTTTACCCCAACGTTTTATGCCATTGAGGTTTGTGCCCACAGCAGTAAAAAAAAGGGATGTCAAAAATTATTAACATTGCTTTTCTACATTTTCTTTTTTTTTTTTTAAATGCAAGGGCCCACTGGCAAGCTGGGGCCCCTGGGTGCACACCAAGGACACCCTGATGGTAGACCCTGCCATGACGATAGCTGAATATATTCATAAAGTGTGTTCTATTTCATGGTGTCCACGGTTAACAGGCTTAATGAAATCAGCGGCATTATTGAATAATAATTATTTATAATCAACCTTAATCAGTTCATTCGTGAACATGAATTAGGATAAATTCCTGTGTGTGTCACATGAAATAATGACAATAATCCCATTAAAAAGGATTAGAGAATAGGCAAGGTCACATCGAAGGTCAGGAAAAGACATGGATTCAATAAACTAAATAAACTGTGTGTGTGTGTGTGTGTGTGTGTGTGTGTGCATGTGAAAACACCTTATAGAAGAAAGCAGAATTATTGATTCTAATGCTGCTGCTGGTGAAATGGTAGTGGCCAGATTGAAAACATTGATTCTGTGAGACTGTCCTTGGACAAGACAAGCTGTGAGGGACGGAGCTGCATCATCTGTCCCCTTCACACAGTCACACACATGCAAGTGTGGGCGCGCTACACACCAAAACACGTAGTGTGTGTGTACGTCAATATACACAAATGCAGGGCCATATTTTAGAATCACTGAGAACATGAGTCCAAATCCACCCCCCATTTTGACCAGACACCAAAAAGAAAATTGGTCTGTAATTATTTGGATTTTTCAAATTGTATTTATTCAGTTTTCAATTAAAATTTCTAAAAATGTTTTTCCCGACGTGGGGGTCAAAATGCTGTTTCAATGCCTTCTCCACACTGCAAGAAATAAAATTCTGGTGCAGAGATACTAAATTCATTATCAGTTTATTTCTAGCTGGCCTGAAGATTATCAAATTTAGGTAACACTTTATAATAATCATCATTTATAAATGGTAAATTGATAGTTAATTAAACTTAGTTAATACTTATTTTACTGTTAACAAACAATGAAATGCTAATTAATAATGTATACTAATTATTATTAATGCTAGAATTTGTTATTTTCTCATTAGTTTGTGTAACATTAAACAGTCTGATTACATTAGTAAACTATTAACAGTTTATTGTTGCACACATTATAACATTTGATATACTGATTACCAAATGATTTGTTTACAAACGATTTATTAAAGGTTAATAAAGTATAAACTATCTATTTAAATAATGTTCCTAGATGCTTTACAAAGTATTTATTAACCATTTAACAAGGTATTATAATTATCAGTTACAACTTTATAATAGTGATCCAAATAATGTTTATAGATGGTTTACAAACCATTTATTAACCATTAACAAAGTCTTACAAATATTTATGTATTGTTTATATATGTTTTACAAACAATTTCTTAAATAGATTAGAGAGTATATAAAACGTAATAATGTGTGCAACAATAAACTGTTAAAATAACAGAAATTATAGTATTACTAATAATATGTAAATGTAATTAAACCATGTAATTATCATTTCATGGTTTGTTAACAGTAAAATATCTATTAACTAAGATTAATTAACTATCAATTTACCATTTATAAATGATGTTTATTATGAAGTGTTACCCACATTTGAATATATATTTGTCTACAAATAGTGGAATAAGCCCACCACAAAGCCTGACAGCAGAGCTCAGGGCCTCAATACAGATATCACATTGTTTTTTTGATATATGAAATGTGCACTGTCAGCATAAACCTGACATCAGATTAGATCAACTTTGTAGTCCCTTGACACCTTCTTTAAAAAGAAAAAAAAAAATACTTTTATGACATTTCTGCTTTATTGGTTGGTGCACGACAGACTGAGACCGCGAGAGACAGGATGATTCAAGACAGAAACTGCAAAGTTTTCAATACGTGGCGTGCCAGTGCCAAAGAGCAACTCGGAGAAAGTTTAATGCCAGTTCAGTTCCTCCTGAGATGTCCAAAAAACACATTAGCACATGTAAATAATAAATCATGCACTATCTGCACAAGGACACCGGTCCGCAGCCTCAATTCTCAGAAGTCTGTCACCAACCTTCAAAACTAACCACAAGGATGCTCATATTTTTGCTTTTTTTTGACACAATTCAGATCCCAAAAACCATAGATGATTATCTGTTATGTTACCAATCAAATAAAAGCTGCTTTTAAATTCTTTGTTTGGAAATACAAGATTTATTTTTGTTCTATTTTTTATAGCGTTTAAAAAGGATTTGGCCTCAAGTAGTCAGTAGCTACCTATCTACCCTGTGTAATGTCAGGATCCTTTTTAATCTTTCAGCAACTCACCTTTAGTTCAGTCTGAGCAGTATTATTCCACACAGAGTAAGTTATAAAACTGTGCTCAGAATGGCAATACACTAACTTGGCTGAAGAGACATAGCCACAGGTAAAAGAATGCTCCATATTAAGTGATTTTAAGTGTTTATGACTACAAAATCTTTTTTAGCTGTAGGAGTCACACAGATAGCAACACAGTGCAAACCAGGCTTTGGTAAGATGTTGACGTAACTTTGCTGGTGATGTCAACTTTCATTAGGACTGCATTTGTGGTCATATGCGATGGGATAAATTGAAGGAAGGATCAGAATTGTGTAGAGAGATCTTTGATTTGTTAGAGAAAGAGGATTTAGAGGTAATTGTTTCAGTTGTACAAGTTGTACAATAATTAACACTCAACACCTGTGGGCTAACTGACATATTTTGGTGAGTATAATATATATGAATAAGATTAAGATGGGACAGGAAATCAATTAAATAGCTCCATGGTGGATGTAGATACATAGCATTGCTGTAAGGAAGTACAGACTGTACTGAAATATTGATACGTGAAGTGACCCACGGGAATCTAAAGAGACATTTTGATGGTTAAATCTGGGTTAACTGGTTGTCTTCACGTGTCAGAAGCCAGAAAATCAAAAGATTGGGCAACATAGTGAGACTTGGTGGTGTTATTCTCAGCCAGTAACAACCCATCACAGTTGCCTGTCAATCAAGGCAAACATAACACTACAAAATATTAGTATTTATGAACAATCATTCTTAAAATTGTCACAAAATAAATACTGACTTTGAACAAAATTTGAATAGATCTGCTTGGTTGAAAATGTCAAAATAACTTTTGTTAATTTTCTTGGCTAAAAAAGCTGCCTACTGCTTAATCGTTGTAAATTCAAAATGCTGCCTGTGTTATTAATAATGCAAGCTTGGTGTACTCTATAATTCAGATGATCTAGCGATAAGTAGTTTGCTGATAATGTTTCTTTCCCACCCCAAAAACAAATCCAACCTCCCAACCCTTCATCAATTAATGATAATTCATTAACTGGTATCTCTATCTCTATTGTGTTGGGGTTAATTAAGGGCAATTACACAACAGTGCGGGCAGAAGCTATTACAAAGGTGTTCTAAAAAGAAATACCCACGTTTAAACATATTTTCCAGGAACTTAGTCCCTTTTAATTAGATATTTTTTCTCTATATAATTCATCATTACACTGCGATGTTCAATGAAAGTAAATTAATACAAACATAGTGGACTTCTAGAGGATCATTAACTGCCACTTATATAAGTTTGAATCAGTTTGAACGGTGTTCACGTAGAAAATATACCACGAGGACCTGCGTTGGTGAGGGTGTGTTGCTACAGGTTTTGGTAAGGTAATAAAATAGAACAAGACCATGAGTTAGACCCCTGAGTTTCAAGGCTTATCGGATGCCAAGACACTGCCCATCGGTCTATAATATAACACAACTTCTGGAAAGTTATCGCAGTGACAGTCATTTATGTCTTCAGGTAAACAGTAGAAAGAAGCCTGGAAAGAGAGATAACTGGTTGCTCGGTGTGTTCAATCGTAAGGCGAAACGTGTCGGGTGCTCTTGGAAAACGGGGGAAAAAATCAGGATAAACAGGAAGGCAATCCAGGCACTCCAAAATATCAAAAAAGTAGCAACCAGGAAGAGAATATATTAAAAAGCCTTAGTGGCTAAATCATTTAGAAAGCCAACATGTTTCGACTACTTTAGGTCTTCGTCAGGGCTTACCAACAAACAGACAAAGCGGATGTGGCCTCACCTATATGGTATCAACAACCAATGGGAGGCAATCACATGATCATCATAAAAATATAAAAAGGTAACAAAATATCAGAGAGATAACACAAGTAGAAAGAAGCCATTGACATTTGGTCAATGTCCTGCATTTCAGGATGACGTCACATTGTGTTGCAGCAAAAGTTGAGCCAGGTTCAACTTTTTGTTGGACAACCCTACAATGTTTTTTTTTTTTTTTTTTTTACAGAGCCCTCTATGTTGATACCACTGCTTCAACCCAATGCTCTCATTGAATTAATGCACAGGTAAGTATCACAAGTAATTATTTCCTTATTGGACGATTTGGCTCAGTTAAGTTCAAACGCAGGTTGTGTGCAAGCTCTGTGCCCTAGCAAGACGGAAAGTAAGGGTGTGGAGGTTTGTGTTGTTGGACTGGCATGTAGCAAGTTTGATTTTCTCGCAGGAGACTGGAGTTCATCAACTGTCGCAGACCTGCAATTAAGTGTTAAATTTGCATTGACCATAATGATCTTTCCCTAACCTTAACCTTTTTAGTTGCCTAACCCCAAACATATCTTAACCAGATGTTATATGCCATAACCACAATCTTCCCCTAAGTTTATCCCTACCAATCTGCCACGTATAGATATTACAGAAAGCAAGCATTTTAAAAAACATTGGTAACGGACATTGAACACAATCCAGGGTATTGCAGAATAGTCCAATGTTGAAGTTCTTGTCTGGCAATAAGGTTGAAATTATGAGGACTGTCAATGTGTCAACACAACCTTTCCTAACATTAAAATAATTGGCCAGACTGGAAATTACAACTTGACTTGTGCAAACAAAAACTTTACCCGTGATTGGCAATTTGTCCTATGTTTTGTTCTGTGGAAATTTGGCTGCGGTTTTTCACAAGTCTTTTATGAAAACCGCAGTCTCTCACTGTGAAAGGAATACATGTGATTACAGAATAATTTCCTGGTGAGGCTGGCAGAATGTTGAGTTTATTTGTGATCCAGATGAGGCAGTGATACTATGTTAATGTCCTACTCTTAGGGCAATTAAGCATCCTGCTGTCTTATCCTCTCTCTCTCTGCCAGCCATTTAAGCAATTATGTGATTAGGCTGGGATCGAGCTGATGACTGTCAGACGGATAGAAATACTGTAGTATCTAATGACCCTTCCCTCAGCCCACATATCCACATTCAGACATGCCCAAGACTGCGACGAAACACCCACATGCTCACAAATGCAAATGCGAGCCAGTACAAAGCACACACATACGGTCTAATGACAGCCCTCTCATCGGGTTTTCTCTGAGCTTTCTGTCAATACAGCCCTTTCACAGCTACGCTAATTAGATACAAAAGGCTATAACAATATTAGCCTGCTCTTGTACAGAGAGGCCACTAACACTATTAGCATAAAGCGGCTAAGAGTTATTAAAACAAGGGACCTAACAGAATTAGCGTAGGAAGGAGCAGTTTGGTTTGATATGCTGTTGTGTAGACAATGCTCATTTAAGTAAATGCTGATTTATGTAAGGGGCATACAGAGTCAGCATGCACGTAATACATTAACACCCACATTCTCTTAGCCATTAATTCTGACCTGAAAGAATCCCGAATCAGCAATCGAATCAAACTTTTACGGAATGTATCTGGTTGATGATCTCAACGTGCATTTGAGCAATTTGTAATACAGTTTCAAGGGCAATGAGTCATATGTTAATAGACTTTGCATACAGGTACAGAGTGTGGTGTTGCAACGCACTGGCAACATGAAACACAGTAAAAGTAGCCTATTGCCTACAGCCATTCTGGCGTCTCTTTGAGGCCGTATTATACCACGTTCACATCCAACCCCATCTCATGGGAAGACTAAAAATAGCACAACATTTTAAGGACATTCCACGTGTCATGATAACGTATTTTAAGCTTTTTGCGTGTCATTTAACACCATATCAGTGAAATGGTTGCGGTTATGTTTAGGCAACAAAACCACTGAGTTAGGTTTAGGAAAAACATAATGTTTGGGCTTAAAATAAGTAAGTAAACTAGGTAAAATACGTAACCAAACAACATAAGTACGGAAAACACATCACAAACGTCACTAACTTCAAAATAACTCAACAATTTGGGACACAAACACCGGTCTCGAATGCCAGTCTCTTGGTTGAAACCCACACATTCTCATCCCAACGCTTTGTCAGACCCCTCAGCATCACTTTTTGGTCGCAGTAAACATGTGCTTAATGCTGTGAATTAAACTAAAACACTTGCTTAGGTTTAGGCAGCAAAACCACTTAGTTAGGTTTAGGAAAAAACAACATGGTTGGGCTTAAAATTACTACGTTTGTACAGTGAAAGTGTGACTTGACGTTGCGACCACGGGGCACGAACAAACAGCTGATTGTAACGTGAAAGTGAAACTTAACAACAGGGCATAAACAGCGGTCTGTGTTGTTGGCCCCTTCCACCACCCCTGCCGCCCGTCCAGTGTGTCTCTTTCACTCTTTAAACTACGTCACCACAGCACTTTCTCTGAGCGCCTACAGTTGCCACGGATGGGTTTACATTGTTGCTAATGGAAAGCCATATAGCCTCATACCGGCGCTAAAGGGTGCCTCGTGCAGCGGTATCGAACGCCGACGACCGTGACAAACGTTGATATTTCACGCCCCGGGAATAAGAATGGGCTGTTGAAAATCCTGTTTGTTGACCCATCCCATCCACTTTTCACTTGTTATTCGATTGCACGTGATTTGACTTACAAATTGTCGTGTCATTCATAAACCATTTGGTGAGACCGGGCTGTCACATGGGATGGATGGTAGTGATGGGAAAGATTGAACGACTTGTTCCCTTGGCATATCCATTCAATTTGGGTTTATTTACATTTAACGACGGTCTTTGGTTGATGTGAGACGTCTATATTTGTGTAGTTTGCAGGCACTTCCGCATTAGTAAGTGCCGTATATATGAGAAGTTTCCCAGTCAGAATGATGACTGGGAAGTTGATATGAATGCTATTTACTAGTAAAAAAAATGACCATAACTCCGATAAAACATGAACGCGGCGTTATGCACAGCAGTGCTTTGAGCTAAATGCAAACGTCAGCATGGAAACATGCTCACAATGACAATGCTAACATGCTGATGTTAAGCAGGTAAACTGGTTCCGATGTTCACAATTTTACTTTAGTGTGTCAGTAAGCTTACATTTGCAAATGAGCACAAAACACATAGTGCAGCTGACGCTGATGGGAATGTCATCACTTCTACAGGTATTTGGTCATAAATAAAGTATTGGACAAATGAACATTTTGACCGGATGATGGCGTTTGTGGAAAAGTTAGGGGATCACCAGATCATCTTCTGGGCACCATGAATGTCTGTATAAAATTTCAACCAATAAAATAGTAGCCGAGATGGACCAAAGTGGTGGACTAACCAGCAGATCAACTAACCTACCAGCATTGCCAACCTTAAAAGCCACTTTTAGGGTTTACTCTTCAATACTGCAGTATTTAGTCTTGATAGAAATAACTGCTTTTCCTTTTTAGTCCAAATCTGCAAGAAGTTGTCAGCACTATTAAAGAAAAACTGCATACACACACACACACACACCTGTCAGCTTTTCCTTGCATCCTCGACTGGAGGTGTGGGCAGTCAGAGCGATGGTAATCTTGACAAGGATGCCAGTTGTAAACCTCTAAAGTAAAGCAAGAAGACAATTGGGACAAGAGAAAAGGGTCAAAGGTTTGACATTAAGGTAGACAAATAATGAAGCAAGCAGGAAAGAAAAGGAGGAAGGAGGAGGAGAGAAGAGCTGGAAAAAAGGGGAGGGAAGTGATGCAGACGAGTGGAGAAATAGGATAAGAACGGATCAGACGAGCTGTGTGAAGAAGGCAGGAAATGAGAGGGGAGGACAGAGAGGACACAGAGAAGGAAAGGGATTTTTATTTTACATCTCCAACTTTAGAGGAACTAGGGTTTGTTAAATTACCACATCTTTGCCACACTAATAACCAGTTTGATTCATTGAGGGTTTATAAATGCATTATACACCGTGGTTTACACTCAAAAAGACCGATGCAGAAGGCTGCCCTAATATTGTAGATTTGTTTATTATCTTGAAGCTTTGCATAATTCAGGCACTGACTTTCAGGTGGTGATACCCCTCAAACCAGAAGCTGCAATGAGCTGCTGAATTTTACTGTAACTGACAACTGTTTTTTCCTCTTTTGGCAACTTGCGTTTTTAAATGAGATCATTTTAACAGCCATTGCAGTGCATGCCTTGATAATCTTAAAATGAGAGGTCAACCTGAAGAGTCTGAAGAAGAAATATCTGCACCCATGCTTCCCTTACAGGTAACAGGAGGAAGAACAGGAGGGCAGCGGGAGGAGGTGAGGGCTGAGGGGGAACAAAAGCAAAAAAAAAGGGAAAAACATAAAAAAGAACGTGAAGAGAAATGAATATATAATAGAGGAGACTTCAAAGACCATTTTAGTTGAAATGAGAACAGAGGAGAAAAGATGAGGAGAAAGAGTATCTTAAACAAGGAGTGCTGATCTGGGTCCATCATGACATAATAAGACAATCTGACCAGTGATCCACGTTCAATTCTCTGCAAAGCATGAAGTAATGAAGGCAATGATCAGAAAATCAATCACAGTGAAAGACTTGATGCCTGTCGAAGACAAAAGACGTAGACAGGGTGCTCTCAGGTTCCTGTCTTTGAAAAGAAAAGAAAAAAAGTAACTTTTGCTTATTATAAGTTACTTTTGAGGAGACTGACAACTTTTAGTTAGAATCAGTTGTTTTGCAAGATTCAGAACACTGGATTGCTGAAGTAGCTGTCTGCTTTTTGACACTTGTTTTAAAGCTATACTTTATTTCTATGGACATACATTTAGATTTGCTGTGTTACATTTTGTGTACTTTCTGTAAGAGGATGCCAGGGATATTTAGAATAATACACTAGTATCACTGTTAGTAACTTACTGTACAGCTTATAATTACCTCCGCCAAGGAGGTTATATTTTCGGTTAACTGTTTGTCAGGAGGATTACTGGAAAACTACCAGCCCGATTCTCCTGAAACTTGTTGGAAGGGTGTAACATGGGTCAAGGAAGAACCCATGACATTTTGGAGCAGAGTCGAATCACAGGGCACTTATGGAAACGGACTTGGCGGGTGTCTTCCCCCTCCGAGTGCCCTTCTAGTTACAATGGTAATGCACACATCAGACAGTGATGGCAGCCTGAGAAGATACTGCATGTTTAATCATTAAGTAAACATTTTATACTGAAATAAAGGAGTGGCATTTATCAATTTGGTTCAATGGAAAGAAGCTGGGATAGGCTCGTTCTTTGGTCAAAGGATGCAATGAAGTTATTCTGCATGATAGAATAGCTTCAGAATAAATGCTGTTGTATTGGGTCGAACACAGTTCACTATATGTGCAGGACACACACACACACACACATGTAATGCTTTCATATGTACATACATTTAATGTTTACACTAAATTTATGGGCCTAATAAAACGCTTAATTTATTAACCTTTTATGTAGTGTGACATTTTACTCAAAACCCCTAAAAACACCATTTGTGAAAAGTTAAAGATTCAAGGAGCCATTAAAAAGCTTGTTCAAAAGTATTCTTTGTTTTGTTTTGATAAAAATGTCCCATACCTAAGGAGCAGAGAGGCATGTTTCCAGAAGTGACTGTGTCAGGCGGCCTGTAATGAGCTTTGCTTGCATCACTGCTGTAGAACCAATTAGCTTAAAAGGGGTCTAGTAGACTGACTATATGGGATGGATCACTAGTGTACTGATGTGTGCTTGAGTGTGTGTGTGTGTGTGTGTGTGTGTGTGTGTGTGTGTGTGTGTGTGTGTGTGTGTGTGTGTGTCGGGGTAAGGTCACGTGTGTGTGTGTGTTTGTGTGTGTGTTTTGTCATATGCTTGTGTATGGGCATGCAGGAGCTGTAGTGTTGCGTCAGCACAGATATATTACCCAGATTTATGCTCTCTTGTCAGACACACACACAACCCCCTCTCTTTAGGTCTCTCTCTGTCTCCGAGAACCTCACTCGTTTCTGCAACTGTTGTGAAATCAGAAAACCCCAGCATGTTTCTGAAATCAGCTAGGTTTCTTTGTCTTAATATCAAAATATATAAAAAATATTACTGCTGCTCTACCGCTACTATAGATGTAAGTGAGTAAGTAAAGCTTTATTTATGTAGCACTGAATATAGTAAAAGTAAATTAAATTTCAATATAAAATACAGCATAATGACAGATAGACCAAATTAAAATGGACCAGAACATAAGACAGGGAAGAAGATCTATAAAAAGGCTTGCCTATAAAGATGTGTTTTTAGGAGCCGCTTCAAACAGTACAAAGATTCAACATACTCTTTTTCACATTCTCTACACTCTCTAGGGGGCAGCTGTAGTTAGGGGGTTGCTCAGTGGGTAGAGCGGGTTGTTCTTTAACCACAAGGTTGGGGGTTCGATCCACGGCTCCTACAGACTACATGTCGAAGTGTCCTTGAGACTAAACCCCAAGTTGCTCCCCGGGTGCTTACAGCAGCCCACTGCTCCTAAAAATACTTAGGATGGGTTAAATGCAGTGATTATATTTTTTGTATGTACCTGTATGTACCTGTATGTACTATGACAAAAAGAGGTTTCTTCTGTCTTCTTCTTCTTCTTCTTCTTCTTCTTCTTCTCATTCCCAACTCGTCGAGTACCGCCGTTTGGTCAGTGCCCCTCGGTAACCGGAGCACCCGGAATAAACCCACGCCAACACGGGGAGAACATACAAACTCCACATAGAAGGGCCCCGAGCCAGATTCGAACCTGCGACCCTCTTGCTGTGAGGCAACAGTGCAAACCACTGCCAATTGGGGGAAGATAATTCCAAGAATATTCAGAAAAAAGACATTTAAGCAATCACGGGCAATATCGGTAACCACCAGTTTAATTAAATTATTACAAGCAAAAGTCACATTTAGATAAAACTGACGCGCCATGTGGCCAAACATTACGTCCTCTCACTTAGTCAAACATCGATGATCAGACGATGAACGTTTCATAACGGTGAGTGCGGAAGCCGTGCACTGTAAAGTGAGGACATTTTAAAAAGTCACTATCTTTGATTAACAGCCCCATAAGGCAGAGAGCAGCGCAAACTGCTCCTCGTATATCAGCTTCCCGCCCAATGCTCAGCTGGGATAGTTAAACATCACTACACATGGGCAACCAGAAGAAGAACATTCTGGAGAGCAGACATCATAGCTGAAAGGTCTAGAGACGGGCAGGTAGAACGACAAGATGATGGGATTTTAAGTAGGAATCAAGTAGTCAGACTATTAAAAAGATAGAAACATGTTAATTCATTATATTATATAAATATGTAAAACGCTAAATCACATATACTGCTATGTCTCATTAAGATGCTGGTCACTGATATCAACTTCAATGCATTAGTTATGACCATACTGAGCGGTTATTGGCTCTATATACCTGCTAATGCTCGTTCTTCTGTATCGCTGGTTCTGAGTGCCTAATTAAATCACTTCAAACAGACTGTTTCAATCACATCTTAAATGTCACGAAGCCACGAGTCATTCACTTGTAATGAAATAAAACTCTGACCACCAGCTGTGTCCGTTCTTGATCACGGAAACGTTTCTCGACCAATCACAGTGTGGCGAGGCAATGAGAGTGGAAAGAGGAAACGTGGTGATTCGAAATCGTACAGACCCGATGTATGAAAGTTGTTCATTTCTGAGTGCTGTTAGAATTATTGCTTTTTTTCCAGGCGTGCTTCCTCCTCAGACGGCAAGTGTTTGTGTTTATGCACTAGCCGTGGTTATCTCTCTAGCTGGATTTAGGCACTTCATTAGCTGTATTGCATTTTCCATTTATCATATTTAATTTTAAATCAGTGTAGATCACTCTTCCGGTCTTCCCATACGATTCACAAATGAGGGATTTCATTTCACTAAATAATGAATGGATTTTTTGATGGCATTGTCATGGAGATGAGTATTAATGAGTGTGTGCATAGTGGAAAGTTCAGTGATTAGTGCAGACTAACACAACAGCTGTCTGAGTCTACTGATCTCACAGAAATAATGTATGAAAATGACCATGACCTCTTAACGTGGCATTACATGGCGGTGGTAATGTGTTAAAATGACATGCCTGTACCCGACGTATTCTCACGCAAAGGTTCGCATGACGTCAATTTCCGCTCGTTACATGCATACAGTCTTTTCAAAATAAACTTCTGTCTTCACAGGAAATTTAGGCAAGAAAGCTACTTAGTTAGGTCCCGAAGTGGCGTTTCTTAGATGCGCAACTTACTCGACAAATAAATCAACGTTGACTTCTGGTTTCACACGGGACACGAACGCCGGTCTCCAGGGCCAAAGTCCGGTATTTTTGGACCCAAAAACAGTCCTGTGTTCAAATTTAGTTCCGTTTCGTTTTTTCCAAGTTGAGTTCTACATTTTAGGAATGTAGAACAACAAAAATCTCTTTCTCTGTCAAACACACACAAACACAGTGTAGACATAGGTAGAGCTGTGTTTGAGTGTCTTTATAGGTGTGTGTTTATCCAGTATGTGTGTGCTGGGTTCCCTACCTGAGCTCCATGCTGACACTGACATGATGCAGATGCAGTATTTGCTCCGCAATAACGTCTTTAAACACCCCACTGCCTACAGCTGAACTTCCCTTATTTCAAGAGGAGATATTAAAAATACAAAGTCCTGCTGTGCTGTGGTGTCACCTGCTGTTTCACGGATTAACATCTTGGCGAGAACGCTGAATTAAGAGAAGGAGACGGGGTTTGTTTGCCATGTTTGAAGCAGTCGTGGGACCGTCTAGAGTTCAGACTTGTTTTTCTCCGTCTTTAATCCGCTGCCATAAAACAGTTTGGAGTGAGGCAGGGGGGAGTTGTCAATTGGTCCAATGGGAATTTGACCAAAAGCCAGGAACAACCAGCGTGAGCCTTGGCGGGCTGATAGCTGCTGTGCCTTACCAAATCAATTTAGTAAGCAGTAACATTGTTAAATTAAATCATAACAAAGACTGGCATATTTTTTTTTTCTAAAACAAAAAAGCTCACTTTGCCTTTTTTGTACTTTTAAAGGTGACTCAGGAAAGTGTTTCTAATGCATTTCTTCCAGTATTATTTATCTTCTATTAACATCTCAGCATGTACTGATCTTGATCCATGTTTCTGCAGTGTTAGTTGCCCATTATCGCTCCATGCATTGATTTCTGGGTTTCTACAGATTATTGTTCCTTCCTCAGGCTTCCTTATATGCTGATTTTTACCTTATCTCATCTGTCTTAGTTACAGATGTAGTGTGAAAAATGCCTACGGTTTTTGCCTGTGTTCTCTGTGTCTCTGGGGTGCAGCTGCAAAATCCTTCATCCAATGACGTGAAAGTCACGTCGTTGGGGGGGCAAGGAAGAACTAGCGCTACTTCAGCTTCGGTAGCTGTGGGGCGTAATGACATTCCAAAAACGTCCCCGTTCTCTTCGCTTGTATTGTAAACTAGTTATGTTTCCAACAGCGAAAATGGCATGCCAAAATATGAGCGCAGAGGATGTTATGGACAATTATTTGCACAGTCCACATTTTACAGTGTTTGACGGCTGACGCGTCAAATACCGTTGCTTGGTCAGTGCTCCTCAGCATCTGAGACCGATGCACGGGGGGCCCTGCTGGCGTTTTGACAATATACGCTCATTATATGCATAGTGTCGTTTCAAAATAAACTAAATAAATAGACTTCACAGGAATTTAGGTTGAGGCAACACAAACACTTGTGTAGGGTTGGGAAACGGTCACGGCTGACGTTAACTTCACTGACTAGCGACTCACGTGACTCACAGGGCTGATGATACAATCACGTGACTAACAACTGACGTGACTAAATAAGTCAAGGTTACTTTTTGTTTCACATGGGACACAAACACCGGTCTCCTGGTTGAAAGTATTGTGTTTGCTTGACCCATCCACCTCCCCCTCCTGCCCACCCTGAGTGGATTCTCACGCTATTTATACTACGTCACTTGCTCCGACCGCCAAATAACGGCACGGTTGGGTTTACATCAGAGTTAATTGAAAGCCCGTTTCATCACATACTATCACTAAAGGCCTCTGTGGGTCGGTTTCCAATGCCAAAGGGGCGCTGCACAATCAACGGTATTTGACGAGTTGGGAATGCAGCGAGCAGGATAAATCAGCTTTCTCGGTCAATATAGCAAACACTGGGGAATTAATTTCTTCAGTGGACTACATTTATGATTCCACTTATTGGGCAACCACATTAAAAGGTGGCATTTTTTCCCTTTAATGATAATTTTCACTCACATAGTGAATCACAGCATGGCTGTAGACTGCGAGTGTACAATGTGTTAGCACACAACGCACACATTTAATCTTTTGTCACAGGTGTAAACATATAATGAACTTCACTGGGACTTCTGTGTGTACTGTTTGGCAAAAGGATAAAGATAAACAAATAGAAGTGGCACAAGATATTTCACAATAAGCAACCGAACTGGAATAAACATGATGTGACAAGGATATAAATCAGCTTTCTGGAACTGCAGTTGACAGTACTCTATGAAAAAAAAAAAAAAAAAATCAACGCAAATGCCACAGTCTGAAGAGGAAAAGGAGACACTTTGTTTTGCACTTGTCAATGTTCTCCATATTTGCTAATGTATAATACCTGTCCAACAAGCTTATATACTCAATGGAAAGCCAGGTTTGTTGAGACAGTTTTGCTGATGAGCAGGGGAAAGTTGCTTGTGTTTTTAGAACTGCAGAGTCAGATGTATCATGAATCCCAATGGAAGCCAATCCATCTAGTTATCTAATAAAAGTGAATTGTGTGTATAGTTCAGGCTCCCATATAGTCAAATTCAGAGTGGAGGAACTTTTGATAATGTTAGCATCATCCTGCCGATCATTGTTGAGCACTGACTCTTCTCTGTGTTGTAGTCTATTCGGCATGTTGAGATCTGTGTTGTTTTCATATTGTTAAAGTGGTGCAAAGTGCAATGGCATGCTGCTGTATGTGTGCCTTAGCATAGAGGAGTGTGTTTATGTGTCGACGGGTATCCTGCCAACAGAGATTGTCCTCCCAAGAAAAACAGCATCAGTTGACATTGGGCCTCATGTAGCAACATCCTCTTAAATATATAACTTATATTTCCTGAGAAAAAAAAAATAAGAGAAGTCAACTCCAGATGCACCAAACGTTCTCTACCATTCAAATCTGCTCTCACCCAGGTGTGCTGGATGGTGAATCCCACTTGATCGTAAATGGGAGGCTTGTGGCCAATTCTTAAACACTACTGTATATAAGCGCAGGTGTTGTGCCATGTGCAAATACTCTTGCACACACCCAAGAATTGGAGAGATGCCACAAAAAAAAAAAGGCTGTAAGAAGAAGAACTTCAAACTGAGGTACTGTTAAATAAACTTAAAGTAAATGTGATGGTGTTACAGGTAAAAGCAAAGGCCTGGATGGCGAAAGCATCTAAGAGCAGTATGTACGCCATTCAGAAGCTGAACACACTCAGTATCAGTATCTGAACACACTCAGAAGACGCGTACAATTTTCTCTTACCCAAGAGAAGAGCAAAAATAAGAAAACGGTGAATCCCAGAAATCAATGGGTGCTAACAAAATGAGAACAAATACGAACAAAAATAAGAGGAAATCTGTTCTTATATCACCTGCACAAGCCCAATGTGTGTTAACATGTAACATGTAACAAGTAAAAGTAATATGAAGTTGTAATGGAACCACAAAGTCCTCAAAGGAAGGAGGTCGGGGTGGTTGGATGAGTCTACAAAATGTCTGACTTTAACACAGGGGACTGCTGTTCATGTCCGGTTTCCTACTAACAGTCAACAATGACTGATTCCCAGATCAGAAAACGTGTAGATGTGTTATTCTGGAAGGCAATTCCTACAGTGTCTTTTTTCTGTTTAATTTGGAGCACATGCTCAGCCAACAAATATGGGCATAGAAGTTCATAAATCATTATTCGCCTAAGTCGGCCTCACATCTTGATCCCAAAGAGGCCAGGAATCATCACAGAATCATCTTTGATTTGCTTAATGAGTGCGTACTGTGCAGCACGTCCCTTAAATACAAAACGTAAATCATACAATTACGTCACCATGAGCTGATTAAAAGCGGCATGCATATATGTACAATTTTGTGTGTATGTAGCCTATGTGTGTGTGTGTGTGTGTGTGTGTGTGTGTGTGTGTGTGTGTGTGTGTGTGTCGGTGTGTGTGTGTGTAATTGAAGAGATACCATGAAGGATGTGCGTGAACCACATTTCCTGTTATCAGGCATTAGCACTAATGAGATTTCACCCATCACAGGCTCTTTGTGATTACAGTTATCACCAACAGTGACCCTTTCCAACCTCCCCCTGCCCCCCATAACACAAATACACAAACTCAAATACACACACACATCCCAATCCGTCTAGCTCCGGGCTCTACAAACCTCAGTCCACTAAACTGTCATTGCAAGGTTCAGACTTTTTTGACAGGAGGATGTCAATTGCAATTCTCAGACAGAGTTGTAGACTGTCGTGCAGACAGGTAGACACACAGGTAGTCAAGAGCGAGAGATACAAGACAGACCGAAAAATAGGAGAAAAAATAAACAGATACACAGAAACTCCACTAGTCTGACAGATACGCCAACGGACATAACCACACACCACTGCACATTACATTTAGTTGGGCGTGAAGAAACATTTTTAGAGATCTCGCTGTTCCGGAGGCACTAATCATATCACCGGATCAGTTAAATTTAGTGGATGAGGAAAGTGGAGGCACTGAACCACATCTTTTAAACTAACATTACTGAATGGAAGACTTGAACACACATTGCCAAATTAGCAATTTTGTGTCTATATTTTGTGTAAGGTTTTGTGGTGGTGGTGGACCCTTACAACCGGGACAAAAGCCAGCAGGATTGAGGTGTACAGCGAGCGTGGTGGAAAATCGAGCAGTAACAGACCAACCAGGATTTTTCCAGAGCTCAGGTTTTTACCTGTGACTATAGACAAGTAACAAAAATCACAAAACTCACCAATGGTTAGCAGGCAGATGGACCACAAAACAGGGTAACACATGTAGTATATTCCATGATTGCGGTGACACTAGACCTGATTTCCCCCCCTTCTCTCTCACACACAACACTACTTTTCCCACCTGGCAAATATACCTGTGGTCCATACCAACAATGAAGGGCACATGCCCACTCCCACAATCAATTTAACTTCAATATAACCTTAATATTTACATATACAACATAACATAACATAACATAATACAGATTAAATAATTTGCATGATAAATGGAAGAAATATCAAACGAAAGCCAACTTAACAAACAAACCCCTCTACCTGACTCCCCCCTCTCCTCCCTGGCACTTGGTTCAGCCTAACGAGCTAATTGAAATCAGCTGGAGACCTGTGGCTGAAGTTTCAGGAAGTAGGCCTCAAAGAGAGAGATTCCCAAAATAAAAGCACAACATAATAACCCGAACTTCCTGTATTAGTCCGTTTTCTTGAACTTAACACTGTTAGTTCACATGTGTGTGTCTTTTCCCATCTTAGTGAGAGGGGTGTTTTGCAGCTCCCTCACATGTTGCCACTGTAAGAGCTTTGAGTGGTTTCATTTTAAGCCTTTTTTCGTTACCATGAGGTGGACACTGTTTAGACTAAAGTGTCTCAACAACCGTTGGATGGATTGCAGTGACACGTTACAAGATGAGTTGTAAAAAATGTTGATGACCCTTTAACTTTTCCTCTGATGACATCATCAGGTTCAAATTTTAATTTGCCAGGAACACTTTGGTTTAGAGTGCTAGCCAGGCTGTTAGACTCTTAGCGAAGTGAACATATTGATTTGTGTAACTAATAACATGAATTATGGCTGCATTCCATGTAGGTGTGTAAGTTCCAGACCCGTGACATTGTGCATGCCGGTTCACTGATATGGTTTACTGGCACATTGAGATGGAACGAAGCAATCATTATCGATATTTTAAATTGTTCAGCCCTCATATTTCACTTGTTTGAGTGCATACCGCCCCCTCTGATTATGGTGACTGTGACGTGATCTCTGGGAAGGATAGAGCGAAAGCATTAGCCTACAGCAATGACCTCTGAACAGCAACATGTCATTACAGAAATAGTCTTACGGAACACTCTAAGAACACTATGAATAAAACCTGCGGGGCTTATGACCTATAGGTTAAGAACTGCTAACAAAAACAATTATACCAACATCTGCAAGAGGATGACGGAATGCAATTTGAACACTACAAACTATGGCCTCTCTGACAAAGTCTGAGCAAAAAAATTACAGAACCTATTTAAAATAACATGCTTTGGTCCATCAAGTGGGCGACCCATTAAAAGTAAGTGACAGTGTTGACGGGCGGGAAACTGGTGAGGGATTATGTTCTTGTCACAGCGCTAGCGACTCCAACCGCTCGGCCAGAGCACCTGTGGGGAAACTGACGGGATCTGGAGGGATAGTGCGAGCTTCTGTTTGTGTCACATCCTCCCAGGGAAGCTCCACTCTGTCAGGTGAAAAGAAGTAGCTGTCAACTCTGTGTTTATCAGAGGAGACACGCGGCTGTCCGAACCCTCCGAGGAACAACAGTGGGAGTTGGAGATGACGACAACTGCACAGTGAACGAGGCTTCGGTCATTCCAAATTGGGAGAAGAAGGGGGGAATGAATTGGTTGATAGTAAGCATTTATCCACTTTGTGCAAGAAACGTATGAATTTCATTGGACTTGGCAGAAGTCTATTACATAAAATCCTAAGAAGCACCAAAAAATCCGAAAGGTCCGGTCACGTCGTGAATCTCCTGTATTGGCCGATCAGCTAAGTATGTCTCCTTGTCTGGACACCTTATGAACCTGTGTTAAGCCCTAAAATTGACGGCTCGGCTGGGGATGCAAACTGCTGTCTGTGGGAGTTTGAATGCCAGAGGGCAAGGGCCTGGTTGTGGACAAAGTATTGCAAGAGTCTGCCAAAACAGATAATAACAGCCATCAGCAAGGCGTCTGGCTAATATACAGTTCTAGGATAACAGGGTTGACAGTTCGGAGCGTATTTGTGCTTGTGTGTGTTCAACCTGATTAGTCCAAATGATCCCTTAAAGTCTAGCTGTTTTTTTTCCATCGAGCCCAATGCTAAGTGAAATAACAGCAAAGCAGCCTATAACCTTACCAGTCCTCACAAATATATCACAAGGGGTATATCTATTCTGCACTCCCACTCGGTTAGTTCAGAGTGTTCCAGCTATCTTATTAGACATTAAATAAAAAAGTCAATGTTCTGTGTTCAAATTGTATTTATTGTGGGGTTTTTTTCTGTTCAAGAAAAACCTCCCGGTGTAAATTATCTGACTGGTTGCACGCTGAAGAATGCACTAAGCCAGAATCCCCGTGCTTATCCTCAACAATAAATTCAATCAGACGTAGAGATGCCCTTTAAGGTAAATGTTTTCTTAAACCAATTATCCTGAGTAACAGTCACATAGTGGTCAAATCTTGGCCTAAAACAGACCACTTCCTCAATTTTTTTTGTTTTAACAATCGTTACAAACTTGGCTCAGGCTTGTAACAAGAAGGTGTCCTCACACACAAGAGTTTCAAAAGCCAACTTAGTTTATTTGTGTGGAGATAGGGAAGTAGTCACTGGTGTATGGATGAGTGAAAGTATGTGTGTTAGTGTTCTAAAAGATGTGAACCTAAATGAAACGACAGTGGTGTGGAGGTAGTGAGGTGATTTAGAGGCTGCCCAGCGAGAGATAAACTGGCCTGTAAGAGCAACTCTTTTGTGCCTTTTGCCAGTCCTACCTCTCAGGTGGAGCCAGTTGCCCCGACGACCCAGCCAGACTCCTACAAGAAGAAAACACAGCAGAGCAGCACATGAAGCCAGGTAGTGGGACGTCACTCAATCAATTACTTATAACAATGTGAGACCAGAGACTTTCAAATGCATCAATCATCATTTTTATAACGGAAAAGGTAAATCAGGGTGTATATAAGCAGACTGTTCTCATATACTGTTTGTACTTAAAGAGGACCTATTATACTTTTTTGCTTTTTTCCTTTCCTTTAGTGTGTAATGTAGTTTTTTTTGAGCATGCAAAAGGTCTGCAAAGTTACAAAGCCCAAAGGGAGTTACTCTCTCCCACAGAAACACTGCTCCTGAACCGCCTCAAACGCCTTGATTGAAGTCCCGCCTTTTCTTCCGTAACGTGGTGATGTCACCAAAAAACACAATAGATCAAAGCTAGTTCGAGAGAAGCTGGAGCGGAGTCCGAAGAGTTTGGTTCGGTTGACCAATCACAACAGAGTGGGCCAGCTGACCAATCAGAGCAGAGCTTTTTGGGATGGTGGGTGGGGCCGGAGCTCAAACAGATTATTTCAGACATTGGGTGAAAGGAGATGCTTCAGCAGAGCCGGTTTGACAAAAATAAAGCGTTTTTGTTTTTTTAACATTAAAGCATGTAAACATGTTCTAGTATAGAAACATGAAATACAAGTATGAACATGAAAATAAGCATAATAGGTCCTTAAAGTGTATACCTGCAAAAAATAATGCACTATGATTTGTATATAACCCATGTTAACAATTTGTATGTAACCCACGTAATTGTGAGCCAGGACAGGTTGCGTAGTATAAAGAGCAACAAAGTCTGCATAACACGGATGACTTATTTATTACATAACTTCCATACTTAAGCAATGAAACTTCCGTAGTTATTTTACCCCAAACCACTATATTTTCCTAAACCTAATCAAGTAGTTTTGTTGCATAAACACCACAGGTCCTTGTGCAGGCGCACTGAGCGCTCATGTTAATGGACATTCGTAGGAAAATGCACGAAAAATAAAACAACTTTTCATAAGATATCATACAAACTGCCTTTCTTTAATGAAAGAGGAAATAAAAGAGGTCTCAAAGCTTTACTTCAAACAAAATAATCACTTAGCGCTTGATTTGGGAAGCGTTTTGTAGGTCTGTGATAGGGACGGTTGATCTGTTCTCATTCAGACTTGGCCTATTTCATGTGTGTATTAAGGATTTTTGGGGCTGGCTTTGCTTGCACATGGCTTTATTCACACTACTGGTTGGAAATGGCCCTGGGCAGTTAAGTTATTTTTATTTTGTTCATTGATATATTTAATTGAGAATGAATCAGATTTTGAGTTTTTCTGCCTGCTTAGGGATCAGGCACACATGGTCACTCTGGCCACTTAAGTTTAGGGACAAACACTTATAAGTCAAGATTAAGAAATGATCTTGGTCATGGTTAAAAGTAACATTGACTGGTATTAATTTAAATGGAAATGAACAGCACTCACCCATATCAAAGTCAGACGCTTTTACACATGCATTTAACCCTTACCTCTTCCCCAAGGGGTTTCATTGTGCCATACCCCCGCCCCTTGTTCTTGGCATTCAAGAATCATAATGCATATGGCTTTTAGAGGTCAGATAATGAAGCAGAGGTCTCTAAAGGTATTTTAGAAAATGTAGTTTTGTGTGAACAATTTTAAAATTAAACAAAAACATTATTATACCCCGACTACGTTGTCGCAGGGGTATAATGATGTTTGAGGTAAATATTGGGGTAATTTGGAAGTAATTCCAAAGAAATTTCAAATAGGTTACCTGCTAATTATCACCAAATTACCATGAAATTTGTGGACCTGTAAAATGAAGTGTTACCGTTTTTTACTTTATTCAGTATGTTATTGTGTCATTCCTGTTCACGTATACTCTTTCAAAAGATACCTGATTCAAGTTAAAGGCAAACTGTTGTGAGGTAGTGAAGACCAAAACGGTTCTAAAAATGACAGACAGTGTCAGACACAAAGTGCTTTGGGGGGGAACACTGGTAGCTCCTCTGGTGCTGCCCCGTGTGCGTCATCAACAGGAATGCTACGATTTGAAATGGCAAAACTGACTTTTTGATCCCCTCTCGAGCATTGCTCAGCTCTCCTGAACCGAGCGGGATGTCAGTTTGATGACTGTATGGGCAGGATATAAAGTTAGCAGTATCAGAGGACTCTCTCCTGGAAACAGCATTTTAACAACACCCCATACTAGTGAACATTTCATCAGATAGATTTATCATTATGTAAGCAGGAGAATACTTTCCATAATCTTTTTTTTTTATACATTTTCACAGAATTTCAAATAATATGTGAGAGGACATTATCTGTGTTCTTTGGGTTGTACCGTCTCTCTCTCTCTCTCTCTCCCGCTCTCTCTGTATTCTATATTTTGTGTATTCATTCTATGCCTGCATGAGATTTAACATAGTTGGGTGCATATTTATGATTGCTTGGGGTCTGAGATTCCTTAATAGAACAAGAGGGATGTGAGCACTCAAAAGAGGCTCTACAGATACCACAAAGGAAGAGGAGAGGATGGGGAAGAATGGCAAGATGCCTTCCGAGATTGGATTTCTGACAGGACAGAGAGAGAAAATAAAAAAAGCGAGGAGGTGAAAGGGGAGAATGACAAAGACATCTTACTGGAGAGGACTCATGGGTGAGCATCCTGACAAGAAGGGTCACTTGGGAATCGGAGTGAGGAAATGGGATCGGGGAAGGAGGGGGAGTGATGGAAAAAATGGGGGGGAATATGAAGAGAGCTGAGAATGAGAGGTGAGAGGAGAGTTCAGGTGAGGTACCGTACAGAATATGTGTTGAGTGAAGAGGAAAGGGAGAAATGTGGTGGCAGGGTGCAAGGACAGACAACAAGGTGAAAAAGGGCAGCGTATGAGGAAACATTTGCATTCAAATAAACCGTTGCTGAATTTTTTTCTGGTGGGTTCGGACGAAATCATAGAATATATACAGAATCTATTCTATGTAATCTCATCAAGTCTCTGTCCATGGTGCTGAAACGGTTGCCCCCACTTGGTGTCCGACATTGTTCTCAATTTGCTACTTTAGTGTTCTTAAGTGTGTCCCTGGCAAAAACATAGTTTTCATGCACTGATAACTTTTGAGATTTTGGGCTATTTTGCATCCATAGCATGTCTTATTTCAGACTAGTGGGAAGAAAACACCCAAGATACACATTTAGGTGTTTATTTTACTACACTTTGTCTATTTACATCTGTAGATTTGTCCTAAATTCACCAAAAGTTAACATTTGATAATAGCTCATTTGCATTTTTAAACATACATTTTCAGAAAACTTATAATACAAAAATAATCATTTATTTATTTATTTTTTTTACCCTACGAAATGTGAACAAGTGACTTCACTCATACAGTAGCTCCAGTTCCTGTCTTTGTTTCTTTCTATGGAGCTGAAACATTTCAAAGGCAGTATCTGCCTTGGTTCCTTAACGCTCTTTAGGTAAAGGGCAGCTCAGTGCTTTTAATCTTTTATTCAACAGGGAGCAAAATGTCCTTCTTTCAAATTTTGGTGCAGCTCATATGAACAAGTATAACTGGATGAAAGAATACATTTTTGTCAGATAACACTGTAACAAATAGCTCACAGATGTTATCGAACACACTGACACTGATCCATTTTAAGCCTCTTCTTGTATGTATTTTGCTGTGTTTGCCATCTCTACAATTGACTGCTTTGCTTTTTTGGAAATCCAGCCCACAGGAAAGTCTTGCGAGACCTCCCCAAACCTCTTCTTGGTAGTATAACCAAAACAAAGACAAAAATGAATAATTTTCCCCGCTAACCACTATACCCCATATTACGTCAATGCAAATGTATTTGATGAGGTCATCGCAATCAAACAAGCCCCCGAGACCGGTTCCTTGGCTCTAGACAACTGTAACTTGAACGCATTCCTCCAGCGTCACAATGGACAAGTAAATAATAGTGAAAGAGTGGCTATAGCTTCAACTATAATAGTGCACTGACAAATATGATTGGAAAATGTAAAACTCATATCCTGCTCTTAATGAGATCACAGGTTGAATACACTGTACACAGAGGGTGTAGAAAAACTAAATCAGAGGTCACAGAGCCATTGGTATTCAACATAAAACACACTAAAATACATCAATAATGCATGAAATGAATGTTTAATATATTATTTATCTCATTTTTCTTTCCTCTTACATAAAACACGTATAGTGGACGTACCATTTAATATGCAAACATGTCACAGGAGGCTCAGTTTCTCTCTTTGTTCCAACTCCGCTTGTTTTGTATCTGTACTGCTGGAAATAACCTCTCGTGAAAGCTCACAGTATAGTTATACTATAGTGTAGAACTAAAGTATAGTTCACAGCTATATACAGGACTACAGTCAAGAGCCTAGTTGGCTCAGAATCAAGTCCCATTTTTTTTTCCTTTTATAATTGTTTTTTATCAGGTAAATATGTGTTTTTGTCTCATTTCACTGAAATAGGCATGTGTGTGTGTGTTTGTGTGTGTGTGTGTGTGTGTGTGTGTGTGTGTGTGTGTGTGTGTGTGTGTTTGTGTGTGTGTGTATTACCCATGCTGTGGGGACATACATCTGTTTACACAGTCACATTGTGGGGACTCGCCTTCCTTTTGGGAACAAAATGCACATCCCCATAATGTAAATCATTACATTTTTTTTTGTGTGTGTGTGTGTGTGTGTGTGTGTGTGTGTGTGTGTGTGTGTGTGTGTGTGTGGTGGTGGAGGTGTGTGTGTGTGTGTGGTGGTGGAGGTGTGTGTGTGTGTGAGTGTGTGTGTGTACATGTCCATTTGTAAAAAAGCAAGATAGATGCTAGCAAGATATCCTCTCGCTTGCCGTTTTTCTGTTGGTTGGTTTGTTCGTTTGCTGGGCGCGTCTTTGACCTACAGATGACAGTGTAATGATAAGTGTGCAAGGCAGGTCACTGTGTGATTTGTAGACATTATTTGAATTCACTTCACTCTGTGCTTTGGAGCCATTTCTGAGGTCATGCTGCTTGTTTTCATAACAGCAATCCACAGTGTAAAAATCGACAAAAGTGTTATGGAATTCAATACACTGGAATTAATAAAAGTGGTATTTGAATTAAAGATATGTTTTCCCACAGGTAATCTCTGTCTCTAGAATATGCACTACTTGTTTGGCCTTGCAGTATGTTGACTGTAACATTGAGATGGGTGAAGTTATGAGTCCGCAGGGAACCACTTTTCACAGTTCTTGCTTCTTTTTTTTCCTCATTATTTTTAAGATAAAGGAGTAGCTTTTACTTTATCCTGACTGTGGTGAGAGCTTTGTTTTAGCTGCATGTATAAAAAAAAGAAAAAAAGTGTTCATGTATTTATGTTTTATCTTACCAAAGGAGCAATTCCTCTACAAATCTGCCGAGTCCTAAACAAACAGGCTGCTTAGTGGACTGAGGAAGACTCCTCATCTGATGAGGTGAGTGCTGTGAAACAAAGCAGAATTTGATTTCACTGTAAATAATCTCACCTCTCTCTCTCACACAAACACACACACACAAATAGAACAGCTGGTAGTGCTAAGACTGCAGAAGTAAATTACCACATCATAAATCTGTTGTTTCTACTCGTGGACCAGGCGCCATGCTCTGCAGCTCACATGCATCACCATTGCAATCAGCAAAAAGCGCATCAAACACACACACACACACACAGACACACACACACACACACGAACACGCAGGCAAACAGAAAAAAGTTTACAGTGCATACAGTCAACATAATTTTCCTACACTTTGATTAGTGGAGCTGCATGCCCATCTGCCAACCTGCCACACTGTAATGCACCAAATGACATTTCAAATGATCACAATCCAGCATCATTAGCTTTATCCATGATAGTGCAGATATTCATAAACTTAAGGATATACAGTACTGGGTCACATTTTCCACTAATGGGAATAGTTAGTTTCAAGAGCCACTTTAAGGCTCCATTATGCATTTTTAAGTATTAACAGTAAATCAAATGCCTTCCTGCAATTGGACAGAAAATAGATCTCCCACTCTCCGCCTCTATGCAGCTTTCAGCAGTTTTCGGCTTCTCTTGGCTTTACAGTTGGGATTACATGTACACTGCATGGTTTAAAAAGAAGTCCAACATTTTGCAAGCCAAAAAGACTTAAGTCTAAAAGACTAGTCTGTACTGACTGCAATGCAAACACATCCACGTAAATATGCTATGCTCAGAGCTAGTGACGTAGAATAAAATAGTGAGAGGGACTGCAAATGGTGGGAGGGTCCAACAAATACAGGGCTTTCAACCAGGAAATTGGTGTCCGTGTCCCAAAGTGTTGTTGATATATTTTGAAGTTATGCTAGTGATGTTTGTGACTTGTTTTCCGTGCTTAAGTTATGTTGTTGACGTACATATTTTACTAAGTTTACATACTTATTTAAAGCCCGACTATGATGTTTTTCCCAAACCTAACTAAGCACTTTTGTCGCCTAAACCTAACAGCGGCCGTTGTCATACAGTAGTGTTGTTGCCTAAACATAACAGTGACCGCTTCACTGTAGCGACGTGGCATTAAACGAAACGCAAAAAGCCATTTCTCAGCTTTAAGCCCCTGTAGTATAAATGACACGCGGAAAGCCTAAATGCGTTATCGTGACCCTCGGAAATGTTGTGCTATTTATACGCCTACCCATGAGATTGGGTTGGTTTCTCTTGCTCTCCCAAAATCTCTGCTCTATGCTCCACCTGGATGTTACTGTGTGCCACAGTTCCAGCCATTTGGAAAATTTGAGTATGGGTAAATTCTGATTGGCTGTTTTGTCTCCAATCCGATTGCATGTGGGATTATCTGTTACTAGGGAAGTAGAGAAGCACTGGGGAGGTACGGAAGCACATATGAGCCACTTGTAAGTAGTTGGTACAGGTTTGGTTACATACCTAGTTAAAAAAATGATTCTATAATGCAATCTCATCTCTCCAATATTTGCCTGCATCCTAGCTATCTGTTTACTAAGCCAGTTGGTTAACTTGATGATTCCCCTTACAAGGCATTACAATCATTCAAGGGGTTCTGTGCAACGTTAACAAGTTGCGTTTGCATTCCATGTTACTCTCGAAAATGCATTGTGTGCATCCTTGGGGTCTGACAAACGCCTTAAGTGCATTTCCTTCCACATAAAACATTTGCAAAGCCGATTTCGAAGAAGTATTTTAAATCCAGCATCCATGTTTACGAGCTTGCATCTTCTTCATCCCCGTCTTTGCTGGCGCATTGCAACAGCTTGGTGCATCTGTTGATGAGTAGAATGGTGTGAAAACATTGGCAGGAATGTGTATTGCGTCACCCATGTGCACACAGATCCTTGTAAACAAAACTGGGACACACTCATAGAATAACAACTCCATAGCGCTTCAAGAGGTCTCAAACTCTGAGGGGACATTTAATGTGCAGTAGATCCTTTAAAAATAGCTTCAACTCTGCCTGTGAATTTCAATAAATCCAAACTAATAGAGCTAATGTAGCTAATAGCTACATATCAAAAGAATGCTATAAGGTGGTTAATGGCAAGAAGTTAGCTAGCTATATAAATATTGGACTCAACTCAGACTGTACACTTACATTTTACAAGCACGTGTGCTACAAAGTTAGAAAAAAAGTAAGGCAGCAACTGTAAAGTTCTGCTTTTAAAAGAACTAGGCCCACACAAAATCATAGGCAATACAGATGTAAAGAAATGCTCCGGCAGTCTGTGCTTTTGTGCATGTGTGTGTGCGGCCCATTGCCATATTGATCAATTTGCAAAAGCTGCATGCTCAGGGATTGTGGTTTATTTGTGTATGAGTCTTCCCTCCCGTACCATGTCTCTCACTTAAAGTATGCATCTGGAGGGAAAAAAAGAGAAACCGTAGGAATGTGACACCGTAGAGATGGACAAAATAAAAGGAAAGGCAGGAAAAGAAAGAAAAAAAAGGAGAAACTGAAAGAGCCGCAATTGAAGTGGAAAGAGGTAGAAAGGGGATAAAGGAAAGAAAGAATCATGGCTTCTGAACAAGGGCCAGATGTAGAATTAAAATTCCCTGTTTTAGCGTTTAGTATGCTGAACACATCGTGGATCACTCATCACTATCCAACCGCCTTGGCACTCGGGCAACGCTCTCTCTCTCTCTCTCTCGCTCCTCCAGTCTTTGATGCCAGCTGAGCTGGAGAAAGGGTTGGGACATGAGGAGGGGGCCGGGGGAACCGCACAGTGCAGATGTTAAGTGTGAAGTAGAGCCGACGTGCTGCGTGCAAAAATATTTCACGAGTTTAACCCTGTGGGCTCACATGGAGGAGGAGATTGTTGAGCGAAAGCTTGCAAAACAAGAATTGGTACATTACTTTGCAGATGAGGAGTGACACACACAGAGACTCATCAGTCAAAAGCTTTCTGGCTTTTGAGGTGATTTGGGCTTTCAGCTTATATCAACTTGAAAGCCTACAGACAGATGCAACATGAATATTGAAGAGGGAGATGCTGGCACAACACAGAGGTCACCGGGGGCTTATTTCTTTCTTGCATTAAGATGTGTCATTTCTGCCATTTTTATTTAAAATGCTGAACTTCCTTTGAAAAAAAAGAAACACTTAAGAGCAATATATTTACAATTAGGTTACGGCGTTGTGCATGGATGAACAGTCAGCAAGGGCTACTGCACTTCATGGTGCACAGCACTTGATTATCTACTAATCATGTCAGTTCTATGCTAAGCAGCATCTAATTAATACTCAGAGGCACTCAAATCCCCTAATGCCCCACCATAACCAACTTGATATACTGTAGCTGTCATGACCAATTGTGCTAATTTGTATATTGATGAGATGAATTCATTAATTTGTACAGTAAATATTGCACTTTTAACAGACTTGTTACTACATATGTTATGGTATTGAACTTTGTATCTCTGCATAGCATACTGTCATGTACCAAATTACAGTGCTGCACAATTGTTTAAAGTATTTTTTTTTTTGTTTTGAATTCAGATCCATTCCTGCATATTGTGAGCGGAAGCCAGATGGTTTGTACAAATGTGATTATAGGAAGCTATTAGGTATAAACTATTGTAAATTATCCACGTGTGCTCAAACCAACTCTAACCCCAGAGAAAGACTGAAAAAAATATACTCATTCATATACTCATATTTGGGTGCTGTAGTAACAGTGGCTTCTATGGGCCACTGGTGCTATTTTAGGCCTTGCTTAAAGCTAGGGTCGATAATCTTGAGAAACTAGCAATAGCACGTTAGATTTTTTAAAATGACCCAACAGAAAAACCGAGCCCAGTGTTGCCAACTCTTTCCCAATGAAAGTAGCTATCAGCACTAGTTACAAAAGTTGCTAAATCTGGCGAGAAAGTCGTCAATTCGGCAACACTTACAGTCCGTCCCTTCAGGCCTCCCTCCAAAGCCACTCCCCCAAAATTATCATTGTGAATGTGAAACAAAAAACATGGTTATTTTTAGTACTGTCAAGCTAGCAGCTTGCGGAAGACTCTGGTGACACGCAACAAGTGCACGCAGGTAGGCAGGTAGGTAGTAGGCAGGCAGGTAGCCCGTCAAATCATTTCATTTGTCCCGAATGGACAGGTTCATTACAGTCCTGCAACAGCCACAGATAGTGGTTATATTTTTTTTTGTCAGAGCTTTTGATTTATTGATTGCTGTCGTGCTGAATGGTTGAGGGATGGGAGGGTGGTTCAATTTGCTCAACTTCAGCCAGAGAATAAGGCTTCTTGTGATGTGATTTTCTAATTCTCCCACAGCCCAATGTGAGCCAGGCCTATCATTGTACGCATTTCTTAATCAGCTAAAGAAATAAAAAAAAAAAAAAATACGAGTGAATCGTTTACAAGAAGTTTAGTTTCCCAGAGGGATCGTTGAACAGCTCGGTGTAGCTCAATGGTGCTAATCGGCATGGCAACAGACAAGATAAGATGGCATCTCCGCCTTGCCTGACAGCTATTATTATAACCCTGTTAAAGAAAAGCTACAGTCGTGGTAATCACAGCCCGGCAGAGTCCAGAGGATGAAGATGTTCTGTCTGTGTTTGCGTGTACGTGCGTGTGCATGCCTGAATAAGTAAGACAGAGACAACACAACAACAGGGAAAAGTGAAAGAAGGTATAAGAGATAAGGAGAGAGAGAGGGAGATTTATCAAAGGACACAGACACCTGTTTATGTTCAGTCTACCAAAGTTGATTTTTCTGACAGGCTGGAATTCCAATTAGCACACAGGGGAATGCAACTATTGGTAAAAACAATCCAATTATTGTTTGGAGCAGATGTTCTTTCTAGAAAACAATATGCAGTCAGAGACTGTTTAGTCATTAGCGATGTGGCCTCTGGAGCAACAACAATATATGGTTAAAGTGAATGTCCCTAAATCCCTGCACACCCCCAGTCTACACTTCCCATTTCTAACTGCCTGTCTCTGTCTCTAACTTTTTTATTCCTCTGTTTTTTGTTTTTTTTCGCTGTCTATACAAAGATAGCAAAACAATATGAGGCTAAAATATGAGTCACCACCGGTGTAGTGGTATATCATGCACGATGTCCGCCTCTGCAACGTTATATATTGATATACTCATGAATTTCATTAACATCAGTTCATTCCAATACTCTCTCCAACATCCGTTTTCTTAACGAATGTTTTAATGAGTGTGAAAAGTGATAGTATTTAAAATTATTTTTTGCACACAGAAAGTTGCACAAGACAGTTTAAACTTTTTTTCTCTTCACTTTACAATTGAATATAAATATTTTTTTATTTAGATAGCACTAAGTTAGGACTATAAACTGCTTTCTCGTAGCCCGATAATCAGACTGAATTGCTATTTTGTTTTCACTGCATTATTCATTAACTGTGTTTGTGTTAGCCCATTTTTTATTTCCCTTCAGTCAGTGGTGGTGACTAATGTTTTTCCATTCCGTCAACATCATTTTCAGTTCTATCAGAAGCCGCGGTAGCGGTAGCTAAGAGCGTTAGTTCGGATCGAAGAAAGATGTCACTTTAAGAATTGCTATTTCTGAGAGTCAATATGCAACCTGGACAGCTGTGTCAATCTCATCTCACACTTGTTGCTTTTTTTGAATGAATTCTGGTTCTGGCACAGGATGATGCCCATTCTGATTAGCTCGGTTGATCTCCAAGGAAACATATCCGAACTGGTGAAAAAAAGCAGCAATTCACAAGTCTGAAACCAAGCTAGCTTTCTGCTAGAAGACAAAAAATGACAAGATAATGGAAGTTTTTTTTTATTTACATTATTACATTTTGAGAACATTTGGAGATTCGGTTGAGAAATACATTTATTTTTTTATTCTGTTTTGTGCTATTTTTCTGTGTTTATTTTCGGTGTGCAAATAATTGAGATATGACAGCGCATAAAAATGTATGATATGCTGAGCCCTGAGATGAACATTCAAAGTCTGGCCACATGCTGAGAGTCTGACAGAGAGCTGGATGACAGATAACTAGTTGAGCAAGGCTGTAAAAGGGGTTCGGTTATAGATATGTGATGCTGTGTGCGGTAATGACTTTGCTGTCTCTATTTAACCTTCCTGTCTCGTGACAGACATACACACATACAGACAACAGTGCACACAGAGACTATTACACACACACACACACACACATGGTCACGGGTGGAAACAAACTATCTCGGATGTTCAGAAGAAGTGATCAGGATCCCATCTCACTCCACCGGGGTTCCCATCGGGCTTTCTAATTGCTTGATACGGGTTCTAACAGGATTTCCCATCATGGAGCAGCTCCAGCTCTGATTTGTTGGAGGGCTCCTGGAGGGCACACTGGAACGTGGGGGGTCAGAGGTGTCATCATTATCTGGAACAAAGAGGGATGGGAGCAAGAGATGGCTTCCACTCGCTCACAGAGACTGGAGACAGAATGGGTCTCGAGGGATCATATTACACAGAGGGGCGAGCAGAAGCAGTGTCTGTTATCACGCTGCAGGAGAGACATCCATGAATGATCAGACTAATGATGCTTGTTTCTGTCTGTCTGTATGTACTGATCCATTTCTTCTTCTTTTTTTCATTGGTATACCCTTTGTGAGTTTTTGGAAAATGAGGACATTTTGGCTGTTCCTCACATTTTGCTTTAAGATTAAGGTTAGCACAAGGTTTAGGTCAAGGTTACAGTAAGAGTTGAGGTTATGCATATAAATGTGATGGTCAAGTTAAGGGTAAGGTGCTAGGGAATGCATTATGTGCCTTAAAGTAAGGTAAAGTAAAGTATAAACCTGAAATGTGTGTTTGCATACACAGATCTGTGTTTTTCTGCAACTGCAGGTTCATGTGTTTATCTTCAAAGAGTATGTGCATTTGTATGAGTGTGTGTGTGTTTTCACCCTTGGTGCACACTTCTCAATCGATTCACTATCGACTCTTAATACTCTTATCAACATTGGAGTGGGCAAATATGCTTGCTTTATGCAAATGTATGTATATATTTATTACTGGAAATCAATTAACAACACAAAACAATGGCAAATATTGTCCAGAAACCCTCACAGGTACTGCATTTAGCATAAAAAATATGCTCAAATCATAACCTGGCAAACTCAATACCAACAGACAACAACAGCTATCAGTGTGCTGACTTGACCATGACTTGCCCAAAACTGCATGTGATTATCATAAAGTGGGAATATCTATAAAGGGGAGACTCGTGGGTACCCAGAGAACCCATTTTCATTCACATATCTTAAGGTCAGAGGTCAAGGGACCCCTTTGCATATGGCCGTGACAGTTTTTCCTCGCCAAAATCTAGCGCAAGTTTGGAGCGTTATTTAACCTCCTTCGCAACAAGGTAATGATACCAGTATCTTCACTCTAGCTTTAATACTGAGCCCGCTACGACCTAAAAATCGCACGTTGCGTTAATGCGTCGAAGAAATTAGTGGCGTGAAAACGAATTTGTGTTAACACATTATCGCGTTAACTTTGTCAGCCCTAAAATACACACACACACACATATATATATATATATATATATACATATATCTGTCTGCCTATGCATAACTGTACATGTGTTGTATGTGTAGATGTCTGCATCTGTCTCTGCATTTGCAATTGTGTGCTCATACTCTCTCTGCTCAGGTGTATGTGTGACATTGGGAGTGTGCATGTCTGCATGTTTATTGTTGTTTGCAGGTATGTTCGTGTGTGTGCATGTGTGTTTCTGTGTGTGCATGTCTGTGTGCATCTTCGCAGGCCCCCAAGTGGCAGGTCTGCTGTCTGTCACGGTGATACAAGTTGACAGCAGGGTCTTCTTCAATGAGCTCATTGGAGCTCAGCCAACAACCTGCTCTCTCCCTCAGTTTATGCTTCTTCCTCTCTGCCCTCTTCTCTCTCTCTCTCTCTCTCTCTCTCTCTCTCTTCTCTTTCCCCCCCTGTAAACCTCTCTCTTCCTCCTGTGGCTCAATCTCTTCCCCTCTCATTTGCATTCTCTTTCTTCCCTCTTTCTCTCTGTCTCTCCCCTTTTAACCTTCCACTTACCTTTTGAAAGGTATTCTATCCGGGGTTTAATGAGAGTGTAAAACAGGAGGAAGAATAGCGCTTGTTTTATATTTCCCTACCTCTGTCAAACAATGTCAACACATCTAAAGGCACCGTTCTATCAAAAGCAGCTGATACTTGAGAGCAACTAAACACTGGAACATAACCACCAAGGCCAAATGGCATATGAATCATAGAGATCAAAGCTGTAATATGCCACACAAGCGAAATATTGGATGCATAGTTTAGACAGTAGACAGCATGGAGTGGATTAAATGTTGCGAGTGATAGCGAATTACGCTAAGAATAAAATGGAATAGAACAGACTGAACAAATACATTCTATTTATCATTTGTCATCATTTGTTATCAACTATGCTAACCCTGGGCTGAGAAGACAGCACTAATTCAAAGCTACTCCTTTATTTGGAGGTTAAAAACGAAGGTGAGCAGACCCACGATGATGCTGATACTATAGCAACTACGTTAGGTCAAAGTGGATCCAGGAAGTGTGATGGATGTTGCCATAATTCTGACTTCTGAATAAATTGGACCAACCCGGGGGTTCGTTTTCAACCTGTATCATCCATCGTCTGACCACTCTTGCTTATTGGACCTATTTTTAGTCATTTTGCAGCTCATCTAACCAGTGCAGTGTGGCTGTTACTCCTCCAGCTATGTGCGTTGACACCACAATCTTCTGTGACAAATATGATGCGTTTCCTGTGGTTGCTTCACAATAGCAGCCCCGTCTGCTGAAAATGACGTTCCCACACAACTAAAATGCATTCTCAATTACGTTTGGAAGGAAACGTATTTTGTCGCGGATTACGTTTGTCTTTGACGTAACACAAATACATCTGTTACGTAAATCGTAATACATCAAGCGACCGTGAATGGAAGTTACGTTAAATAATAGTGTTTTCGAATAATAACAGTATAACAGGCAAGAAAGTCCACTACTGGTAGGCTGGAGGGGAGGTAGATGGGTCCAACAAACACCAGACTTTTCGTGTCCCATGTGAAGCGTAGTCATTTTAATCCAAACCATGATGGTTTGTTTTTTACTAAACCTAACCCAGTAGTTTTGTAGCCTGAACTTAAATAGTTTGTTGCGTTTTCGTTTTGTTTTGTTTCAATGTCAGTCATTTTTAGCGAAATAATGATGTTTTTCACTAAACCTAACCCAGTAGTTTTGTTGCCTGTTAAATATACATCTACTGATGCACTTAGACACATCGTCAGTGATGGAACCTGGGATCAGGCGACCCAGCCGGAGTTGATCAGGTCCCGACTTGTGTCTAAGTAGCGTGTACCCACGGATCCACAGCCATCTAGAGGCCTTTTCAGCTGCCTCTGAGGTGTTCTTGATGGCCTTCCTCTGGCGTGCGCCTGTGATGCCCAGCAGGCTGTAAGCTTTGCAGAGAGACCGAGCTGTGAAGCCTCTACAGCCCACCTCTACTGGCACACACCGTGCACGCCACCCCCCGCCTGCGGCACTTCTCCACTAATTCAGCGTATTAGGCGCGCTTCCTCTCATTTGCTTCATCCATCCGCTCCTCCCAGGGCACGGTCAGCTCCAGCAGGACCACCTGTTTTGATAAATCTGAGAACAGCACTATGTCTGGTCTCGTGGGGGTGGTTTCCGCGATGTGCTCTGGGAATCGGAGCTGCTTCCCCAGGTCAGATTTAATCTGCCAGTGCGGTGCGTTTCCAAAGAGTCCCCCACTGACCCCTTTGGCTGGGGCTTGGGCTTCTCCCCTGCTCGGACGAAGGCGATTGCCTGCCTTGCTGGTCGGGGAGGCTTGCTCTGGGTGATGCCGTTGGAGATGGCTTCTGCTATCGCCTTCAGCACCTGGTCGTGGCGCCATGTGTAGCGTCCTTCTCCCAGGGCTGAACCTCACTTAGTAGTTTTGTTGCGTTTTCATTTTGTGTTGTTTCAATTAACAACATTACTAACGTGTTTAAACTGTTTAAAACGGCATCTGTAATCCGGGAGAAAATACGTTTCCCTCTAAACGTATTTTGGTTATGCAGATTAGTTGTATGGTAACGTAATTATGTGGGAGACAGGGTTGACAATAGAAGTCTCAATTTTATCCGCAAAATGCAAAGCTTTTAATATGAACCAAAAGCTTTGATTTTGGCATTAACCTACCGCAGTCCCGATATGACTTTAGCAGAGAATTCTACTTGGTGAAAATTGTCAAATCACCTTGTGATCAACTCCGAGCTCCACAAATATCGACAGGACGACCGCGATTGACAGGTTGATAATCGCTGCACTTAAGTAAAGTACTCTGAAAAGAGCTGCATTCAGACGGCATTCGTTTCGTTTCTCCAGCAGGTAATTCTGTTTGATTCATATTCCCGGGAGATGTGGGTGATAAAATATGGGCCATGTTCCTCGGTAACTACACTCACCCTTCCTGAGGGTATTTACGCCATGCGGCCTCAAATAACCGAACATGGTTAGTAATAAAACGTCACATTCCCAGGAGACTCCATGGGGGGTAATCACGTGACTCGCACCGCCAGACGGCTTGTTAATTATGTGTAGCTTATTTCACATAAAATCCGACAGCCAATAGGCTTGATTAGAATAACATGTAGCTGACATTGCACAAGAGCACATTCGATGAGCTTGCAGGGTCCCACTCGGCTAATGACTTTTCTTTGTTCCCCTTCATATGGGTTCACAGATATGTCATTGTGAATGGGCTTATATCCATCAGATTAGCACATTTCCGATACATCTAAAATCACAAGGTGACAATGTGAATAGACATGTAATTATTAGCCTACTTTTGTGGAGGGAGACAAGTCACTAAATCTTTCGATCCAATCTTTAGTTTAATTTTTTTGTAAAGTAGCTTTGATCTTCTGGATGATCCACTGTGCATTTATTTAAAGACAAGTTGCCATTTGAATTTCTGTACCTGTCTGTCATATCAACATATCAAGATGTATGTTTCTGTAAAAAACACAGATTTCAACATGGTTATATCAGAATTAATTTGTACTGAAATATAAACAGTCAATGACATCTTGCATTCATTCTGTAATTATCTGCCTGTACTGTAACAGACTATGATTTCACACTGCCTCTTTCATTTTGTTCATTTGGAGTTTGTTGCACTTCCACTTCCTGATATTGATCGATCCAATCAAAATGATTAACTAAGAGATGGGAGAGTGGGAGGGGTGAGGGATGATCGGGAGGGCAAACAAAAGCAAATTAAGGATGGGAAGATGGGGATGGATGAGGGGGAATCGGGGGGGAAGGAGAAAAGGAGTAAGGAAAGGAGTAAGATATCGATGCAAGGGAAGGACAAGAGGATGGATGTCAAATTGGATTGAGAAGAGGGTAAATCAGACTGATTCAGGGTAGAGTGAGGAGAAGAGAGGAAGACAACACATCACCGACATTGTCTGAATCATAATTTGTTGTCCATGTCCCAACTTAATGGCTCTTTATGTGTGTGTTTGCATGGGAAAGTTGGCTAAAATAAGTACTTTGAAGCAAAAACCTTGTATTTCAATTGTATAGGTACAGTGGGTTAGCATGTATTCTGTAGTCTATGTGCATTCAGTGTACTAAATGGTGTTAAATAAAAATAGAAACAACCTTTGCGAGGCATCCCACCTCTGCTTTCAAATAAAGAGCACCCTGCCAGGCTCTGTCGGATCCAACTGCAGCTAATGACTATTCCAGCTCCACCTACCTGCTCCTGCAACCCAACAATTTGTGTTCTTTTTATGTTATGTGCGAGTGATGTGTTACCAATTTGCTGCACGTAGCAAAGCCGCTCAGCAATTCTAACGTCAAGGTATCTTGTTTCCTTTGCACCACTATACTTTTAAGTTTTTTTTTGTCTGTTTCCCCCCCTACAGTATATGCCTGAAAGTACAGATGATATCTAGGCCACGACCGCATTTCAATTCGCTATGAACAGTTGTAACAATATAGTTCAGAGTTCTAAGATGCAGTTGCAGACGTAAAGGCTTCTGTGTACATTTATGTGGTCGATTTCAGGTTACATAAAAATAAACATTACTGACGTGCGGCAGAGGAACTGCATAATCGGAATCGCACGGCTGCATCGCTGAGAAGAGGAAGAAAACTGAATGAATGTTGACTTTTTCAAAGCACAGCTTTTCTGTTTTGCTGTTAAGTGCGCAATGTTTAAACTACGACTTACCCTGGCTACTCATCAACAAGACTGAGAGTCTGGCCATGCAAGCGGCTCTGTGAGGCTGTACTTTGAGCTGAATGCTAATGTCAGCATGCTAAATCGCTCACAGTGACAATGCTAACATGCTGATGTGTAGCAGGTATAATGTTTACCATGTTAATCATCTTAGTGCAAACCTTAGCTGAAACTAATGTCATTAGTTTAGCAGGTATTTGGTCATAAACCAAAGTATTAGTCAAATGACCCGATGATGGCGCTAGAGGAAAACTTAAGGGATGACAAAAGTTATTATAATTCATCCTGAGTGGAGCATGAATGTCCAAAGTTCATGGCAGTCCATCCAATAGTTTTCAAGATATTTAACCCCAAACCACAAATGTAAGCCTCACAGAGGAAAAGTCGGGGGATCGACAAAGTCATTAGGATTCATCACCTGGGGACCGTGATTCCCTGTACAAAATGTTGTGCTAATCCATTACATAGATCTTGAGATATCCCACTGGTTAAGTGAAAGCGTTGACCTGGTGGTCAAAAGTCAGGGGATCGACAAGATCATTGGCATTCATCCTCTGGGGAGCATGAATGTCTGTACAGAATTCTGTTGCAATTTGTCCAATATTTGTTGAGATATTTCAGCCTGGACCAAAGTGGTGGACCGACCAACCCATCAACATTACCATCCCTAGAGCCAAAAATAATCTAATATTGTCAATATCATGTATGATTTGTCACTCATGCATTGGCAAATATGGAAAAACATGTTGTTGTTGTTTTTTGCTTTCACATGCCCTTTTCACTCGTAATGAAAAATCCAAGAAATCGCCTGCAAGGTAAGACTCTGTGTTCTCTGTTCTGCATATTGGGTCTACAGCCATCGTGCGTGTGTGTGTGGTACATGTCTGTGTGAGTCCTTTATTTACCTCGGGGCGGCAAATCAACCTGCATATGTCTGCTGCTCCGACTGTAGTTTATCAGTTGACAGCAGACGCGGGTAGAGACAGAATGACAGATATAGGATTGTGTGTGTCTAAGTGTGTGTATATCCACCTTACTAGAAACTCCATTGGCTGACAGACAGCCATGAAAGCCACACATGTATTTCTACAGCAAAGAGGAGTCCCAGACAAGTTACACACACACACACAAACACACACACACATTGAAAAATTGATTGAAATCCAGTGTTTGTGCAAACTGGTCAGACGAGTATTTTGGGACTGAACAATGTTAAAGGTCTAGTCAAAGTCTGATGTCAAATCAGTTTTTAGTGATTAATTAAATCTGAAAAGAAAGGATCTTACTGCTGACCATTTCATTTCTATTTATCCTGTTTTTTATATTCTATTTTCTTCCCTCTTTTAGATTCTAAAATACATCTTACTCTCCTGCCTTCTGGGTAGCCCACAAACAAAAGAGATTTATCTAACAAAAGTTGAATTATGTTAACGAAGGTAACATAAAGATGAATGGTAACAAATTAAAGTGACAGAAAAAACATGCTGCCAAGATAACTTAAGAAATGTTAAAGGAACTCTACAACCAAGCAAAAGCTGACATAGCACCCGATGGTGCCAGGGTAATGAAGTCCACAGACTATCAGGATGGGGCGGTTCTTATAGACCAGAGAAAAAGTGCCCAGCTGTCTCCAATCACTTGATCAGCACCTTCACCTCCAGCTCCAACCAACCAGGGACCAGGAACACTAAAAGACACAGGCACAGCACAGCACAGCACTGAACAGCATACAAGCCCTGGAAGAGGCCCTGGGGCTGTCACATTACAAAAACATAACAACAAATCATATTTCAAGAGACTGGTTTCTTCACTAAGTAGCCTGTTTAATAGCCCCTCTACAGTCAATTGGAAAGACCGCCTGGGGCTGTGAGCTATTCATTCTATGGTGGAGTGGTGTTAAAAACGACGTGTGTGAGCGAGTCGTTTCATCCCTGCTCCAGCCAGCCGGAGTAGTGCTGAGCATGGACTTAAACACAAATGGCATGTTTCCACCAAGCAGTCCAGTTCAGCTCAGTTTGTTAAACATTAGAACGGTTGTTTTGCGTTTGCATTACCAAAAGTTGTAGATGGTACCAATAGAGCCACTCCATTCTTGGTACCACCTCCAAGTAAGCTGAGCCAATACTAGAAGGTGGAGTTAAACGCTGCAGACCACTGATTGGTCAGAGAGAATCGTCAAAAGTGTGAACGCACAAACCTGCCGTTTTTAAATAGCCAAGCTACCATCAGTAGCGCCCGCAATTTTGAATTAACTTTTTTTTTTTTTTAAATGGCAGCTCGCAAACCAACGCCACTACATGAACACATTGCGTACACTATACGCCAATACAACTGACGAAGTGCAGATCCTCTGTTTGGTTGCCTTTGAAATGATTCAGCTAGTGTCCCCTTGAAGATGATGTCACGGCAGTTCCACGCACCATCGCTAAGACGATCAGCTGAGAATCCAACCTCCATTGAGGGGGTACCATCTGCAGTGGAAACACGGCATAGAGAAAAGGACTGGTACCAAAAGTGAGTCGAGTCGAGTCAAGCAGAGCCATACCATACCCCTGCAGGTCCCCTCTTGGCTAAAATTTAAAAAAAAAAAAAATTTCACTTGAGGGTGTTTAGACCTGATTTTAGCATAATTTAAAGCATGACCAACAGGGGACCTCCAAAATGTCCCCTGTTGGGTAGGGAGTCCCCTGTTGGTGAATGTGTAACAACGCCAAAGTCCACTGTTGGATAGGAAGGTAAGTGCACAGACACACATACCTTGTTAGCATATTCTGTCAGTTGTCAGTGATGCCCAAAGGGTGTTCTTCAGTGGGATTTTAGGTGCAACTGTAATGGAATTATGAGGCATTTGCTTGCAATTATATTTTATTAACCAATATTTAGAATTAAGACTTAAAATCATTCCCCAAGCTACACTACATCATTTTATATGTCAGCTAATATGAACTGCACCTTCTTTTGAAGTTATTAAAGTGGCCTCATTATTCAAATTCAAATTTCCCCCATGGCTGCATCCACATTAACATGACGCGTCACACAATCCAATATTAGCAGTCAGCTGCAATGGTGGGAAGACGTGTAAAAGCACTGCCAGCTCAGCTAAACAAGAACTTGCAAAACAGTATGTAATAGTGATTAAGTGTACTTAAAAGGAACACAATTCAGTGTGTAAACATCAAGTCAACCATTTAATGCAATGCATGATTAAATCGAAGCCAAGTGTACACTACCGCCTGCTGAAGTGGCAGAAAGGAGATTAAGTGTAGAGAACTTAAATGCATGCACAGTCACATACGCACACAAGCTCTGGCAGTGTTTGTTGTGTATAAATTTTTGGTGCCCCTTAATTTTTGTAAAGCCCTTTCTGACGAGCCAAAATGCTGCATAAATATAGCTGATGTCGAATTTTGGACTTGATGACTCCTCACCCCTTGAGGTAAGTGATATAAATATGAACGCATACAAAGAGAATGTTTCTCAGAGATGCACGATTCATCGCCAACAGTGTCATGCCGCATGAAAATGTGGATGAGACGTTGATTATTTATATTGAAACTGATGACTCATACATACACCGGACTCCAACAGGGGATTATGTAAATAAAGGAAATTGCCGTCGTGAAGTTTTAATTAGATTGGTCTTTAAAACGTGGCCATATATGTCAAGAATGCAAATTCGCCCAAGTCATTTATTATATTTAAGGCTTGCGAGATGAAATATAAAAAGATTAAAAGTGAATTGGTTTACATATTGAACAACTCACCATTCCAGACAAAGTACTTAACGTAAGAGCATAAATCTGGCTCTTTAAGTGAAAATGTGTTTCTTAAGCAGTTTGCCGACCAGTTCATGGTTTACTTAATAATATGTTATGTTAAATGCAGTAGACACCTAAGCTGTTATGAATTTCCCCACTGGAGATCAATAAAGGTTTATCTTATCTTTTGTCAAAGAGACACACCTTAATGTTGGAGCATTGATTAATTCTATTTCATATGCTTCTCAGTATATCAATATGGTTACATCTTACAACTAATCTCTACCAGACATTAATTTTAATTTGGAAATCACATTTATATCGTACTAATTTGTTTGTTTTGGTAAGAATCATAATTAATGCCTTAATTGTGCTCGTATGTATTTTAACGCTACATTTACGTACCGCACTGAAGACATACAAAAGTTGTGGGAGTGGATGGCGGTGTTAAATAACGCAGTATAGGCCAACTTAGACACCGGAGACTGGGGATGGCATTTCCTAATTTTCCTGATTATTGCATTATCAGAGTATTGTTTGGTTTGTTTGATTAATCAGCAATGGAGCTGCTTCACCATGCCATTGTTCCGACGGCCCATTATTCCGAAACCCAGATAGTCAAAAAAATGTCCCGTTGAACCGAAAGCCGATTTGTCTGACAGCCTGTCGTCCCGAAAATAAAGGCCCATTTTTCCGAAGGCCCATTGCTTCAAAAATACAAACTCTCCATGCAACTCCACTCTCCACTAATTATTCAACATGTTGTCATCCCAACTCGTCACGTACCGCCACTTTGTCATGCCCCTTGGCATCACTTTATTTTTGCCATCAAAACCACTATAGTTACCTTTGTGTGTCACTTTAGGTTTAGGCAACACTATAATTAGGTGTAGGAAAGAACTACATGGTTGGGCTTAAAACTGAGGCATGACCTGCCCCACTCTGCCTCTGGTTGGCTCACCCCGATATTCTTACCCTAACCCTAACCAATCACACTCCTCATTCCTAAACCTAACCAACCCAAACAACGAAGGCAACAAGTAATAAGAGGGACAGTGGTGGGTCATGTCTTCATCAGTAGGAAAAACAATTGGGAAGGTCTGATGACGTCATTCTGCATAATAATTAGCCATGTGTTTCTGTTTGTTGCACGGCTTTCGGTCCAATGGGACATTTTTCAGACTATCGGGGTTTCGGAATAGTGGACCGTCGGAACAATAGGCGGTCCCCTGCTTCACTTAGCACTTAGCACACCACCTGGTTATTCTATGTCTGTGGCTATAGTGTGTGTGTGTGTGTGTGTGTGTGTGTGTGTGTGTGTGCAGGGCATTGAACTCCATTACTTTTCCCCTGCTGCGAACCCCATGTGCCTGATTTGTCGTACCTTGCCTTTGCTTGACGATAGTGCTGCCTCTCTCTGCCACACCGTCTGATGGTGAGTTAGACAAAACACACACACACACACACACATGGGAAAACAGATACAACAAACAGAAAAATATACCAATAAATATACACACAGCCAAATTTAAGACTTGTTCAAAACAATACAGCATCTGACAAGGAAATTGAGGCTTGAGTTGAAAAGATAACTTGTGCAAAGCTGTGTGAACGCATACAGTGCACACACACACACACACACACACACACACACACACACATTCAGAGGGAGATCACGAAGTGGTGCCCAGCATGGGATGTAGTTAAGAAAAACAGGTAGACAGAAACTCAGTGGGGGACTGAAGTCAAAGTTTCCATTCTTTCTTCTAACAAGACAGCCAACGAACGTAAACACACACATGCAGAGAGCACCAGAGCTTGTGCATCATTTACCAGGAGCAACGCTGATATGTCAATCACACTAACGGTGTGTATCTGAATGATGTGTGGGAGTAAAGGTGTGTGTGGTCGAACTGTGCCTTTCTGTCTTATCTTTTTCACCTCCAGAGACTAAAAAGGACTCTGTCAAATTCCACAAATTCTACATCACATTAAGTTACAATAATGTACCACAAAATTGGATGTGGGGAGCAAGAGAAGAGAGAAAAAAAATGGCAATTTAGGGAGTGAAAGAGAGAGAAGAAAGTGAGAAAAAAAAACATAGTCCAGATCCTGCAGTTGTAGCATTTAAGCAGACAGAAACTCTCCCAGAATTCAAAAAATGTTGCTTCAGGCAACTCACGAAACTCCCTCTCTGCTTCCTCCTCACGGCAATGACGACAGCGGATGAAGGGAAGATTGGCTGGCTTGTTGGCATAAATGATCCTGTGCATCCCACCTGATACTTCACAAAGAGGTAACAGCATTAAACAGCTCCACCATCCCCCGCCTTTCGTCTCGCACGTAATAGCTGCAGCAGTGTGTTCGCGCCACGATCCTTGATTAAACTGTGAACTCGTGCTCGTGTGATTTTGATCTCATGTCATGTAACCAATAGCAGTGACGGTATGAAAGACGTGCAGTATGTGTTCTATGTAAAATATGTTGAGGCTCACTGAATTGAAAAGTGTCCCCGAATACCATTGTTTTGCTCCATGCAAGTGTTGTCTCAGTCGGCATGCCACCATGCCAAGGTTATGACAAATGTGTCAGATAAAGAGCGAGACTAGGTGGCCTAGTGGGAATGCCTCAGGGTCCTGTTTTGTACATCATGTCTATTTGGCCTAGATCAGAGCTGGAAAAAGAAAGCGTGCTGCAAAATATAGCACCTAATGCGAGTTAGCAGAGCTTTCCCTGATCAACAAGCCTCGCAATAAACATGATCTGAAGTTTGCATGCCAGAATAGATTGATATCCTGGCTTTTTTTGTAAACAGGGAAGAGGCACGCACGCACAGCAAAGTCAAACAAAATATGTGAAAATACGTCTCTGAATGCACCCGCTGATGAGACAACATCTGTCACCTCACAACACACACACTCTTTGGGTAAGTCCGCGTTCCACCTGCAGCATCCGCAGCTTAAATGTGTTAGCTTTTACACTCTCGCTGTAGAGTGCCCAGCATGGCAAGCGCGCGTCCCGTGGGTCAGACAGGAAGGTTAAACAGGCAGAGAGGAAGAGGAGAGGACGGAGGTCACTGCAGCTTATCTTCTTTTCTGTCATTCTGTCTGCTGCCCCTAAGGCTTAACAAGAGAGCACACACACACACCCACACATGGCCACCTCCACACTTCAGGTCGCGATGATCACCCACGAGGACACTCTGTGTGAGGGACTTATCTCGTTCTTCTTGCCCCAAAACGGAAAGGCTGTTCTTCCGATAAGCAACCGTTCTACTTGTTTGTCTTTCTGCTGTTCACTGGTGCATCTGTGTATTAGTCTTTCACTGCACTATGTCTATAACAAGCTGGAAATCCACCCTCTATTTATTTTACTCAAGTCCTGTTTACGTTTTTATATATAAAAACAAAAAAAAGTTTACATGGGTCAAATTTGTAGGTGATTGGTCATATTTGTGGAGATTGTCAGTGATTTCAATCCCATGTAAATTCGGCATGGGACTACATGAAAACAAACCAATGACGTGTGATGTGACACATGATTCCTGCTTTGGCATCCCCTAGGAATATTTGAACATTACAATGAAAACTAGAGCTTTCCCCTGAATGTCCACCTCTATCGCGGTTCCAATGTCCACTGTGAGCATTTCAGATGTGGAGCATCTATAGCACTCAGCACTCACAGTACCAACTTTTTTAAAGTTGTCCATAAGATAAAATCCTGTGATGAGTCAGTGTTGGATTAGCACAACAATTTCAATACCCTCAGGAGTTTAAACAAACCAAAATGAGGAAACACTTTTTTATCCAACCATTTATTATCTTATCCAGGGCTGGGTCGTGGGGGCAGCAGGCTTAGCAAGGTATTCCAGACTTCACTCTCCACAGAAACGTTTTCCAGCTCTTACTGGTGGACCCCGAGGCATCCCAGGCCAGACGAGATATATAATCTCTCCAGTATGTTCTGGGTCTACCCCCGGGTCCTCTTACCAGTTGGACGTGCCTGGAAAACCTCCAAAGGGAGGCGTCCAGGAGGCATCCTGATCAGATGCCCGAACCACCTCAGCTGGCCTCTTTCATCACGGAGGAGCAGCGGCTCTACTCTGAGCTCCCTTCGGATGTCTCAGCTCCTCACCCTATCTCTAAGGCTGAACCCAGCCGCCCTACGAAGGAAACTCATTTCAGCCGCTTTTATCCACCATCTCATTCTTCGGTCAGTACCCAAAGCTCATGACAACAGATGAGGGTCGGAATGTAGATGGACTGGTAATCGAGAGCTTTGCCTTCCAGCTCTACTCCATCTTTACCACAATGGTCCGATATAACACCCGTATAACTACTGACACTGCATCTCCCGCTCCATTTTACCTCACTTGTGAACAAGACCCGAGATACTTGAACTCCATAGCTTGGGGGAGTGACTCACTCCCAAACCGGAGGGTGCAATCCACCGCTTTTCTGGCAGAGAACCGTGGCCTCAGACTCGGAGGTACTGACTCTCATCCTGACTCGGCTGCAAACCGCCCCAGTGAGTGCTGAAGGTCACGATGGAGCCAACAGAACCACATCATCTGCAAAGAAACAGAGATGCAATTCTGAGGTCCCCAAACCAGACAGTCTCCACCCCGGGTGGGGCCATGAGGTCACCATTTTTTTATGTTTTTATTAAACTTTCTTTTTAATGGTGTGACCACTGCCTCTGTCTTTATGCATCTTTACTCTCTTCTCTTACTCCTCTCTTTTTGTTGTTTCTGCTTCTCTTTGCTTGGATATTCTCTCTCTCTCTCTCCCAACTCTCTTCATGTGTGTGTGTCTCTCTCTCTCGTCCTCTCTTACCTGCAGCATCAGCAGGATTTGCAACAACAGGTCAGGTGTTAATGTGAATTTCCTGATTTATATAATCTCCCCCTTACATAATCTCACAGAGGCACAAACAGTGACAGACAGACACACCGTGATGGCTGTACCGCTCTGCTGCTTTGCTGCCTCCGTCTGCTGTTTACAGCAGCAGGTACACAGAGTTAGAACAGCCATAAATGCAAAGACGATACTCCACGGGCAAGCAAGGTAGTCTGGAGCAGATGGTGACATTCCTTAGCATTGCACAGTTTGCTTTGTTTCTTATAAGGCTTTTAGTAATGCAACATAGCACATCGACCACCACCAAAACTGATTTAGACTGACAGATTTATAGTTTTGCAAGTATTTTTGTCTTAACATGTGTTTGCATGTATGATGAGTCATCACAAACCCTGTGAAGTTGTGGCAAACAAATGTCAACATTTCATTTCCATAGTTTAATTTTCAGTACAACCTTTTTTCTTTGGAATTGGTGTAACAGTGTGTTGCCAAAAAAAAGCTTAAAAATACCAGCAACCTTTGCTGCAGCAAAGGGGTATTACTAGGTCACTGAATCTCAGCAGGCTTGTTTAAAAGTCAAAAGGATTAGAGTAGAGGAAAAGACAGTATGTGGTGACTTTAAGGTATTTTGAAGCAAAGGTGTTCTTACTAGCATCAGATTTGATTCAGCCGATAACAGTATTAGTAAAAAAAGAAAAGAAGCATTTTTTCATTGGGCTGTTTAGCCTGTGGTTGTCTGACTCCGCCAACTGACGTTTCACTCAGCCAATCAGATTATTTCAGCATTTCTGCCTCCTGGAATAGCTCTGTGCACAAGCCTGTTTATGTAACTAAAAACATGAATCGTATCAGAGAATGATGAGCAAAATCCTGGAAACAACTTTCCTCTACCGCATCAGCCCATTCAAGAGCTGTCTTGTCTGTGTGTCTCCCAGTAATCCTCCAACAGGCTACAAGAGTTCTGAAATCCAACGGAGTGTAAAAAACAAAGAGTATTTCACATTAAACACTGTGCCTGTATAGAGTTTCCTGTCATGCTGTTGGATTGGTGCTTTCACGAGGCAGAAAATGTAAGAAAATCAGATTGTGTATGAAATAAACAAATCCACTACGGATTTAACTTCCACAAATAGAAAATGATATTTCCCACCGCGTTATACAAGTACATGTTCAGCACTGTTTTCAATACACCTGAGACCTGATGCTCAATACATTTGCATACATTTTCAGCGTCATAAGCTGTCACATATCAGTGATATAAAAACATCTTTAAGTAATCATTAAGCAGTTCTTAGATCTTTAAAGTGGTTATGGTGATAATGTTAAACCCTGTCTCTTCCAAAATTAGGTTCCCATACAACTAAACTGCATCCTCAATTACGTTTCAAGGGAAACAGTCGCATTTTTAAACTGTTTTAAACATGGTTAAGGTTTTAATTTGGAACAAAACAAAACAAAAAAAGGAACAAAACTACTTTAGGTTTAGGCAACAATACTACTTGGTTAGGTTGATTAAAAAAACCTCATAGTGTGGCTTACAGTTAGTACAAAACTGAAACAAAACACACCAAAAACGCAACAAAAATACTTGGTTAGGTTTAGTAGACAAACATTATGATTAAAATAAATAAACGTTGATTTTAGTTTCACATGGGAAACATCGGTCTCCTGGGCAAAAGAAATGAAAGAATGAAGAATCAAAGGAGATGCCACAGAGGCGTGTGTGATCCGTGATCTCCCTGGTCACTTTTAGACCAATGCCCATGGGCGCATAGATGGGCGCAAGTAACATGGGCGCTGGGTGTGAAAACGACAACCGCGTCGGTCTGAAACTAGCAATGACAGTTGCGCTGCATGTGTGCCGCTTTGCACCGGGTGTAAGATAAGGCCCTCTGTGACGTTATAGGAACTCGCCTGGCTTCTGCTGCAGTTTAGCAGAGAATTCAGGTAAGTCCAGCTTTGCTTTCCTGATCATTCTCATGCATTCATTTCTCAGCATCCCGAAGCTCTGCCAACACTCTGGGGAGCCAGCAGCTTTGGCCTTGGCCCATCCTTTTGCCTGTACTTTGAATAACTCAGGTGAAAACCAAGGATTTGATTTCTCCATAGTTCTGAATGTCTTATAAGGACAGTGTGTTGACAGTCGGGGATTTTGCACATAGCATCAGAATGCATGGTTTGTATCTTGGGCAAAAAGAAATAGTTAGTAGATTAGTGGAGTAAACACCAGAGTGGATTACACACTGTCATCGTGTTTCATTAATTGTTTGTGTTTGAATTTCCAAATATCAATTTTCATTTGCCATTCGGTGTCGTGACGTGAAATTTGTGTATTTGTCTCCTATGCAAACCAAAGTTTACAGATCCAGATGTGAGATGTGAATTCCAATGAGATGTGTATAACCCCAACTGGATTGGTAGCTGTGAACATTCAGTATTTCCCACACTGCAAAATATGCAAGTGTACCAAATATCAGTCCCCAACAGTCATTGCAGAATCAGCCCAACTGGGAAGTTGAAAACTTTGAGATTGAGACAGGGTTAACATAAATATGTGTATTGTGTGAATACAACATCAACACAACATGCCTCTAGTTTCTTTACATTATGTAGTACAGTAATGATACCAAAGAGAGGTTTGCTTCATTTTCTTCAAAGCTTGATTTTCTGTGGAGTTTTCATTTGTCACCAAAGTGCATTGTGTGCTTCCATTGGACATTTCACTCATGAAACTATTTCCCCATTTCCCTACAGTAATGCATTTGCTAAAAAAAAATCAATGCCACATGTACAGAATGAGTGACTACTGTATACTAGCATGTTATTGCTTCTCTTCTGGATGTTTAGCATATGCTTTCCTGAATTGACATCTCCAAACTACCACTACCCAACACCAACTTTCACGTTATCCTCCACGACAGCCAAACTGCCGTGGTGAAACTCTAAAACCAATCCATTCACTGCGGTTAGAGACTCTGTGTTCACTCTGCAACTCTGTCTAATAAAAAATTATGTTTAAGTAGCACTAAACTGAATATTTCACAGAGGTGCTCTGTATATGACATTTCTGCGACTTGGCAGATAGTTAATTATGTTAATAGAAGACATAATCCTGTCCGCATTACAGTTCCCTCAAAATGCATTTGCTGTTGCAAATTAGTTGTGTATAAACATAATTTTCGATCAAGTTTTTTAGGTCGATGTTCGCGCCATTCAGCTTCATCTGCCGCAGTATATTACAATGTTGCGTTTGCATTACCGCAATTATATTTTTAGTAACAACAAGGTGAAACAAGTTCACTTCAAGTTGCAGTACTCAAGTTGGTTGTTTTTCTTCTTTCTACTTGTAGCTTGTAGAACCGTCATTGTTGATGTTTTTAATGAAGTGATTCAGCCTGTGGGGGAAATGGAATTCCACACATGCCTGTCTTTTCTGCAAATTAGTAGAATACCCTTCTCACCAGTGGGCGAGCGTCTTGACACACAAACACACACACACACAAATATGCACACAAATATGGGTCCTTACAACGGTTCTTTACATCCACTTCAAAATTACTGAAAAGAAAGTGCTTCTAGGCAATTAAAGACTAGACACAGTTGTTTTGACTTTCAAAAATTATGTTCCAGCATCACACACAAAAAAAATTGAATCAGTGGTATCCCTGAAAAATAAAAAAATAGAAACTTTTTATTTATAAGCCATTGCCGAAATGCTATATTCATTAACTTCTCGTGACAACTTCTAAACTTTCAGAATTATGCCTTATCATGAGGTAGCTGTTTTCTTACTTGGCATAATGAATCACATAAGCTTATGTGACAGTGCCTTTAGGACTTACTGTATACATACTGTACATAGTGTTTTATTATCTGCTTTGCAGTGTGCCTGCAGAGCATGAGGGTCAGATCTCACTGGTAGGAATTATGCTTTATAATTACATAAGCTTTGCCTCTAGCCAAACTGTGCACAATTACTCTTGAGTGAAATGAATGCTGATATTCAAATCTAATTTGAATGGATTAGATAATTTAATATCAATAATTTGCAGCTTGTAAAATAGATGTTGCTCAATAGAAAGTTATGTACGCAAGTTTTTGAGTGACGCCGGTTCACTCGAGACTTTTATCGAATTTGACACTATAGGATTTGCTTCAAGTTGCCGATTTGTCATCAGCTGTCGGTAACGACTGTTACTGGGATGCATCAGTCATAGCAGCCATCACGTATGACTGCATGGATGATGTGATGCTAATCTTCATGATTACCAGCCTCTAGTATTGCCTATTATCCTACACACGCACACACACACGCACACGCACAGTCAGCCTTTAGCATCATCATGCAAATTCAAGTTCACTCACACAGACATGACAAACGGGCATATGTGACTTGCTCACCACATCTGCTCATAACCAGCGACAGACACACACACACACACACACACTCATAGTTATAATGCATAGCTGTCACTTGGCTGTGACAACCTTGGCATGGTGTGGTGGCATATTATGAATGTAAATTCCAACTTGAAAGGACCAGGATATTTTTAAGATTTCCAATCTTTAAAGTGGCAATAGAATTTTTTGGGCTATAACTTATCATTATGAAGTAAATGTTGATTGCACAATGTAATGGCTGTAGAATAATGACACCATCTGCATTTAGATTGGTTTCCTATAAGCCACTGGGTTGTGATCTCCTGGGAAAATGAAGCGGTTGATGCCTATACTTATGAAGGTAATGAAATAATAACACGGAGGCTCCGTAGTCTGAACCAAGAAGGCAAACTCTTTATTGCTCCCGTATTGTCCGACGGCAACGCATTACAGCTACACTCCACCCGTTCTTACCTTTCACAATAAGCCCTAGACATATACAGTACTCTGCATCACTGCTTACCAGAGAGTGGTTCGCTGAGAGGCAACTCGACAAAATAGCTTACAGTTACTGTTGAATAGTTTGAGGCTTCATTCATAACGTTTACATTCACATTATTATTGTTAATAACTTACAGAAACATTGCGTACAATAGTCCACCTTGTCTCTCTCTCTGTCTCTCTCTCTCTCTCTCTTACACACAGCGATCGACGCTTCGCTCCGTCCTCTCTCTGTAATTTTGTCAGTCTTCAGTCCAAAAGTAAAAATATATTGAAAAAAGATAGATGTTATCATTTCCCAAATTCACAACGTGTTTTTATCTAACAGAATATTCTGCTTCAATCCATATTTGTTGGCATTTAGCCTTTCAAAACCTAAATTTTGTACTCTATTATGGACTATTACTGCATTGGGTGGCAGCGTGAAAATAGTTTTCTAAAAGTAGATATCATATGAAAATAGCACATTTTACACTGCTAAGAGTACATCAGTTTTATGCAGATTATAATTGTAAAATAAGCTATCTGGTATCTGTGCATGGGGGCTGCGTATCGACTGGTGTCATTCCCGCGCTATGGAAACACGGCGTCACACCCTGAGTCGTCACAATGTGCTAAAGAGATGGAGACTGATGAGGCGTTAATGGCCCATCAGCGCAAAACAAATGGATACAGACGCTCTTGGGCGTGTGATTTGGAGAAAATAGTACTCCTAAAGAGTCCAGGGGGACCTAGTGTTTCCAGGGTCCAATAAAAGGTATACTTTTGTTTATGTTTTATAGATCCCTAGTTATCATTTGTTAAGGAAACACAGCTTAATTAACATTATCACTATGCCCACTGTGATGACCCCTGGTTTCATCTGGGGTTTCACTAACCTGCGTTTCTTTATGCCCTGCAGCTGGGCAGCTGGCTGATTGGGGCAATTTGGAACACCTGGGCCCGGTGTTCCACATTTTTACTCTAACCTATAAAAGAGTGAATATTATCTCTGGCAAACACTCCACTATAATCGGATGGAGCGAAGCAGTTTATAGCAGCTAATTTCTCAACTCGGATGTTTACGGTGTCACCGAAATGCTTCGGGGCTTGATATGCATTATTGCTTTGAGCAGGGGCACAAATTCAGACTTCAAAAACCTTTACCTTGTTTCAAATCATCAGAGCATGTAACCGCCTCCAAAATACCACCATTAATAATTCATTATTATGGGTCATTTTTATATGCCATCTGCTTTGCTGAATAAAATCGAATCCCGCTCAAGCAATTCCAACGACACAGCTTGTTTTAACTATCCATCCTAATTGCATGAATCCAACATTTCAATTATTCTCAATACTTTGTGAAGCTTGAAAATCAATAGTGAGACCAGCAGTGAAATAGAAACAGTTACTCAAATGCATTTAGTCCAAAGGTTTATTGTCGTATGAGGGCAATTTAGTTTGCAGGCAGGATTCGCCAAAAAATACACCACAATAGATATCAGATGGGCACCAGTTCAATTTTCAAATGTATCATGTTTTAAAATCCAGCCGTAGTTCTGCGTCTACCCAGAGAGCACCATTAGCTTCCTCAACATTCTGCAGAGGATGTAAGACTCTTTTATTCCTTTTGTTTCACAGTCAGAATTATCCCCATTATACTGCTCACCTTTTGGCAAACACTGTGTCCTCAGGGTGAACGCTCTCTGCAGTCGAGCATATAATCTCAAAAATGAAACAGGAAAAAAGAGGCATAAGCAGAAAAATAGTCAAACAGCAGACACACGCATGAAGACAATGTCTTGCATTGAAAACCGATATAAGATGTGTATTTGTACTGTAAAGTAGTTGAAATGAATCACAAATATATCAGAGTGCAGTATCACACATACTCACAAATAATACACAGCCACAGATACGTGTGTAAATAAAAACGTGTATCGGTCCCAAGCACACATGCACATAAACATGCTACAGCAGTTTTGTGAATCTCATCATCTCACTTCATAAATTTCTCTCTGTGAAGAAGTTTTAAGACCCGTCCCCAATAAAAGTCGATGATTCATGAGAGGGGGTCAGATAAATCCCACGGAGGCGAGCCAGGTGGCCTGTAAAACTTCAATACACATTCTCATTTTCTTTTCCCGCTCCAGATCTCCCCAAAGTCATTCCTCCTATCCCTTTTCCTCCCACTTGTTTTTCCTCCTTTTTTGTAATTCTTTATTTCCTTTGTCTACATCTAGTGCCAGAAAGAAAATGTATAGGGGAGAGCGGGCGAGTTGAGCCAGTTTTTACTTGTGATTTAAGTGAAAGAACGACAGTAATGTCTCCAACTAAAGCATGTACATATACATATTTCAGGATGTGGTGCATCCATGTGAATGATCACTTCAAATAAACAGTTTTCAAAATATGACTTTCCCAAAAAAAAGGTGGTTTCATGGCTCAACTTGCCCCCGATGAGGGGTAAGTTGAGCCTAGGGAGGCGATAAATTGAGCTACAGTATATTGGTACGCCTAGTCTATCAATCAAACCTGTCTATCACTGACAACGAGTGAGGTTATCAAAGAACTGCATTGTGCCTAAAGGCAGTGGCTCTTCCTAGAGAGGTTGCTTCAGGAGTGCGACATGACAGATGGTGATGCACCCTAAAACGTGAACCAATCACGTCTTAGAAAATGTTAAAAGTTGATTAGCCTTTCATCTTTTTAGTTATCCTTTAATGCATTATTGCAGTTTACATTGAGATTTACATAACAAGTTGAAGCTATATTCTAATTATATATAATTATAAATGGCTCAACGTCCCCCAGGCCCTTTTGGCTCAAATTACCGCACCCCGGCCATTTCAACAAACTTGCATCATCCAGCAGTTTAGAGCTAACGTCATGCTAACAGTAAAGCCTCATATTGTAACTTCCTAAAATACTAACACGTGAGACATTTTTTTCAAAATCTTGTCTGTAATTGTTCAGACACAAGAATCATGACTCCTGGAACATAAAAAACATCACTTTGGATGGCAAAAATATGTTTTTTGAACCTTAACACTTGTCATATGGGCCTCTCTCCATCACAGGGTCAGTAAAATGGATGGATCTTCCAAAATGTGTGGTCACATGACCAACTTTGTCTACGGTTTCCTAGAAACAAGAAGTGGCTCAACTTCCTGCACAGCCGCAAAACACTCCACTATCCCCTTTAATCGCACGTCCTGATATCACATTTTGACTTCTTAGAGGGAATTCTGAATATACAGTAAACTATGGCTGCAAAGAACACTGATTCTTTGTCAAAAATGGTGAAAAGTCCAAAGGGCCATTTTTAAACTCCTTTTGTGTCTGACTAAAAATCCATAATCCAGAGATATTCAGTTTGCGATGATAAAACTGAAAAAAAGCACAAAATGTTAATGAAAAGCTGGACTCAAGTGTGCGCTCCTTCCTTTTTAATACAAGTCACATCTTTCTCACCCTTTTCCTTCCTTATTCCTGTTGCCATGCAATAGAACAGGAAAACCATTTAGCCTCCCGACCCAGCGAGTAAAACCATTTCAAATGTTTTATTCTAACCTTCTATTTATGCCACCACCCTTCCACCTCCAGCCCTCTCACTCCCCTCAATCCATCTCCAGTCACAACAAAAAAAGCTGTTTAAAATTACTACTGTGCAACATCTTTATTACCTCAGGTCCATCTCTTTCTATTATCTTCTCATTCCTCTGTTCCGCCCTCTCCCCCGGTACTCGCCTCGAACACCTTTTCTCTGCCAGCAACAATCAGGTCGGACTCATGAGAAGATGAGTGAAGCATTTTAAATTTTGCCATTATCCCTTTCCCCCTCTGTTGCCTCCCATGTGTGTCTCCGTTTGTCATGTTGACTGTTTTCCCTCGTTGGTCCCTTTGCTTTCTTTATCTCCTCCACACAGTTTGTATTTCCCTCCTCCTCTGTTTTTATCATGATGTATGTATAAATAAAATAAACTTTAATCTGCCTCCTTTCTTGTTTGTTGCCATCAGTCTCCTCCTCCTCCTCCTCCTCCTCCCCTTCATTCCTCACATCCAATCTCTGTCACCATCTTCCCACATAGTAACAGCAAAGGAAACGTAACGTTATGTTGTGTGCAAACATCAAGGCATTCAAATTCAAACGGTGCATATTTTTACACAGTCATAATTTTTACAGTAACTACACACTAGGTTACATTACAGTATGTGACAAATAACAAAAAGCATGCCCATAGCATGCCATGCCATACAAATAATACTTTATTGACTTTAATAGATATACTCAGGCAAACCTGAATCCTATTTATTGTGATCAAGCTAATTGGTTACAGGTGTTTTCATACGTGCCCTCGGTGCTTGATAATTGAGTGTGGTATTTCAATGGTAGTGTTTAACAAACAACGCACAGGCTTTTTTAGTTTTGAATGATGCGTCTAATGTAGATAACCATGTTGCAAAAAGTGTGTCAACGTGAGCTAGTGGTTTCAATAATTGTGCCGCAAGTAATTGGAATGAAAGATACGATGGTGTTAAATGAAAACGAAATCATCATTAGACATATTTACCCGACACACTTTTTCTGTGTGGCATGTATGAACAATAAAGCTCAGAAAACTAAAAAAATTGACATCATCACATTCACAACACCGAGTTTGCTCTAAGTCAAGATCTACAAAATCGAGGTAGTTATTTAAGTAGCTCAGTGGTAGTAGACTGGACTGAATAAATTGGCACTGCATAATTTTTTAGAATTAGTCCTCAAATTATCACATTTACTCTCCTATCTTTCCCTCCCTTAGTCTGCTTCCTCCCACAGGGATACATCCATTTCAACTTTTATCAGCTTTCACTCCCTTGTATTTCAACCTTGTGTGTCTTTTTCTCTGCCATTCTTCCTCCCCTTTCACCTACCCTCCGCCTTTCCTCCCATTAATAATCAGTTTACAGCTTCGGCCGATGGTGTAAGGGTGTTTAATGTTTCATCAACGTCCTTAACAATCCCATCCTCCCTCCGTCCACGTCGCTAGTTCAATATTCTAGTACATTCATTGGAACTCCCCTTATTTCCACCACCTGCATCCCTTCTCTTTCCACTTAATATTCATTCGTCTTTCCGTTTTTTGCGGCAGTTTAAACTGTTGAGCAGCTGGGATAAGGCTGTTCAATTTTTTATGCCGGTGCCCTTCCTGCCTTACTTTCATCTCCTCCTCTACTGCCCTGCCTCCATCACCCTTCACAGATGCGCACATACTAACAGTGCAGGGTAATTAGCCTAAACTCTTGGAGTAGTAATCAGTGTAAAAGATAAGCTTTTATTATCAGCTCCCCACCTCGTTGTCACCATCCCATCCTTTCATGACTATCCTCAAATCTCCCTGCTCTCTATCCTCTCTGTTTCTATTCAACTGGAGCACAACCTTCCCACTGCTCCCCTCTCCTTTCTCTCGCCGCTATACCACCCCTCTATCCTCCTCCTCCCCCATACTAATAGTGCAGAACAATCAGTTTAGAGTCTCGGAGTGGTGATCAGTGGAACAGTTTAAGTTTTATTGTCCATCGGAATGAATCCGGTCGATACGGGTCACCGTGGAGATGGAGCTGATAGCTGTGAGTCAGGACTGAGTCCAAATCAATAAAACTCTAAACTTTATTATGCCCATAAAACGCATGCGTACACACAGTGGTGGATTCACACCCACCCTTGCTAAAAAAAATACTGATTTGCACTACACAAACATGCAACTACATTCTCACTTCCACCAAAAGAAAAGAAGGATGCGTTCATACAAAGATATCAACACTCCAAAAATCCATATTTAGGTACAAATATGCATTCCATCACTGAAACTGACATTCATATAATCAACACAGTCTCATGACAGTTCGTGAAATAGTCACGAAATTTAATCTATTGGATTTGTGTACATAGACATGAATTTCCCTTGTTTTCGTGACGCTCAGTACGGCTTTCAACAAGGTATTTTTTGTGCGTTTTCCTACGAATGTCAAGTAACACGTGTCAATTTCCGCTCCAGTCTTTTCAAAATAAAGCAACTTCGTTAGGTTTAGGAAAAGGTTGACTTGGTTAGGCTTAGGTAACAAAACTGCAACAAAAATATTTAGTTAGCTTTAGGAAAATATTGTAGTTTGGATAAAAATAACACCGGAAGTGGCAGAATGTAAGTACAGAAGTTACATGACAAAAACTACTTAGTTAGGTTTAGGAAAATATCGACTTGGTTAGGCTTAGACAACAAAACTACTTAGTTAGGTTTAGGAAAAGATCGCGGTTTGGGTTAAAATAACACTGGAAGTGACGTAACTTAAGTACGGAAGGTACGTGACAAATAAATCAACATTGACTTCTGGTTCACATGGGACACCGGTCTCCTCAGCGAAAGTCCGGTGTTTTTTTGACCCACCCCTCCACCCCGACCTCCTCCCTACGCGGCGTTCACCGCTCTTTATACTTCCCGGTTCAGAATCATGTGGATTACATAAGAATTGATTTCCTGCTGACCCATCACGAAAAAATGGGACATTTGTGTCTATTCTTTAAAAATCAATACATTCAATTGTGTGACTATTTCACAAACTGCTCTGCGACTGGGCTGATACAATATGCATACAAGCACACACATAAACAAATACACACACACACATATACTGGCAGTTTTGCTCATCCATCTGTCTTTCACACAAACATCTGGGACACGGCCTGACAACAGACAATGTCTCCATTCAGCTATAGATTCCTGTGCGAGCGCGTGTTTGCTCGTACGCAAGGGTTTACACATTTTTCACTTGGAGGAGGTTTTAGGATTTCGACGAGAGCAGCTGGCGGGCTGAGATGTGGGAGAAACGGGACAATGGGGAGAGAGAGGTAAAGGAGGGCAGAGGAGGTGTCAGATGGTGTGGGAGGGGATATGAACACTAATAAAGGAGGACGTTTTTTTGGTGGATCTAAAGTTGCTCGATCGAAGTTTCTTCTGAAACAAAAGCTGACTTCGTTGTCCACGATACGTTTTTTTTTTCCACCCTGGGAACAATTACCAGTCTTCCCATCTTAATCTATTTGTTACTTTCTTTCAGTGATTCTCTCTACCTTCCTTTGTTTTTTTCCTTCTAAGTGTTGCTTTTGTGAATCTCCCTCACCCAGTGTTTTTCTCTGGTCACATAACAGCCTCACCGTGTCTGGCTGACTGCTCGGTTATTCACCGCTACACCTACTTTTTCCAACGTGATGAGTGTTACTGAATACAATGCATACACTTACTGAAGAATTTTTTGCGCATGTTTACCTGCATTTGTGGGGTCTGAGAGAGTGTGTGTGTGTCTTGGAGTGTGTGCGCATTGAGTGATGTACTGCATGGAGTCAGAGAGATGCATGACCAGACACTTCTGTTATGACACCCGGCAATGAAAAACCACTTCTCGGCTAGCACCCGCTATTGACATCGCCTTCTTTTTGCCATCCATTCTTGTGTCAAGCAGCACATTACTCACACTGAATACACAGCGCGAGAGTAGGGTGGCGGGGTGGCGGTTAAGGGCAATGATGAAGGCAGCAGTTCTCGACCCCTTTGGCTTGTGACATTTCACTCCAAGTTACACGTTTTCCATCTATTTAACGCGTATTCTGAATGTTTACTCTTGTTTCTTGACTGGTAATTGCTCTTTCGCTCCCCATTCACCTCTAAAAAGCTTTAGAAAAAAACTGCTCCAAAAGCAGTTAATCCATCACTCTGAAGGAGAAAACATCCATCGATGTAGAGTCCGATATAACACATTTAAATGCATTACACAAATAGCAAATAACAGAGTCGAAACTCATTGTCACAAACAGATGAGTGTAAATTAATATGTCGTCCTAATGTGACCGACTTCTGTGATTGTATGTAGTGGCCTGCTTTACAACATTATCTGATGCTGTATTTTCCTTTCTTTAGCTTGATGTAACATAACATAGTTTGGGACTGTCCTCACCTCACCTTTCCATAAAAATGCAGCCCAATTTTGAGGAAAAAATGTTGGCATTGTACGTTTCTGCAGACCACGGATGTGTTAAATGTGGAAGTTTTTGCATTTGGTCAGAGCAAATTACGTAGTATATCGAGCAACCGTCATTGAAAGTCATGTGGTATGAAAGTTTCTTGGTATAATAAAGAATATAACAAGCAAGAAAGTCCTCAAAGCCAACAAGTCCCCCTAGCCACTCAGCCATTTAATCAACCATGGGTGATGTGTTGATCATATTGCTCCTACAGATACACCATTTAATTCCTCCACAGTGTTGGAAATTATCAGTTAACACGTTGCCTTTCGTTGCACACAAGGCTTTAACTCGCCGAAGTAAAGCTTCACAAGGTCTCGCGCTCCAAAACAAGCAAGTACAGACATAAAAAAATGACTCACATACTCACACACAATCACACAGAGCACCGATGTCATCAGAGCGGATTAGTCACACATGGCGAAAAAAAAAAAAAAAAACAGAGTGATGGAAGATTGGGAGTGAAGAGCATGGGGAAAGAGATGGTGGGGACATGAAATGGAGATAAAGATGGCAGAGAGAATAGAGACAGAGACAAGATTGGGAAAGAGTGGCCTGCTGGATGACCTGTACTTTTTTTTTGAAAAACGGAGAAAGTCAGATGGGGAAGAACACGACCGGGGGCGTCACCCATATCTGAGAGCGTGAATGAGAAAAAGAAACACTTCTGAGGAACAGCATCTAAATCTTACCTCTGTGTGTGTGTGTGCAATAGGTTGATAATAGGGTGATGATGTATTCTAGTGGTAAAACCTTTGTTTAATGATGCCTTCAGGCAGTGCACAACTGGTTAGGGAACATACAAAAAGCACCCACTGCACACATACTATATCTCAGAGGTTTAAACTCAAGGTCACACACACACATACACACAATCAGGAGCTTCATGTCTGATATGGATACAAACGCATAAATGCGTCAACCCTTTTATCGTCAAACAGTCAGAAGCACACAAACTGACTGTCTTCCATAAACTCAGTTTTATGGGCATAGACAGCCTATCTTGCTATGTTGTCTGCAGACCTGCACAGTCATTGCGTTAGAGGGTAAATCTATATGGTTTCATGCCCCGAGGCTACTAAAGACGGTGATGAATAACGTACCGAATGTTTACCGTCTTAAAAAAAAAGACAATCTTATGTGGAGAGGATGAATTGGGTTCCTTATTGAAGAGGGGAAAATTGCAGTCACTCAAGAGTCAATGCACACTTTGACTTTTCTCTGCATCTAACCAACAAGCCTACACCAACAAACAAATAAATGCACTCTTTCCTTTAAACACACACACACACTATGCACGCCCTGACACACACCCCCCCCCCCCCCCCCCCCCCCCCTGGGCACGATGAATGGCTCAGCTGTCCTGTATTGACAGCAGGATTGATGTTGTCTGATTCCCAGGTGACTCATTTGACCACAGTCTGAACAGACCTCTTCTCAATGCTTCACTGACTCGACTGTGACTGCATGCGTGTGTGTGTGTGTGTGTGAGTGAGTGAGAGACAGGAAAAGAGAGTGAGTGTATATGTTAGTGATGTATTGCAGGTCTCCGGTTCGATCAGCATTCATTAGGAGGAACACAGTAAGACGGAAGAAGGGAGGGAAAAGGAAATATAGAAGTCAGAGTAAGGAAATGCTGACAAATTGTGACAAATTACGAAAGATTTTAAAGAAAAAAGTGTCTTGGTGTATGAACTTACATTTCAAATGTTTACGGTGTTTTTTGCGATTGCTTACACGCTGAAAAAAGTGAATGCTATAGACGAAAGCATCAAAACCTTAACTTTTATAACCATGCTTTAAACAAAGGCACCAAAACCACATATTCTGCTCTGCACTTCTTCATCAAACGTCTTGCAGAACACAACACACCGTTTCTTCGATAGATACACACGTTCAAGATTGAAATATCTTGCGATCATTGGGAAAACACACACCTGAAAGCACTTTAATTGCACACCGATCAGTCTGAACCTCAGCACTACAGATAGACCTCAGGTGAGCTCACGTCTTTTGTGAGAACTTTGCAAACATGGAGGCGGTGAAAATGAGATTTAGAGGAAGAGAGAGAGGAGGGTAAGAAAAAAGAAGGGGAAAGGGATGACGTTGCTTGTGTACTACTTTTTTTGTTTATCATTGCACTGTGATTTGACTTATTTTTCTTTCAGTGAGTTTACAGTAACATATTGTATTGATTATTGTACTGCAATTCTACATTTCTTTATATTTTGTTGCAATAGCAAAAAAATAAAGCTGTATATATATTTTTTTTTCTGACGTCTTTCTATTTTGGTGTTCATTGAAATATGAGTAGATGTACTGCACTGGAACAATCTTTCACAGAAGCCTGTATGAGGAAATTGGGATTTTTTCTTTGTGATTCTTTTACATTTTACATTCTCTCTTTTTTTTCCCTTTTATTTTTATTTTTGGCCAAGCAAAATAACTAATTCCATCATATTCCCACATCTACACATCAGTCATGTACAATGTCACCTTTTCCACTCACTTCTTCCTCAACACTGAAAATTTCAACAGCTTTGTATGTTTTTTTATTCTCTACTCATTTTAAAGAGGTAAAAATTGACTTGGCTACAAGTTTTAAATTGTGGTATAAAAAGCACACAACTATTATCACTGTTATGCAACTAATATAAATATTGCATTACTGTTAATAGTAGCAATAAGCACAGTGACAATGCTCGCTTGTGTTAATGCAATCTTACGATATTGACTGCAATGCTGCTAGAAAATAAAGACGATATATAATTGATGGGAACCGTCTCCAGTGGCTTGTTGCATATTTAAAACTCCCATCTGTTTGCTTTAGCTGAAACACTGCAGTGCTGAGATCAGCATGCATCTCCGCAGGCATGCTACATGTTCTGTTGTTTTATCATTTCATGCTTAATTAATTGCTAGATGTGGAAATGTGTCTCTGTAGGTCGCATGCCTCGCAGGCTTGAAACAATCATTCTGTACAAATAATGCCACGTGTAGGTTTGTATTTGCAGGTACAGCGGAGGGAGAAAATGATACTTTAAGTGTACGCTCTCTGCTCCTGCACATTGAAGCTCCAGCGCTTCAGCTTTAAATCAACTTTCTTTTGTGTTTTTTCGTACCGTGGGCTCGTACGAATGTGCCACGTCGGATTCAGAAAACGCTCCTAACGCTCAGATAACTTTTTAAATGACCTGCATAAACTTAATGAATGCCACCTGTGCGTAAATGAACACTCGTTCATGAGAATTGTGAATTTATGAAAAGTGTAATTTATATAGGATTTTCAAACTCAAAATTCCTTCAAAATAATGAAATATACAATACATTAGTGAAAAACTAAGGTTTGGATAACAGTACATGAATCCACATGACCCCCACGACAGGTTTGGACCACTCGGAGATTGGGTTCGTACCTGAGAGAAAATTCAAAATTCGAGAAAATTGGTGAATGTGACAAGTACGAGTGGTTCTTTCATGAGGCCCATTGTCCGTATTGCCGTCATTTCCATAACTGTAACAAGGACCGAGTGTGGGGGCAAAATGTTCCATGTACAAGTGATTATCTGATGTTGCTACCTTTCACTTGTCTTCAGCCAGTACAGAAATATTGTCGGTGCTTGATAACACTGTAAGAGAAAAGGGAAATATGTTTCATCTAATTCAACAGATTGTTGGTGGAAAAAGTGTGTTTCAGCAAAAAAAAAAAAAAACTTTGATAATGTCCATGACATTGTAGTTCAACCTCATGTAGGGACCATTGGATCCATACTAAATATTTCCATCAATGTCGAATGCATAATACATGTCACATATTAAATTTCCATATTGCTTCTTGTGCATTTGCCATCCAATTATCTGACCGATCTATTTCATACAGCTCTGCCATCTTCTCCTTGTCACTCTCAGTTTTCATCCCCTCTTTTCTCTCCCGTTCTCCTCTGTCCTTTTTTCTGCAGGAGTTTCACGGGAAATTTCCAAAAATAAAATGATGCCCCGAACCTCTCTCTCATCTCCCTGGGTGGCCTGCTCTGTCCAATGCCATATCTGCCAAACAGGCTACCACGCTTTTCAGTTTCACAAATTATTAATCATTTGCTATTTGAGGCATGGCCTTTGTTGTTAAATTAGATAGGGCGATGAGTTCTGTCGTGTTGAAAACAGCCTGTTTGCATCAATAAAGGGGTTTAATTATCTTAACTGTCAGTCGTAGACACGCTCTGAATATCTGATGGTTAAACTCGCCGCAGTAAGTAACGGATACAATGATCTGCAGGGCTTCAATAGGACTGGAAGACGCTCTCCCTCTCTCTTACGCTTGGTGTAAGAGACTGTGGAGAGAGAATCGGGATAGGAGTACCAACCATGCCAGATTGTTTTTTATTGACTTTTCCACGGCTTGTAATTGTATATAGCCCCATGTTCTCAGGAGCTCATATCCAACTTTGACATGGACTTTAATATCGTCTGTTAGCTGGGGGAATTTTTAACAGCGGGACCCTGGCTAGTGCACTTTCATCCTCTGCTGCATCACAACAGGGCAGCTCCCCTCCACCTCACCTTGTTTGTAAATGTTTGCCACATTAAGACTCAGTGGCGAATTCACAAAAGGATGGCGCGTTTTTTTGCGGCCGCTAAACCTGCACAAATGAGACCGAGACAAGAAACTGTGTAATTCCAACACATTCTTACTCCCAACTTGTCAAATACCTCCGCTTGGTCAGTGCCCCTTAGCAACGGAGACTGACGCACGGGGTACCCCTGTTGCGTTACTTTTAGCCGGACCCATATATACGCTTGTTATATGCATAGTGTCCTTTCAAAGTAAACTTCCGTTTTCACAGGTTTAGGCAACACAACCACATAGTTAAGGTTAGGGAACGGTCGTGTTTGACGTTAACTTCACCGACTAGCGACTCAGGTGACTAGTGACTCATGGGACTGACGATACCGACATGACAAAATTAGTCAACGTTACTTTTAGTTTCACACGGGACACGAACACCGGTCTCTTGGTTGAAAGTCCTGTGTTTGTTTGACCCAACCGCACTGAACGGACTCTCACGCTATTGATACTACGTCACTTTCTCCAACCGTCGAATAACGCTGCGGGTGGGTTTACATTGGAGTTAGTTGAAAACTTGGTTCGTCAAATACTGTTGCTAAAGGGTGCCTCCGTGCGTCGGTTTCCGATGCCGAGGGGCGAGTTGGGAGTGAAAACGGGTTGGTAATTCTCAAAGGGTGAAATGCAACTGCGTTGGCAAACAAAGAGCGTCTCGGTGCTCCTGTGCTATTTGCACATATTTAAATTAAGTAATATGCACACATTTGGTGCAAAATTGGCCCCATTCTATACAAATACAGATCAGCGCTAATTGCAATCAGATGCAAAATTGCAATGGCAAATTGCACTTAGATGCAAAACTTTATGGGCGCGTTTGCGCTGTAATATCATAAGTGCAATATATTTCGTGAAACGGACCTCGAGACGGGGCAGATAGCGATTGCACATGATGCGCAATTCATGGTGCTATCAGCTTTCTTCAGTTTGGTTTCTAAAAACTGTTGCTTTTCCTTTGATACCAGCTTTTCTCTAAATGGCAATCCACTCTGCCCTCATGACTTGGCCTTGTTTGCCTCCATATACCTGTTGTATGACTTGCCCACAGACTGTGTTTATCTCTCAAAGTGCAGGAGGTGGCCCTGGCTCTCTTGTGTGTGACCAACAGATTTCCATGACCAGAGCACCTGCAGCACTGTTGTAAAAGTGGTTGGATTAGGAGGATTAAATTATCAGCGGGTGTGATAGCAGCTGGCATCAATCAAGGCCAATCAGATCAACTACTCACAAGCCTTTTAAATGCAGCGCACATCACCTCGCTGTGGTGGACCGACAGCTTTGTAATGTAGAGGAGAGTCCAGCACAGATTCCCTTATGAGGGAACCAGCTGCATACAGCAAATTAAAGGTACCCTGTGGAGGTTTTTTTGTAAACAAACAAAGTTATGTTTACATCCACCGTTTCTCACCAAAACACAGTGAACGTATCCTTGAGGCCTAACTAAGCTTTTAAATGTTTTGCCTTCCTCATAAAATATTTGCAAGGCTGATTTAAGGAAGGACTTGAGACCTACATTGTCTACGTCTTATGTTTGCTTGCTAGCGGTCTTCTTCTTCTTGTGTGTCTTTGCTGGCGCATCGTTGGTGGCGGTAAAGTACAATCAGTGGAATAATGACGTGAAGGATTAGAGTGGGTCTGAATAGAACGGGGCTCAAGTATATTTTTGGGTTCCAATAGCAGTTGCACTTAGATTGTATTTTATTTTTCATTGGCACTCCTTTGTCGTATAATAGATAATGCCATGGAAAAGCCACAAAAGCAGGACAAAAATCCTGCTTGCAGTGAAATTACCCCTTTGCTGGCACAAGGTCATTGCACTTGATCTCTACAACCCTATGGGCTGGCTACGTGTGTTTTTCATGCATATCAAAAAATGGGGAAAGCCATGTTAAAGTATGACTGGTTTTCTATTATGATAAAAACAAACAAAAGTTCAAAGAACATAGCTGATAAATGTGCAAGAAATTGAACAACACTGCACCTTCCTGCAGTGCATGCCTCTGTGTTTGCAGGCATACAGCAGTGTACACGTGTGTACATCGGGCATAGGTGAACTCTGGGTGCACCTCTATTCTGCTGATAGAAGAGCTTGCAACTGGCAGGGTTTGAGGGGGGGTCAAATCCTACTTGACTTGAGCTTGATTACACAGCCCTCTGGAACAAACAACACACCGGTTTACAGGGGTGGTTTATGACCTCATAAGATGTAGGGTCAGTAATCTCAGTTTGTTGGGCCTCAACCATTCAATTAGAATGCTTCACTTTATAAAATGAGGCCCATGCCCCCCATTCACCTCATATATAAAAAAAAACATCAGAGCAAACAAAAAAAAAAGGTTTCACATTGAATCACCTACAATATCTGCAGATTATTTAGTGTCAGACAAAAACAGTATTTTTGAGACTTATGCCGAGTACACGCTACACCAAAATCAAGCCGATTTGGGCCCGATTTCCCCCTCCCGACAATGGTCAGCAAAGCCACGATTTTTTTGATGGTTCTAAAGATTATCTTTCCAGATATTCTTGTGGTGTGAGGTATGTTAAACCTGCAGTAGGCAGAATACACTGTTGTGTTCTTTTATACCTTCTTTCGGTGATCTACCATGTGAATAGATGATAAAACCTACTAGTGGGTGTAGTAGGCCCCTATTGACTCACAACTATGGGGCTTATGCGCCTATTTAATATCCTGACAACCGTCTAGTCGGCTGAATGGCCATCTTGTTGATTTGTGGCAACAACACAAGTGTTCATTAATTCTTCCTGCCTGTCGTCCCCCATGTTTGTTCACACTAAAGTCACGTTCGATCACGAGAGATTTTGCGAGATTTCCAGGGTTTTTTGGAGTCGGGACTCTTGTTCATGAATGGAATCTGTTAGTATGTGGTGTGCTGTTTTGGCCAAATCGTTGCTCTCCACACACTGTTGGAACAAAACCGTTTAATTTAACATAACATGTCGTTACGTGTGGGGTCTCTCGCATTTACAACATCTGTTAGGATTTGGAAAAAATCTTTTAATGTGGGCCAGCCTTTAGATGCGTCACTGGATCACACCCGGACGAGGAACCCGTATCACCGTCATCATCGTGTTCTTATTCATGTCCCAGTAATATTCATGACAATCTACCTTTGCCACATGTCTGTTCACATTGATATTCCGTCCACGAGTCAACCTTGCCTCCGGAAGTTGACATTACACTAAAGAGAGTTACCAGTAACTAATGAGGGACTCAGACAGCGTCTCACCATAGATTAGAGCCAAGGGTAACTAGAAAGGACACGTGGTGATGACATCAAACGGCTTCCTCATGTCCCTCTGGCTCCCTGTCCCCAATCGTCTACCATCCTTGAACACACACACACCAACACACACTGGGAAATGCCCACAGACATATGCAGGAAGTAGCTTTTACTACTACATAAACTACTCATTTACAATCTCTATACCGCACACCGTACATGGGCTTGCACGTTCCACATCTTGCATGTTTCTCCACCCATCTTTCTATGCCGGTCTATCACTTTCATCGACACGCATGCCGACTGTCTCTGATGTAATCTCATGTAACACTTGATCCCAGATCCTTGATGCAGATTAAAAATGCAAGCTAATAATAGGATATGTCAAGATTTAAAGATTTGCACTGCTGTATGTGCACTCTCAAAACAATTTACCCTAAAGATCGCCTGTCGTCTTCTATATTGGTTCACACCTGGAAAAATGTGCTCCGCATTAAGATGCACCAGTGAGCCTATTGCAATGGGGCAATATCTCCTTGATATTCTGGTGATGTGCAGAGTTGAGCTTAGCGTTATTAGGATCTCAGTTATTTCACATGGTAGATGAATTTTAACTGAGAGGGAAGTGAAACATTTCCACGCTCCAAAATCGCATCTTATTTATATTGATTTCAATGATGATAAACAGGTTTTTATTGCATTTCTGCCTTTACAGATGAGTGTAGAATCTGGTAATTAGATGCCATTGTGAAATGTGCAGCATTATGACACATTTGGAGTCTAGACGCTGGGGGTGGTGAGAAGGAGTAGAGATGACTGTGGGGTGGAGGCGATGTCCCGAATCAGCAGCAGTGGAATGAGAGTTTGTTATAGTGGAAGCAACACTTGATGGCTCCTATCACTCGGGGAGAGATCTGCTGGGTTAAATGACAAAATATGAAATGGCAGCATGGGAAAAACAGCAACACGATGACATCGTGTGAAGCTGTATCTAAAACTATATAGAGTGTGTAGTTTTCCCACTGTTTATACATATCTTACTGTAATAGCTTTCCATTGTTAATCTTATTTGTATTACTTAAGCCCTCGCTATTTAAAAAATTCATCACATCAAACGTCGTGTGGTCTAAATGATGCATGTCTACTGACTCATATGATGTTGAGATGGGCATTAATTTGAAATGTGGCCATTATGTTTTTTTTAAAGATTCTATTCTCAGCATCGCTCAGGGGTTTGAGAAGAAGCAGTTTCCCCCACGGCCAACTCAATAAATTAACACTGTTTAAGAGACATATTTTTACCATCAACTCCTGACTACAAACCACGCCTCCTTTGTAGAGCAGTTTATACTCTGGTAGAGAATTACCAACACTTTCTCCTCCCAAGTCGTCGCATACGGCCGCTTTGTCGCGCCCTTTGGCGTCACTTTATTTTTGGCATCAAAACCACCGTAGTTACACTTGGCGTAGCTTTAGGTTTAGGCAAAAAAAACCTTACTAACTTAGTTAGAAAAAAGCTACATGGTTGAGCATAAAATTACATTTGTACGTTTCTATATTTGTAAAGTGAAAATGAAACTGAACATTGTGAACACGGGACATGAACAACCAACTGATTTTAACATGAAAATGAAACTTATTACGAGGGAGCATTTTCTGCTATCACAGATGGGTTTACGTTGTAGTTAATGGAAAGCCTGGTGCGTCTCGTACCCACGCTAAAGGGTGCCGTGTGCGTCATAATTGTCAGTTGCAGAATTGTCCAATATGAACGAGCATCCTAGAGATACTGATCTGAGTCAACGATGTGTATTTGCATGTCAAAGTTATTGGAAAATATTGATATGAGCCTCTTGGTGTGTGTATGAGGATTCACTTTTGATTTTGTGTGTTATCACATTTACAGTAGATGACTTTCTTGACCCCTATAACTATTTTTTCTTGTGCCATACTATATCTGTATTAGTGTTTTACTCTTTGTACTGTCTGCACTACTGAAAAAGTAGGATTACATTCTGTGATTCTCTCATTCTTTCATTCAAATTTCATTCAAATAGATATGGCAAAATGTCTTAAATGCACATGCACATCGTCTTAAGCGCTCTGTTACTCTCAAACCACACAGCTGCATTTTCTACACCCGTATTACATGGATATCAAAAGACCAAACACAGCAGCCACTCAAGAGTGTGTTTTATATCCACACTTAATAAGAGCCACTAAAAGCAGTGCTTTCTCCACACTGCGTGATTTCCAATAAAAGCTGACACTGAACACAGTCTTGCCAACTATCCTGGCCCTTTTCCACAGCAGCACACATACACAAAAACACACACACATGCCGATGGACCTGACACATTCTTAGATCTACGGCCTGTCCCTGCATAACCTCCCATAGCGCTAAAGAGCAGAAATAAAGCTGTTTTCACATCATAAAGCCAGCAGTGTAACTGCACTATGCTTCTAGGGGCTTATATCATTTATCTCAGTGACTTAATGAAAAGCCCTCAGTGCTCCTGAAAGAATGTCTAAGACTACAAAAACCTGATGATGAAAAAATAATCAAAAGATCAGAGCGCCAGTGTTTGGGTATCCTCAGCTGCGGCCATGATGTATGGACTCAGTAAGGGAAGTCTGCAGCAGCTGGGGAAAGTAAAGAAAGGAAAGGACAACTTCAAAACAACAAATAAAACAAAAAAAATTCAAAGTTGAAAGGGAAAAGGACACCAAAAAGTGCAGTAAGAGTTCAAAAAGAGCCAGAGGGACAGTTGGTCGGGGGACACAAAGAGAGAGAGAGACACCCGTGGGTACACAAGTGCTGAGTGAGGGGAGAAGGAAAAGGAAAACAGAGTGGTAGACAGAAACACGGCGAGACAGAAACATGCAGGGGCAAAAGGGAGAGAGACAGACAGAGAGACAGATGCTGCAGGACAAAAAAAAAGCAGACGAAGGCCCCTGTGGAGTCAACGTCTCAACAGACTTGTAATTGTCATCTCATGGTGGACAGTCCGGGTGGGAAAATGATGGCGGGGGGAGGACGAGAAGGGAGAAGGAACGTGGCAGAGATAAGACGGCGAAAGACAGAGGAAGGACATGGGGAGTGGCATGTCTCGTAGGATTAGGATCTGTCTGGGTTGAGAAAATACAAGGTTATCACTGCACTGAGGTGTTTACATGCACAGACACACACAGAAAGACATACTTCTATGCCCCCTTGCACTGCATATCATAAGTACAAAACATTTAGTCAGCCTCTCTCACATACTAACTCACAGACAGAAATCACCCCCTCATTCACTCGTTCACTATTTCATAAACACTCAATAGTGAACAGTAAACTGTATACAGATGCAGCCACCTTGAATTCCCCTCCCAGCCGGCTGCCAGCCAGTTCCCAGTCAACTTCCAGCCGCTGGGAGTCTCCCACCCCCACCTTCTCCTGTTTCCTGACAGGGTGTGTCTAGATTCCACTGCAAGGAGAAGGCGCTTCCTTCACAGAAACACATAAACCAACTGAAGTACACCGAAGAATCATGTTTCTTTGTTTAGACCATGGTTGGCACTGTACGTTTCTGAGACTAGTTGCTGGAACCTCAATAATGTAATAAATGGAGAGTGATTTTGGACACAGCCTGCATCCAAGTCTTTCTTATGTCAGAAATAAAAAAAACAGTGACAGGAGTGCAACATGCACAGCCTAAACTCTAAGTACTCAGTTAAAGTTCCCATTAAATGGCATCATTCATTTTTCTTATTGGCATGTATTGATAAATCAAACATGATAGCGTTTCAACATGGTGCCCCACTCATTCAAATGAAAGTTGCTGGCTGAGCACTGCAAGAAAAACATATTCATTGTTGTAGGCCGTGTTCAGACCGACTTCAGCTCTGCGTGAAAAAACGAAGCCCTCTCATTCATTTGAATGGAGGCAGTCTGTATTTCTACAATTTATCTTTTGATTGTTCTGTTAAGGGATCTTTTTCTCAAACTGGACTTCCTGGATCGTATTTCATCGTCTCACCAATACCTGAAGCAACACACCTACGCCAACGGAGCCCTTGGCCAATGCAGGGCTGATTTCAGTCCGAACGCCCTCTTACAGCTGTTTCTTTTGTGTGAGTTGTAATGTTTACATGCAAAGGTGTTTTTAGCCAAGTTGGTGTCATGTGACCTGCAATTCCAAAAGTGTCCACTATGCCAAAATCGGGGTCCTGGTACTGTGTATGTTGATGTATGTATGGGACACATGAATAGAACAGAGCCATCATTAGTGTTAAAAGTAGCACCTGTGCTTTTCCTACTTTGACAAGTCAAAGTGTCTGCTGAGGAAAAAGGTCTATTACTTAAAAAGTTCTGATGGCCTTTTTCACGCCTACGAGTGCAGGATATGATCACCACTGTCTCTGAGTCCATTTCATCACGTCTTTCAAGGAGACAGCTGACATGTATCGTGTGTTATCTGGGAGGAAGGTAACAGCTGCCTACCACTGTTGCAACGTTTTTTGTGACCGTCAAAATGTGTGACCACAGACAACGCAGATGGAATCTAAGACAAAACAATACTTGCCCTTTCAGCCGTTGTGTCAGCAGATTCTGACAGCATTCCAATGTCACTACCATTGTGATGTCAGTCTAAGAGAGTGCGTCTATTGGCTGCTGTGAGATTGCAAATCGCCTAATTGGTGTTGAATTACTTTTTGCGGCAACAACAATGACTGAGAATGTTGAACATGGGTCAAGATAAGAGGAAGAGACAGCTCTGACAATGTTTGACACCTCAAACGTGTCCCAATAACAGAATGTGTCCAGACTAGGAAATGTGTGTATTACCCTACATTTGCTTAAAATGAGGACAGCATTAGTGATGAGTGGTTGTTGTAAGTAATATAATAATGTGTAATATTAATAAAATGTTAATGCTTTTTATGTAATCTTTGGCTAATCATTTAATTTGCTCTTTTTTATCTATCACCACAGCTGTTTGAGTTGTTTTTGTTATCATTTATTTAGATAAGAGTTTTGTGACATGTAGGTTAATAGCTGGCTCACAAGATTAGAAATTCAAATGGGAACCAACATGTGGAAGCATGTAATGTGTTATACAGGTTGTCTCAGGTCAACGTTACTACTAGCTTGACAACACAGAAGGACCATACAGACAGTTTTGCTTGATTTAGGTCAAGTTATATATTATATATTAAGACATATTGAAAAATGCTTTACAATAAGGCAGATGTTTTTGATGCATTGTTGCACACTGCATACCGACTCAAATGGCACAGGGACAACAAGTACAGGTGCAGTTATAGTGAAAGCGGGTAAGTCGATTAAGGGTACGTTTCTTCTCAGTTCAGTAAAGCGTTGGGCATATTGCATTGTTGCAGTGATTAAAGTGCTGTCTTGCAGGGTCATGGTCCAGTGTGCTGCGCTTGAAAGAATTAGTTGCTTGCTTGAAATAAATTATAAGGACCGAAGATCGGAGCAGGAGGTGTGAACAATGTCACAGTGTGCAAGGTCTCAGATTAGAGGTAGTGGCCTGGACATAGCTTAGTAAGCAATACCAGACATCGGCAAAGTGATGGTATATTGCATATAAACAGTATAGGGGAGGCAAACAGTCCTTTTTTACATGACTCCAGTCTCAGTAGGGAATTGTGGGACAGTACAGGAGCTGGTGGGTTTATTAAACAGGTTAACGTCTCTTGAGGGGGAAAGAAAGTTGTCTCGGATTTAATATGCTGGCACACTATGCCAAGAGAAGGCATTTGGAGCAGATGGCTGCCTTGGTGAACAGGGATGGTGGCAATTCTTCCATTTCCTTTCTGCAGCCTGATGCAATGCATTTCATTTACACAGCTGACATTCATTCACCCTCTCGGCAGTGAGGGAGCAGCCCATGGAGCAGGAGTATCACCGGGTGGAACTTGACCTCAGTGAAATGGAGAATGTGACTATAGGTTTAATCACTGACTGTAAAAATGGACCACGAGTGTTTGTGAGACTTTAAGCTTCTCTGGCTGCAACAGGAAGATGATTCTATATTCATCGCTGGCGTTTCAGTCTTACTATCAGAGTGAGAGCTCCCTCTAAGATTGTGCAAACGACTGCAGCACCCTCAGGTGTGTTAGTGCTAATTAGAAACACATGAGCTTGGTGAAGCAAGCTTGTTGCATCATACACACCTGCAAAACACATCGGTGTGTGATTGAACTCTACCAACATGATATTGGTCCACCATGCTCCTAAAATTGATGTTAACCATTGATTGAGAACTCTGAAGCAGTTCCAGACTGATACCAATGTACCCATAATTAGGCAAAACAAGAAACTTCTTTTTTACTGCAACTCTCAATAGTAGAGTGAGATCCACAGATGGGTTGATTCATGCATCAGTTGTTCATTTGAATAAAATGTAAAAATGGATCAGCTACGGTAAATTGGCTTAGCAGTGACATGGAATCAAATGGGCCAATGTGCTTTGAAATACAGAACCTATAGCTGTCGGCTCTGATTCACAACAGGGAATCACACAAACTCCTTTTGAATTGGAAACTACTGTCACTGCAGGCCTACAGACAAGTGAATTAGTCAAAAGAAATCCACTATTACAGCAAATCTACAAATGCCATATTTATCCCTGATCTCATTCAAAAACACATTTTTGAAAGTTTATTTAACGTTTGATGCTACATGACACAGTTGTAGGTCAGCAACCTTGTCTCCTACAAAATTATGTTCCCAAACAACTAAATTGCATTATCAATTAAGATGACTTTTAAATAGTTTTAAACATGTGATTAACGTTGTTAATTGAAACAAAACAAAACAAAAAACACAACAAAACGTCGTGGTTAGGTTTAGGTAACAAAATTACTTGCTTAGGTTTAGGTAACAAAAAACATTGTTTTGGCTTAAAATGACTCTGAAATCGACTACTTAGGTTATGGTAAGTAAAAAAAACAAACATGATTAAAATAAGTGAACGGTTACTTTTAGTTTCACACATGAACAGCGGTCTCCTGGGCAAAAGTCCGGTGTTTGTTTGATCCATTCACCACCCCCAATCTCCTCCTTACGCGGACTTCAGCAGACTATCATACAAATGTATTTGTGATGCATCAAAAACAAACGTAATATGCAACGAGACATCCAGTAACATATTTAAAACCAAACAAAAAAGGTCAGGACATTTTCATTTACAAGATTTTTAATACTTTGAACATTGTCGAGCATGGCCTTTAACACTGGTGGAATGGTTACTATGTATGGAAATGTGATTTATGTCTGTGTAAGCAAAGAACAACAACATGCAAGAATCAATGAAAGGATGTTTTGTGAAACTTTATCACAACTTTACAGATATTTGTCTGTATTTACAATATTGTTCAAGAAAAAAAAATTCCAGACGACGTTCAAAAGACACATGCAACTTTACTGTAATAATAAATTTATTAATTGAATGATTTATAGTTGACTTTATTGACACATCTTGGATAACATGCCAACGTGGCTCATGGATTTCATTTGAAACTAAAATTTACATTAGAAATCAATCAGATATGTGTCAAACTAGTAACATTCAAGTTGATTCTCTCCATTCCGTAATACATGAAGACTTGAAGTGTAACTCTTCTTCTTTACCTTTCAACCTCTTTGATCCTTCCATTATCTGCTTATATGCGTTTCATCCATCCATTCCTCCTCCATCCTGTTTTTATCGCTCCATATTTCCGACCTTCCTCCTCATCAGATGAGGAATCAGAGAGCATCTATCTTAAGTGCCACTCCCACTCCCCATATCCATTATTCCTCTGTTCTCTCCCCCATCTCTCCACCTCTTTTTTTTCATCTTCTTATTGCTCTGCTGAAGTGCTGTAACTTTTTTCTGGCCTCTTTTTCATAGCAAGTTTTACTGCAGTTTGTGGATGCTCAAATAAAATGCACCATCAACTTGAAGAGCTACAGTAAACTGCCCGACACTCCCCAACAAAAGCACAGCACTCGATAGAAACCGAGTTACGACCGCCATAAATGATCCCAAAGTCATTCCCAAAGACCACGGCAAATCAAGTCATATCCAAGAGGGATAAATGGGCCGCAAGCATTGTAAAAGAGAAGAATGTTATCAGTTTTCAATATAGATGTTCTCGGATAGTGATATATGCATTCAGCTGGGCATTGTAATGCTAGCCGAATAAATAAACAGCACCAAACTATGATCGGGATTAAGGGCAGTTTGTTTAAGTCCTTTGCACTGGGAGCTTTCAGCGTGCAGACTTCATTGTCTGGATTTAAATGGCAGGATATCCCTCCCTGGGTATAATGTCACCACTGTGCCTTAGATCTGCATTAGGTCCAAGTTTATTTCTCTGTGAAACAAAACTTCCTTTTGGCACCAATAAGCTCAAATTTATTAGACCACAAAAAAACATTTAGGAGTTGGGTGACGACATCATTCATGCCCAATTAACAAGAAATTATCTTATAATTGTGAAAAAAGATGTCGTTATTAGGAGAAAACACTTTTGTAAAGGTCATTCAGACTACACACTGTCCTGGCATCTACTGTAGACAGGCGCACGGTGAATACCAATTACTGTCAGTATCACAGAGAGAGACCTCAGAGCTAAACCTGCCAGCATTAAAATATGCTTCAGGCCAAGTCCTGAGCCAGCTCCATTGCTTAAATGTTTCAGAGGATTCATATCAACATTGGGAAAGCCAACTCTCCCAACAAACACAGGACTTTCATCTAGGTTCGTCTTTACAATCAGCTGTTCGTTTGTGTCCTGTGTTCATGCCAAGTCACATTTTCCCTGTAAAAAATGTAATTGTAAGCCCAACCGTGTTGTTTTTTTAAAATTCACAACATTACCAAACGTGTTTACTGTGACCGAAAAGTGACGGCGAGGGGTCTGACAAAGCGCCAGTATGTGACGAGTCGGGATGAGAACGTGTTGAAATCGCACAACATTTTAAGGACATCCCGCGTGTCGTGATAACGCATTGTAAGCTTTTCACGTGTCATTTCACGCAATGGGGTTAACATTGTGTAACAGATTTTTGCTTTGGCATTTAACATCGCCACGTCGTTACCATGAAACGCTCACAGTTAGTTTAAGGCAACAAAACAATTTAGTTAGGTTTAGGAAAAACATCATGGTTGGGCTTCGTACATAAGTACGTAATCTGAGTAAAATACATATGAAAACAACGTAACATAAGTACGGAAAAACACATCACTGACGTAACTTCAAAATAACTCAACAACACTTCCTGGTGAAAGTCCAATGTTTGTTTGACCCAACCAACTACCCGCCCGCCGTAAGCAGTCTTAATAAGTCTTAGCTCTGAGTGTAGCATATTCACGCAGATGCATTTACATCGCAGTCAGTACAGACAACATGGCGTAAAATGACAACAACGGCATTGTGATTGCACACAAAATGACTTACAAAATGCTGTGTCATTCATCCGCCATTGGCTTTTAAACTATCTGATATTACTCATTAAGGCTCTTAAAGGGTGGGCGGTTGGATCTGTAGATGCAGATCTGAAGATACAACGTGTCCAGACTCTCAATCTCTAGCTCATTGAAGAACGTGTTCCTTTATCAATTCCTCATTTAACCTTTCTCTGCTTGCTTGAAACAGTGAGTGTCCAGGATGGGCTGGTCAGCAGAATGGTGCCTGAGAAAATTTACTCATAACCAAAATGATCTTCAAGATGTGAGCAGAGCTGAAAGAAACCAAATGAATCCCCTTAGACATAAAAAATAAAATATTCCTGCAACTGAAAAGAGAATAGAGAAATATTTTCACATAAAGTCATTTCTATTTGACCTATTGATTTTGTTCAGGCGGCGCTGGCCGTGGTAGCACGACAAACCCACACAAAGAGCTGAAAGTAGTAGAAAGCAGCATGGAGCCACAGACTGCATTGGGATTCTCCAACCCACTCATCCCATGGCATACAAATAACATGGTTTTACACTTTCCTCCTTACATGCAATGCCACAGTCAAATATTGCATGTTGTTGATATGCGGAGTGCTAAAGTAGTACCCTTGACACATGAAAAGCCTAAAATGCGTTATCATGACACGCCAAATGTCCTTAAATTGTTGTGCTATTTATACGCCTTCCCATGAGATCAGGTTGATACATGAGTATGAGTTCATAGTTGATTGACTGCACTGATAGATCTCAAACTTATGATATTCCTGACCTTGAAGCCACAATATAGTCAAAATAAGTAGAAGCACCCAGACCCTTGCATCAACGGGCCTTTTATAAAGCGTTGGCTGGAAGATCACTTTTCTTTTCAATAAGGCCATTTTCTTTAGACCTGTTCTCTGCTACACACACCGACGACAAATTAATCAAGATCTTTGAAAAACTGGTATTTGCCGTGTGCACACTTGAGCGGGCATCGCTTTACTTTGGCACAAAAGCAAAGTTGTCGCATTCTGGTCACGTAATCCAAGGTGACAGACATTGTTGAATAGGATGCAGTTAACTGTGAAAGAGTAATTTTGTACGAATAAAAACGTATTGAACGTTACTATAGGAAACAAATCATCTCGTCTCCTGTGCTCAGTTTAGGGCAGTTTAGTTTACTTTCTTTCTTTTTTTAAATTGGCCCATTGGTTGGAACATTTTTCGGCACACAGCTATACAATTTGCTTAATGGGAGTATTAGGCCAAATTTAAAGTGTAATTTGGCTCCATTAATCTAGTCTACTTATTTGGAAGAGAAATAGTGCGAGTTAAAATGTTGGAGCATGAGGGTGTGAGAATTGATCTGAGGTATGAATTCCACATTGGCCTTCTACAGAATATTATCTCTTAAACAATAGTGAGGAAGATTCATAGATTTTGTTCATTTATCATTCCATGTTGTACCAATTGCTGTTTTTGTGCCAGAAAATTTGTTGTTTTTCTAATGCTTAAAGCTTCAATATGCAACAATTTTGTTGCATCATTGGGCAAAAATTCCATAATATCCTTTCAGCATATTGTAATTCAAGTGCACCTCCTCCTGGCTTTGTTTTCAGGCTTTAAAAATCTAGCCCGTGAGGGAAGACTTTAACCAATCACAGGTCATTTCAGAGAGAGCATTCCTATTGGCTGTACTCCGGCCATGTGAGCGGTGCTTGGTATTTCCTCAACAGATCTCAACATGGCTGCCGGGTTACAAACTTTTTCATTTTACAGCTAAACCGTGCACTACAAGATGATTCTGAAAACATTTGAGGCAAGAAATAGGCATTACAGTAACAGAATATTGATTCATATTTGATCAGCTCTGCCTAGTTCGACCATTTAGTCAGAGTTCGGGAGTGACTGACTCGTGGCTCTCATAGACGGAAGCTGGACAGCAGACTCCAGATCAGCTCTGACTGGTTGTTTTCCTCCGATCTGTGAAATCTTGCAGATGCCATTAAGATCACCGGTGGACACAGAGGCACAAGATTTTTTCAGATTACCTGTCTCATGCACTACTGTCAGGATATAGTGACCGTTTTATAAAAGTTACTTTTTTTAATCATATTTGCTCCATTTCTACCCACTGCAGCTTTAAACACACAGTTAAATTCAATATTTATAGACCTTTTTTCACGGAAGACATTTGTCACAGTAGGAAAAGAACTGGTGTAAATAATGGAATCAATAATGTCTGAATTCCTGCTGCTTTGATTTCAGGTTCCTTGTATTGTGCATGCTGGTCCACTGTCACTCTCACCGGAACACTTGAATAGCACAGAGCCCTCGTTAGTGTTATTAGTAACACCTGTGCTTCTCACAATGATAAAACGTCTGCTGTGAAAAAGGGCCGATAGTCACCGAGTTCATCTGCTCGTTAAGTGATAGTGGCAACAGGTGTGCATCATTAGGTCTGTTAAGCAGTGAGTGACTGATCAGTGTCAAGTTGAGTGACAGGAAGGGTAAAGCAGTTCTCAAGTCAGTTGTGTTCTGTTGGAGTTTGGTGCACTCATATGTGTCCCTGCATGCCTATAGAGATAAATTATTATGTCAATAGATAAATCTTTTGTCTATCCTTTGAAAGCTTGGATCAGTCTCCCTCACCCCAAGGTTACCTGAGCAGATTTGTTCCAGTTAAGTGAGGCTGAGAGGGTAAAAGGCCAGTCACTGTTCTATAGTCGTAGGACAGTTTTGTTTTTTTTTGTTTTTTTTCCCCTCCAGCCTCAAGTTGTTTTTATTGAACTTCCTGGTTTGCGTCAAGGCCTATTGAAAGGAGGCTGGGTCACTCATCATCAACGCGTCATATCTCTGGGGCGACAACACATGCGCAGTAAAATCTGCCGAAATTGAGCCAATCGCAACGCTCGACCGCAGCTTCAGTTACACTGCGCATGTGTTGTACCCCATACCCCCATTGTAATTCTTAGTTTCAGGTGATTAAACACTAATGAAAACATAATTAAGAATATTGTATTCCATTTTTGCTAATAGATCCTCCTAAATCCTGCACACTGGTCCTTTCACATTCTGGGGAATAAACCAAAAGTTAAAATGTCAAGGAATCTTTTCAAGTGCATAATGCAGCTTAACAGCTGCAGCAAATATGTATAATGAGATGACATTCACCTTCCTGACCATTTTCCATGAAACACACACACACACACACACACACACACACACAGACACACACCTACAGATAGATATAGACATTAACTTGAATTTTGCGCTACTTATTAAAACTTATATCTGTTGACTTCACTCTGCCTTTAAACCTCATCTTGCGGTCGATTACCTGATATTCTGACCCTAAAATAACCTTTTCTGGCAGCCATCTTTATGAAGATTTTATATATTTATCAAGTTTTTTAGGAACTTTTGACCCCACAATGCACAACGGACGTAGACGTCTCTCTGTCTGTCTCTGTGTGTCTGACTCTTCTTTCAGCATAGACACCTCTCTTAATGACTCTGCATCAGCTCATTCTGTCAGGAGGACAGAAGCTGAAATATAGATGGACGTTTTTAACGCTAGTGTGTGTATAAATGTGTGCGTGCATGTGCGTCCTTCCTAAGGAGAAGTTTAACTGGCGTGTAACTTAATCAATATTACAGGGACATTTGCCCTTGTCATTACACTCCAAGAGAGTAGAAGCTTTCAGACTTCCTAATTCAGTAAGAAGCATTAGCACTCAGCATTAGAAAAGAAGTTCTCTAAGATATAAATGGTCACCATGTTGCATTTAGGGTTGTGTTTGGAGAGTTTTCTTCACTTCTGTCCATAAAAAAAAACCCTTTCACCCATTTATTAAGCGTTAAAAGGGTTAAATGCATTTCATACAGCACATTATAACATATTTAACGTAATGGTAGTATAAGCAATATAAAATCTATGAAAATTTTAATAAAGTTTGGTTTGAATGCGAGATTTATTTGAGCTTAAATACTGCAAAAACTCTCAAACTTAATCAACGCTGACTATTTTGCGGTGAGTAGTGGTTGTCTAATGATCAGAACGTTGTCATGGTTAAAGGTTTTAACTCCTACTGGGCCAATCAATGCTAAAAGGTACTCAAAGGCACTTTGGCTAAAAGCATCTACAAAAGAAGAAGTCAAGATCTGAACTTGCGCTATACACTTTGAGAAAAGCTTCGTAAACATTTTTTTGAAAAGCAGAGGGGCTCCATCCATTCCCATGATGGCAGCTGGATAATGGAGAGCATCGGGGTGAGCAGGTGAGAAAAGAAGAGAGTTTGACACTCGCACACAGAAATGGACGCCAGACAAAGAGCTGAAAAAGGTGAAAGAACAGAAAGAACTGACAGAGCAGCATGTGTATCATGAAAGGAAAAGAAAAAAAACGCAAGCGAGCAGAGGGGAAGTGTGGCGTTATCAGAGCGCACCAGCCTCAACAGATAAAATATAGCAGTACAGTAACAGGCAGTATGGTGGAAACCCCATTTGCATTCAATGAGAGGCCTCAGCCAAGACCTGCTGGCTGGACACGCATCCAGATGAGGAGAAACTCACAAAAACACCTTCCTGTCGCAGACTCCTCTGTTTCTTTGTCTTATCGACTGTTTCATTATCTGTTCCGTTTTCTCTCATTTTTGTCAAAAGCACAGGTTGACAGAGATTTAATGGTACTCTCACAAAGCGGCGTGCGTAATCATCTGTGTATTAAACTCTTAGCGTTTCACCAGTATCTTCTCCTTTCACCAAACTGGGACTCCGACTGTTTTAGCCCTGTAGGAGAGAGAGATGAAGGGAAGTCAGAGGGAGAATGAGACAGAAGAAAGAAACCTCATAACAATTGTGACAAAGTGAGAGATGCTGGGATATAAAAAAAAAGGGCAGGGGGGAAGGGAAACTTCTGAAGTACTGACACAAATACAAACCTAGGATCCAACATTTCAATGAAAATAAAGCAGGGTATGATTTGCCTTAAGAGACACATAATTTGAAGTACTTAACAAGGAACGGTTAAAGGGGACATATCATGAAAAACTCACTTTTTCAGTGCTTGTGCACATACATTTGGGTATCTGGAGTGTCTAACAACCCAAAAACTGTGAAACAAGACAACCCAGTCAGTTGTTGTGGGCTGCCTAGATCAGAAAACATGTGATTCAACAAGCCATTCAGATTTGACTACCCTTCCTATGTCACATGCAGGCTCTTTAGAATATATCGAGATCAAGATATGTAGATCATAATGTAAGGAACATATCATCAGCATAAGTCCTTTGACCCTGTCTACACATTTGTATAGATAGATAGATAGATAGATAGATAGATAGGCTACTGTGCTATTGAATCAGTGCCTCATGATTAGACATCTGTGAATCTCCACATTGACCACTTACTTAATGAATCGTTCCTGGTTAATTGAGTGAATTGACTCACCGGCCACAGCAGCACTATAAACCCAATGAGCCATTCAGCACATTTTAACGTTTCATGGCACATAAACAGATAATCCAAGAATGTAAAGATGTGCATATACAAGCGGTCTACAGCCCTCGTTCTTAAAGTTGTTTCTCCAACAGCGTTATGATAGGCAACTACTCTGAATCAGAAAACCATGTTTTAGTGGAAGTGTCATCTTACCTTGATTAATACTGTATGGTTGCACATTAATTTATAAAAGAATTGAGTGAACATTAATGAAGTTGCTAAGTGCAGTTCCTGAAATGAAGTGGAAACCCAAGGTGAGTCAATGGGCACAAAAATTACACCCTTCTTCAAGCATAACTCTTCTGCCACTATTGTTTCCTAGATATTCGCTGTCAAAAACGTGCACTTGAATGTGAGTAATGGTAATAACCCCAAACTGTTTTCTACGAAGTGGAAACAGATTCACACAGAGTGAGAAGGGACAACTGACTGCAAATTAGAAAGGGTGATAGGCTGACTGGTTCCAAGGCCTGCGTATTAAGAAATCTAAACTAAAAACCACTTGATGCCACATCAAGGACCCACCAAGGTTCATTTAGCTCAGCGCTGAGAGCAGAACACAGTTCCACAGAGTGAAAAAGAGCTGGGAGCTTATCGAAATATTTTCATTACTGCCTGAGCTCTCTGAGGGTTGTCTTTTATGTTATGGATCAACAGGCTTCCAAAGCAAATGAATAGAAGAGGGAGTGTGACTGAGAGAAATTGGAAGGGAGGGAGAAATACACAGTAGAGGGAGAAAGAAACAGTGTACATGTTAATATATTCTGAAGTTACACTGTGTACTGCTCATAGTAGGACATCATTCTGTCATATTGAGAGGCAGACAGGCGAACAATGTCAAGTAGAGGTCAGAGGAAGTCTGTTAAAAACATGTTCCTTACCATCAGTGCAGATTTGACACAGTCCAACGACAGATTCACCCACATTCATTCATAAAGGACTGAATAGTTAGTATAGTATAGTTGTATAGTTGTATGTATAGTTAGATAAAATGGTTAATGCATCAACCTCTATTGCTCACAAAACCACTTTCACATGATTTTAGAAGAAGACCATTACCTACAACCTGATGAACGTCTGCAAGGGTTGGGTATAGATAGTGATCCTGCTGAAAGAAAATTATACAATTTTGTTTGTTGGTATTTATGTTAAATAATTTCCACCTTGAAAATATAAGCATGGTGGAACACTAAATGCATCTTACTGACACTCTCATGGAGATTACTCTGTATTTTTCTATATTTACTAAAACCAATATTTCACAGCTTGCTGGAATAATTGAACGAATGAATGTGTGATTAACTGGGAGCTTTTAATCTGTGACACTGTCACATGATTGACTGTGGGGAGTTGTGGAAATCTTACATTTTCATCTATTTAGTTTCACCTCTCTGAGCTTCACCTCTTCGCAAATATTAATACGTAATAATAATACATTTTTATTTATAGAGCGCTTTTCACATGGATTCTCATTTTTTAGGACCTCTCCAATCACATTTTTCTTGAGCACACTGGGCAACGGGAATATAAAAAATGTGACATTTATCCCAAATTGCCTTTTTATTCCTCTGTGATGATTCTGACGTTCTTTGAAATTAGCACATATCATTTAACAGAAATAACAAGATGTGAAGTCTGTAATGGATTACGCTGCCAAAGTGTCCTCACAATGTAAAACTGTTGAAATGATGGATGAGGACCATCAATAGGAGTTTAAACCGATGGCACACACACACACACACACACACACATACTCACACACAAGAAACACTTCAGAGAAACACTTATATTGTTACAATTTAAATCAGCTTACCCAGACACTCACACACACACAACTCTGGCTGGTGGTTAATTGCTGCCTCATTAAGTCCCTGTAAGTTTGTGATCACTCTATTACTGAAATAGACACAGTGTGGCAATCAAAGAGTGACAGAGTGGAGGATGGACGGATGGATGGATGGATGGATGGATGGATGACAAATGGCAAAAGGACACTCACATAACCAAATGAGAAGAGAAGAGCAGAGCGAAATAGGGAGGTGTAAATGGTGCGAGGATGAAGGAGAGAGAGATTTATGATGAGGGGAGGGTATACAGTATAAGATAGTAATGGGTAGTGAAAGAGAAACTGCAGCATAAATTCCAAAGATGGGGCAGAGACAGACAGCCAGAGTGACACACAGAAATAGGGAACGGGGATTCAAAAAAAGTAAAAAAAAAAGAGTAGCAGTAAGAGAGTAGCAGATCATTTCAGGCCAGCTCGTGCTGTAATACCTCGGTGAGGGAGCCCCCCTGCCGAGCCAGTAATCCCCTGTCTCTACAAAACAGAAAATAGAGAAAAAGTTTGACAAATGGACTAAATGCTGACTCCAGTGCCTCTTCGAAATAAGAGGGTCCAAAATATTATTGGATTATTTATCTGATTTCACAGAGACAGGCCGATACTGAGGGTTTTGTTCAGCAAACATTGCACACTCTGACCTGATTACTGGCGTTGCGTTTGACTATTTCCAGCCAAAAAAAAAAACCACCAGAGATGTTAGGAAGCTGCATACATATACTATACTCAGCAGCACTGATGCATTTACTGTACCTGCTTAGGTTAGTCATATCACATGCATACCTACACTGTCTGTTGACTTCATGAATTAAATTAATATTCAACACTACCTAAAGAACAATATAAGATAGATTCTGACACCACAGCCCACCTAACAGAGTTGGTGACCTGATTATTTTGGAGCAGCTTTTTACATAATTTTAACTACTAATTAGAGGGGAGCACAATTCTGTTGGAATTACTAATTGTTTTCAGATACAGACTGTGTGAGGACAGCTTGACATTCTTATTAATTAATTTCCCATTTGCATAACTAGTTACATTCAATCAGAAACAATGGTGAAATACACTCTGGTTCACAGGAAAATAAACACACCCAGGTCGAGGTTACTCGCAGTCGGAAATATATGTGAAATACACTCTGGTTCATGGAAAAAAACACACTCAGGTCGCGGTTACTCACTGTCAGAAACATCTGTGAAATACACTCTGTTTCACGGAAAAAAACACACCCAGGTCGCAGTTACTCGCAGTCGGAAACATTGGTGAAATACACTCTGGTTTGTGGGAAAAAAAGCACACCCAGGTTCGGTTACTCGCAGTCAGAAACACCAGTGAAATACACTCCAGTTCATGGGGAAAAAAACACACCCAGGTCGCAGTTACTCGCAGTCAGAAACATTAGTGAAATACACTCTGGTTCGTGGGAAAAAAACACACCCAGGTCGCGTATACTCACAGTCAAAAACATCAGTGAAATGCACTTACCTGAGGTAATTTCCAAATAGGCATATTAGTTGCTTGCTTTGACATAACCATCACGGTTATAAAGTAGAGCATGGATAGGTATGTTGCTGGTGGTAACATTATAAGTGTTATAAGTTAGTCCACCGGAAAATACAGTCTCACCCAAGGGGGAAATATTCAGCAGCAACAATGCATTTACTGTACCTGCTAAGGTTAGTCACATCACGTGCATCCCTATATTGTCTGTTGACTTCATAAAGGAAATTTATATTCAACACAATACCTAAAGAACTATGTAAGATACAGTCTGACACCACAGGCCCCCTCTAACCGGGATGGTGACCTGATTATTCTAGAGCAGCTTTTTACATAATTTGAAATGTTAATTAGAGGGGAACACAATTCTGTTGGAATTACTAATTGTTTTAAGATACAGACTGTGTGAGGACAACTTGACATTCTTATTAATTAATTTCCCATTTGCATAACTTGTTACATTCAGTGCAGTATATCATTGTTATGGTGTGACATTAGGCAGCTGAAGAGCCTCTTGTCCGCTTTTATGTGTGCTGTGGACATGTAGTGTTGGCAATTCCATTTGTAAAGCGTGTGCTTCTCTTCACATGGGGAATTACAGTTATAGGTGAAGGTGAGGTTATGGCTGACTAATCCACTGGCTCAGGGGGCCGATATGAAATCGTTGGGCTCTTCATTGAAGATAAACTTTTGCCCCACATGGTCGTCACAATGATCGATACAACAACCAGCTGCAGTTAAAGACCACGGTGCCATAAATAAAATGAAAGTACATGAGATATGATGTATTTTGCTCATGTTGTATTTTTTATCTGCACACCTGAATGTGTGAAAGGTGAGTTGTAGGGAAGTACAATCTTGAAAACAATAAGGAAAAACTCCCGCACACTGTTCGCATACTGCTGAAATATTTATTAACTTGTTTCGGTCTGTCCAACCTCGAAGGTCAGACAGTTGTTTGAAAAATCCTAGAATAAAAGTGGTATGATGAACAAAAAATGGCGTTTGTGTGATTTTAGAGAGGTTTATATAGCTGTGACTTCACCGAATGAAGTGACCAAAGTATTATGGAACACAAGTGCGGTGAGCTGTTGACCAGCTCTGAGCAGGTGGGCGGTGAACCAGGCGAGACAAACTGATTCTTGACACCAATCTTGCAGCGTGCCATTGGATTGGCATCGCCACATTGTCTACCATGCCTTCTCTCCCACTGTGGCACACGGGAAGTCACCAAGATGCTGCCAACACCATCCCTTCAGATCCCCTGAGGTTTTTGTTCTTTCTCAAGGCCAAATCCAACTTCTGGCAAGGGGAAAGATCTACGTGGCCTTGGGGAAAGAGGAAAGTCATGTGAGTTTGAAGGAGACTCTTGAGGCTTTTAAGCCAAGTTCACACTACAAGACTTTCAAAGTCGTCAGATCGCTGTACTCTTCACACTACACAACTTGCTGTCTTGTAATGGTCTCTGCGGAGACAAGGGGTGACAAACTACAAGATCTTTCATCTTTCCATACACGAGACACATTGCTGATGTTGTTGTTGGCACGTGTACAAAATAGCCAGTTTAGAGTCTAACCAAAAAGCAGTTTTTGTGTCACAGTCAATGCAATTGGGGGGGGAACTGCTGCTTGGAGTGTCAGGGTGATAATATGCACTCTGATTTGAAGACCAGGATTGCTTTGCATCACAATATTTTCATTTTTTTGTCAGTTTCTGATATTTTGATTTAGTAAAATAAAGGAAATCCACGAAATGTCATGATAGGGTGTTAGGTCACCAACAGCTCCATGATCTTGTGTATTATAAAGTATTAATAATCACACTTGGTGAACTCACTATGAGAGATAAGTTTTGCTAATCTACAGATGAGAGTTTTCTATCCTTTCCATGCTCCTCTGACCATTTGATGACCCCCTCATGCACATGTCATTGAGCAATACTTTCCCAATCACAATAGAATTGTTTCTGCATACAGTATACTGCAGAATAAATGTTGATTATTCAGAGTTATTTTGTACTTGTTAAGATTTACCTCGCCCCCAAGGATTTCAGTTGGAATAAACTTTGCCAGAAAGTGCACTCCTCATAATAACAGAGATGGTGATGTTTACTCCACACTGTATGCATAGAGTAGTCTGGTTTGTTGCTGGCTATTTGCTGTTAGGGTCCTATTGGCTACAAATATTGTAGCAAGAAAATTAATTTAATGGCTCCAAAAAGGTAAGAGATATGATTGAAAAAAATCTTTGGCGCATTCAAGGACACTCCAAATTCTCTGCTCTGACATTTGAGTCGCATGATGAAAACGAGCATTCAAGGGCTAGGTTATTGGGAGGACAAACAATAACAATAGGCACACATTTGGACTTTGGAATGGAATTTGTTGTTCCGTGGCTGCTGTTTGACACTCTCGAGTCTATAAAATGAAAATGGTGTTGATGTCAGCTTGCTTCAACAATATTTTGTTGTCGAAGCAAACTGTTTGCATCCTGATCTCTTTGTGTATTTAACCACTAGTGCAAAGAAACACCGTGAGCTGTTTTGTCAGATGAGTCCTTAACTGTGCTGGGAACACAGTGAGGGATGACTCATCTGACAGTGTGTTCAGTGCTCTGTATGTTTTTGCAAAAAATTAATTCACTCAAGTGCATATTTAAGTGTAATAACCAAAACATCCCTCTCCAACTCACCTGCTGATTGACACTTGAGCAGCTCACTTCACTCTAAATGTCGCTCATCTTCCCTTTCGTGTTGAACAGAACTTTGCGCACTTGATAGTGCAATTAATGATTTAATTAAGTTTTCCACTCAGACTTCGAGCGATCATCACCTCAGCAACTGTTCCTGGTGAAGTGGTTTTAATTTGCGTAGACTTTGTCACTGGTGCTCCTGCTACATATGCCCCAGCATAGTTAGATTTAGCCTGAACGGGAGCTGAAAGGTTATTCTGTATTTTGAATTTGATTAATTTCATTATCAGTTTGCCCCGGTAACAAGGTAAATTTTGGTATATTTTCCTCATCCAAACAATATGTAAATGACTCGGTCCATAATTATTAGTTATCATGTTATTATATCAGTTATTGTGACCCCAACCCTAAGTAGTTAATTGCTTATATATATTGTGTTTTTCTTTGCAGTATATCCAGTATCTGAGATCAGTGGTTCCCAACCTATTTTCCTTGAAGCCCCCCCCACTCTTATCTAAGAAAAGCTGAGCCCCCCCGACATCATCACCCATAAAAATTACAAATCCTACAAAAAAGAAAATGATTCAGTGTATTAAATTAGTTAGTCTCTTTAGTAAATCAGCTTTCTTTAACGAGTAGAACTCGTCAGTTTTGCCAACATAAATGAAGTGATGACATCTTGAAGGATTCGCCAAGTGAATGCAGATGCATATTATGATCCTTTTTTGTAACTACTTAATTAATTTACTATAATAGCATTAGAGCCAAAATAGATTTTTTGTTACTGTGGTTAAATAAATGTAATTTATGGTGTTGTTAGATTGCTGCTAGATTGCCCCGTTAATAGGTGATTAATAGGGGCTGGCCTCCATTTGTGTGCTTCAAGCGGGAGAGCAAATTGTTTTTTTACAGCACTGAAAATGTTGTTTTTGAAAGGCTAAACGCCAACAAATATGGATTGAAGCGGTATATTTAGTTAGATTTTGCTACTAAGTAGCAAAACAATATATATTTTTAAACATTTTTATATACAGACTTTTGTATAAATCATCCAGTAAGAGTGTTATTGTGATTTAAGTTATGTTACAAATCTAATTTTGACAACCTCAGAGCAGACAAATCCTGGCGCACCCACTGTGATCTTGGTAGATTAAATTGAAATGCCTGCAAACACATCTTCATGATGTACCTGACTCTGAATTACAGTATGACTCGTCACTGGGTTTGTTTTACATCGTGTCCATGTGGCTATACCCACATTTGCCTCATTAGAATAAAGTAATTTAGCAGCTTCCACAGCTTACATGCGGCTTATCGACCAAAAGCTGCCTCCTGTTGTTTACCTCATCGTTTGGCCGTTTCCAGGAGCACCTCTCTGGGACGAAAAAAAAAAACTATTATTTTCTGTTAAACGTGTGCCTGTCTGACTGGATTTCGAGCTCAGAGTCATTGACACGTGCCTCAGATGGCGGAAAAAACACAATTACACAGTGGGGGTGAGGTAACATAATCCTCTAACCTGCCAAATTTATTGATTTGAGATTGTGTCTAATAACTGTGTGACTGTGTGTTCGTGTGTCTAATTCTGTCCTCGCTCAGGTTTTGCATCTATTTTTGATGTAAATGACTCAGTAATGATGAGAAATGAAATTGGGGTAGAAAATCGACTTTGCTTCCCTTGATTCAAAGGAAGAGGTGCAGTTGCTCTCCAGTGCATAGTGTGCAGAGTAATGTTTTTGGCAATGCACAGTTATTGGCTGGTGAAAAAAGCATGTGATGAAGATATGGTAAAGTTTGGGGGTTATATTTTCACTCTCCAGACTCTCACACCCAGAGGTCTGAATCAAGAGTTTGTCAAACATTTTCTCTAAAAATGATACTACTATGATGGCTCTTCCTATATACAGTTATATTTATATCTTTTTCTAGATTCTGACACACTTATTTGTAAAAATGAGAAAAAAAATTATAAATACAACAGGTGTGTCTTTTTTCCCCATATTGGGACATATTGAGATTGGGATTTCTATACATGTATTAAAGATTTCTTCTTTCCTTTTTCCTCTAACTTAATGTTATATTTTTGAACGTAGGTGATTTATATTCTGATATATGTGATGATGAATATGACATGTTTATAAATAACATGTTTGATATTTAGAAGTATGGCTTTTGTATTCGTTTTTTTATGTACTTTTCTATGTACTTCAAAAATTGTTAACTATTTGTGGATGTTTTATCACGCTAGTGTTTTGGATGAACCACGCCTTCCATCATAGAGCCTGTTGGCATATTGTTGTGCTGTATGTATTCATTTGATTGTGGTTTCCACTTTTCGAACACTTTGACCCGACAAAGATCCAAGTAGGATCGAAACATAGTTAATAAAAATATTGTGGCTTGAAGTAGTGTGAAGGCGATACCTTTTTCTTTACTGACGCTGTTCTGGTAGCTTTGCATGTACGAGATGTGAGTATAATTAATCTTCTTCAACAAAGTTTGGGGGTTGACAAAAACACAGATTGTCAGGCCATGAGTGTTTTGCTACACAGCTCCCAAAACATGCTCTCTGTTTTAGTCTTTGGCGTGGTTTGGTTTTACATTTTCTAATGCAAGTTCTACAGCAAAATACTACCATCTTATCCCTGGTACAGGGACAGCATACGTCTTAAGCCTTTGCATAAGTCTCGTGGTTTGTCTCAGAGTTTACCCACCAATTAAATATTTCTGGGTATCGGTCCACAGTCTCAGACAGCTGTGTTGGTTTTAGCTGATGGGATAGTGCTTATTGTCAATGACAATCTGTCTGGATAAACATTCTCTCATTATCCTGCTGGTCACATGCAACCCGCTCTCTTGTACATATAGTGCACATTACCACACCGATACTGCTGGTAGAGCATATGGAAGTGTAAATAACACAGACACTTATGCATATGCCATAACATCTGTCGAATCAGACCCTCTCGCACAAGTATAGTAAGTTACCATCTGGGAATGAAATCAAAACGAAAATCCGATTTTTAAATGGTATTCTGTAAAGCAATCTTATCTTAATCTTAGCAAGTTTTTCTATTTTGTCCCAAGATAACCTTCCACTAATATTTAAAAAAAGATAACATCTATTCTTGTTTTTTTCTTTTTTGATATAAACATGGTTGGGTTACCAACTAGGAAAAGTGGGCAAAGTGAGCCACTGTAAATTTGTAAAGCACTAAATAAATGACAGAGACCTTCAGGGGACAGATGCACATTAACAAACAGACTGTCACAGTATGGCACTGTGTCCAGATGCTTTCAGATTTTTTGTAGACTGGAATGAGTTGTTTTCTGTGTTTTGGGTTTTCTGTACTGTGTTTTTCCTCCTGTGTTACTGTACTGAATCACCCTCATTAGTTCTTCCTAACCAATCAGCTCCTTTCTTGTACCCAGTGTTTTTCCCCTGCTAATCAGCTCCCTGCCCTTTCTTCGGCCTAATCACCCCATTCCCCTCACCTGAGCTTCTCCGCCCATCTCTCCACCTGCACTTCATCCTCTCGTCAGATCAGTTTGTATTTAAGTCCTGGTTTTCAGTTCAGTCTTTGTTGGAGAGTTTCAGTTTTGCCTTGCCTGCTTTGGAGATTCAATTAAAATTATTTCGCCAAGTTCCGGTTGTCTATGATCTCCTGCATTTGGCTCCACCTGCTCCACTCTCCCTGACACAGACCAGATCTGGCAAAAGGTAAGAAAAACGTTTCATTTCTCTGTAGGGTCCTTTCCATAATGTTGTCAGATATATATAATAACAATATGAGCCTGTCAGAGGCAAAAACAAGCACTTTTAGTGGACATAAACTGACGGTGCCAGGTTGCCCCAAATGATTACATTACAGCTCGTTTAGCGGCTGGCAGCTGCAGCGTTCTCCCTCAATACTGGACAAATTTCAAAAAGCGTTGTCCCCATTAGTCACCAAACATGGGAAAAAAGGCTCCGGATTGAAAAATACCGAAGTTACCCTTTAACAGGCCTTTAGTCAAAAAGTCTGAGCCTTTATCTACACATTAAGTGACTCATTTAAGCAGACTTTCCAGCATTTTGGGGTTGTAATTAGGGAGAAAATACACATTTTGAGCTTCTTCAAATATGTGACAACTTCATTAGTAGAAAAACCACAGGAGTTCATAATGAGACTGTAATCTTTATCAAATATGAAGGAGGCGTACCAGTGTTCTAGCTCTGCTCCATGTTTGAACAATAATGATTCGCCGTCTGTGCTCCTAAAACACAAAGTGCTGCAGCCGGCGTCAGCTTCAACCTTTGTAAAAATCCCCCGTGTCATCCGCTTCGTAGATCCCCTCCTTTGGCAGTATTGAGAGGGGATTGACCCCTGCATATCTCCAGGCCATGATCCAGCCATATACCTGTATACCTCCCGGCCATAATGTGCCCAAACCCATCAGCCTTGTGCTCTGCATTCTGACACTTCCTTTCAGACGGGCTCGACCCTTCTGCGTACTGCCAATGGTGTACTGACCTTCCAACTCTGACTCTCAAACATACTTTGGAGACATCTTTTTAAGAATTAAAGGCAGAATGAGTAGGATTTTCCTTGAAAACACTGTAGACTCATACAAAAATAATCCCTCTCAGTTATCACTTATGACTCACTAGAAGTGTGTGGCGGTGTCTGTATCTGCAGAGAAACTGCCCTCGGCCTGTATTTTCTTAATTTTCTGTGTTCGGGACGTTTCTGGGCATCAACCTCTATAAAAAATGTAGGGTCCCAGGTGGCATCATTGTAAGCACACATCCAAGAGGATGCTACGAAAATGGCGGACACAGCACAAAAAAAAAAATATAGCGAGGCAAAACGCCAAGCGGACAAAGCTTGTTCCAAAACTAGATCGAATACTGGGGTTGGCTTTCAACCGCAGTCGGAGGGTGCTCATTCTTCCGCTAAAGATGAAAAAACGGCTCTACCTGTCCTCCTCAGGCGGCAACCTCCGGTTCTGAAAAGTGAAGCCAATGCGGAAGTGCCATAAATGTGCATTCTTTCTAATAGCCAGCAGGGGGCGACTCCTCTGGTTGCAAAAAGAAGTCTGATTGTATAGAAGTCTATGAGAGAATGAGCCTACTTCTCACTTGATTTATTACCTCAGTAAACATCGTAAACATGAGTTTATGGTCTCAATCGCTAGTTTCAAGTCTTCTTCAATACAGCATGATGTTCATTTAGTAAATTATGGTCCCATTTAGAGTCAAATAGACCATAAAGCAGGGTATGATTTAGGGCGTGGCTACCTTGTGATTGACAGGTCACTACCACGTCCATGTTTTCGTCAGCTTTAACCCTTTCACAGTGTGTTTTCATTTCATGAAAATTAATTGTAACATTTTGGTCGCCTAGAAATGTGTTATTCAGCGTTCGGTTGTACATAGCTCCACCCTCTGGTTGCAAGAAACCAAGATGGCGGCGGCCAAAATGCCTAACTCGAGGCCTCAAAACGGCAGTCAAATAAACCAATGGGTGACGTCACGGTGACTACGTCCACTTCTTATACACAGTCTATGGTCCTGTTATATTCAGTCAGTTTATTTTAGAACTACATTTACTTCTGTCTTGGTGTACATGGATGCTTTGTGGTCACAAATATTATATCAGGGCACCAAAACATTTTATCACAACTGCAATCCACCAATCAATACATCAATTCTTATTTGCAGAGCACACTTGATAATAAATTAATCAGAATAAATAAAGATGTAGCATATAGAATTATAGCAGCCATGACAACATGCATTCAACAACAAAAATAAATTAAAACACTGAATTAATTAAATATATTTTCACTTTTCCTCGTATTTAGCATATACAGTGTGCTTGGACGTTTCCAGCTGAGCACTGTGCTGGCTCATCTCTCCAGTAGAATCGTCTGTCATGACAAGTGATCCATCATCTTCGCCAGGGGACATCACCTCTTGGGTTCACCGTGGCTCTGATAGGCCGCATCCTCATTTCCCTCTCCATGCACCTATACTTTGCAAAATAATGTGTATACATACTGTTTATCTCCTTCCAATTGCCAATACACACGATTCCCAGTTCTGCATCTCATATCGTAAGTGCTGCAATGTGAAATAGAGTGTGGGAGTGTAGAGATTTGTTAGATTTTTTTAGACGTGCATTCCTCACACAGGCATGGCCCAAATGTTCTCTTACCATACTGTAATCCATTGTCATTCCGGCCATCTCATTATTATGCGGGTTCAAGTGCCAATATCAGCATTCTGTCCATTTGAAGAGCTTTGCCCTTTTCTAATAGATAGTGACTTGATGCTAGCGATTGGCATGAAGCTAACGTCAGCATGAGATTAGCATCACGGGGATGATGGCTTCTGGTCTGTGTCAATATTAGCATTCGCTTGTCTCCGCCGGTGTCATCTGCCGGATAAACGAAAATGCACACAAGCCGGTGCAGTAAGCATCTCGGTGAGATGAGTGAGAGGTATTGATTACGCATCGCTGATGTTTGCAGAAGCAATTACCCAACACAGTATGGATCACGACGTGGCATTTTCGGATGAGACTGCAGATTTTGAACGCTTTGTTTGAATCCGGTATACATGAGTTGATACATAGCAGATTAATCATGGCATAAAGGTACCTAAAAGACACAAAACAAGTGCTAGGGGACAGTTGCTTGATGCTGCAATGAAATCTTTCTTCTTCCCAAATTTGGATCCGTGCAGCAACGTTTTTATAATGATGCCATGAAAAAGAAAAACACTTCTGTCTTCAGAAACAATAAACACATATTGACGCGCACAAACAAACCCACACACTCACACACACAGATATAAACACCAAAATGAGAGCTATAGTAGGTAGTGGTAAAATATAACTAATTTCTTGCTCACATTTTCACAAACAGAGTCGCTGAATAGAAACTATAGTGACTACCATCCTGTATGTGGCAAACCCTTCCAAATAATGCATATGAGCTATTTTGCATTAGTAAAATCCATTACGGGAGGTTTCAACTCATCAAACAAACATGCATAAACATTCATATTAACATATCTACAAATTGTCCGCCACTTAGTATGAACTATTTCCTGCATCTGCATTTCATGCAGACCTGCGCGTTAAGCAAGTCGATTGGTTGATTCATCTCTTGCCAGGAGGCAATTTGAAATGGAGATGGAAAAAATTGTAAGCTGTTGCTGATTTGGCCGCTAGTAGTTCAGTCCGTGGAGACTTGGCTTGGGAACCGGAGGGTCGCCGGTTGGACAACGTACGCAGTGTGGTAGCTGGAGAGCTGCCAGTTTGCCTCCTGGGCACCGCCTATGACGCAGCCCCTAGCTCTGGCATCTCTCCATACATTAATGCATGTGTTAAGGGGCATGGTGTGTATTTCGGGCCTGTGTGTGTGTGTGTGTAAAAAAAAATAACAACAGAGTTGAATTAATAAAATATACCTTCTTCCTCTGTATAACAAACTCCTTGTCAACATGCCATGTCTGAGCAACTCGCCTTGCATATTCGCCTGCATGCAGCACAGAGAAGCATAATTCCATCTTAAAGGGATAGTTTGAAGTGGGGTTGTATGAGGTACTTATCCATAGTCGGTGTATTACCTACAGTAGATGACAGTCGGCACGCCTCCAGCTTGGAGAAACAGACAGGAGTACTGCTGTGGATGGAACTTATTTAGCAAAACTTATTTTAGCCACGTAGAAGAGAGGCTCACCTAAAAAAATCAATATCCGTTTAAGTGCATGCTATATTTAGAATATTTTCCCACCGTCATCTAGGTAATACACTGACTATGGATAAGTACCTCCTACAACTCCACTTAAAAACACCCAAACTATCCCTTTTAAGTGTGAAGTGCAGCGTGCAGCATCTTTGTTAAAAGTTTTGTTTCTAAGGTGCAGAAAAATGAGAAAGGGCAGACTTGAGGGGATGGGTCAAGAATTGGGTCGCAGCAAGAAATGCCCTGCCTGGACTTCATTCTACTTTCACAGACAATCTTTGACTCCACTCGGGCACTCCAACATCCGTGCACTGTAAATGGATGAGAGGAAATGAATATATGGGCTCATTCCTCTCATGCCCGAATCTAGCACTTTGCTTCTGCAGAGATATATGAAGTGCTCCTTATCATCATCAAATCAAAGAGCTTTAAATCACTCCCTGCAATCTTTTAACTTCCCTCAAACTTCTGCCTGCTGGAAAATATGAAAACATGCTGAAAATACCACAACTTATATATGGTCACCCTCGTGTCACTTGTGTATTATATTATTATTCTGAACTTCTTATCCAATGATCCCAATTAAGATTAAAAACCCTAGAATCATATTGCGCGAAAAGCCATTACTGACGCTCTGGAAAATCACATGTTTACATTGTTTAAGTTTATTCAACAGTACCAGTAACACTAATATAGGACTATGTCTGTTTCAATGCATATGCCGCCCCTTCTTCTTCTTACAGCATTATTTGCACATGGCAAAACACCTGCCCCATAGTGTTTAGGAGGTGCTACGTATGCTAATACCTGCCCTTACGTAGTGTTTAGGGGGCGTTACCTATGCTAATAATAAACATCGGCCACACGCCTCCAATTTACAATCAAGTGGGATTCATCATTCAGCACACCTGGGTAAGAGAAAATTTGGATGGTAGAGAACGTTGGAGTTGACTTCTTATTTTTTTCTCTCAACAGACAAATAAGAGTAAATATAAGATAAATTTAAGAGAGTGTTGCTGCATGAGGCCCATTGTTCAGTTCAGTTGTCTTTGCTCCCTTAGCGCTGTGTTTTTTTGCTCATTTGACTAAATGACAGGTTCTGAAATACACAGATGAAAATGGGAAATAATGGGGAAGAGGGTAAAGGTAGAGGCAACAGAAAATGCAGGGGAAATAGAAACAAAAATAAGACCAGGCAGAGGAGATAGCACAACAGGACTCCTGGTCTGTGTGGCACCGTGCTGTCCTTTGGGTGGCCGGCTGTAAACAAGGGTATTGTTCACCTCTGGCGAATCTGGGTTTTGTAATCTGGGGCAATGGTCCAAAGGGGGACTAACAGAGACTGCCTGTCTGCGAGATAAAATAGAGCTTTGGAGTGAAGGTGCGTTGTTGTTTAATGCTGATTAGATTAGAAAATAGTTTAAAAACAAAAACAGACCTTGCCCCTTTCACTCTCCTGCTCTCCCTCTGGAATCGGTGTATGTCTCATGTGTGTTTCCTCTGCCTCTGTTGCCATCCAAACTCTTTTACCTAAAATGTATCTCTCTGCCCATCTTGTCATGTTGTATTCTCATTCAGTCTCAACACAAATAGGAGTACAGGAGGACCCAGATGACTCATTCCAAGCTCTCAAGGTTATTTATGAAACTGGATCCCGATCGTCCCAACCTGTCATTTTATATGATAGTCTTGTTCCTTACTTTCTTTGGATTCCACTAAAAACAACCACTGCAGATTCGCTGCTGTATTATACACATGTGTGTTGAATCCTGCACATTTAGAGGGGTTGTTGTGTTTTTGCATTTTTGTATTCTGTTACCAAGACTATATAATTTTGCCATTTTCAAACAATGGATAGAAGTCATCTTTATGCTGTAGTGCCGTGTTCATACAGAAGCACCGCTGAGATCATATCGGTTAGGATGCAAATATTCTTATGTGGATTTTTTTTCCCTTATTCGTCCTTCACTATTATATTGAGCGATAGCATGCAAAAAAAGCTATTAGTGGCTAGGATTTGAATGTAAATCGTTCTTCCCTTAGAGAACGGCTTTTACCCAGGTACCCATTCATGAGAGGTGCTGCGTGAGGTGTAGTACACCCTGTACATTCTAACATGAACTCCTTAGTTACTTGATGTGTGAAATATGGTCCCTTCATCAGTAGAAGCGGCACACCGTGACACTTTGGGCTCTAGAGAATAAACGCATGGTTCGATGAAGATGTTGCAGTAAAATGCATAATGGAAACATATGGATACGCTACTGGAAACCACTTTAGTTCTTCTTCTGCTTGACCTTGACTGAGCAGCGCTGTAAAATTTGGACTGATTGATTGCAAGCGCATCAGTCTTTCATATCTTTTCCTCAGTTCAGTTTTCTTCTTTCTTTTCTGAGAACGTTGCCTGCGAGTGAAGTGGTGGAAATTTCGAAATTGTTTACTTGCATGCGCTACATAAGTCTGATTTCTACCGAACATGCTTCATCACTCAACGAATGCCTAATTATGGATTTTTCTCCAGCAACAACAGAAATCCTCGTTTTGCTTTCTAACAGCAACCGCCTCGCTTGGCTAAATCCCTTCATTTGAGACTCACAAGGGAAGAAAACGGCAAAGGAGAAAAGTGCGTGCTTGTGCTTGTGATGCATTACGAGACACACTTGTAACAGAAAATAAAACTCCTCTGAACAATAGTGATATTTGATGAGGAAAAAATAAATATTTAGAAGGTAAAAAGTCACTTCAGATGCCTGTTTTAGCCTCACAAAGGACAGTGGCCTGCATTTGATCATGTAAATCAATGCACCTGTATGCATGGGTGGATTTGTGTCTGTGTGATCTCTGTGTGTTGGTGTACTTAGATCAGTGTGATCAGGTGTGTGTCTAATAGGTGCTCTAACGTGTGTGTGTGTGTGTGTGTGTGTGTGTGTGTGTGTGTGTGTGTGTGTGTGTGTGTGTGTGTGTGTGTGTGTGTGTGTGTGAACCTTCAAGTTCCATCTGCTCATAAGCCCTGCTGCTGGAGAGGGAACTGAACCGTGGAGAAACTTGGTTGGCAGGTGTAAGGGTCAGAGAAGTCTGCAGCATCACTGTACAGCAAGCAGACTAACTGAGAGACAGGTAGGGGAGGCAGAGCGACAGACGAGCAGACAGTTACGCAATCATGCTGACAGAGGGGGAAAAGAGAGAGACCGGTGAAGGAAATGGCCAGAAAATCAGACAACCAAAGCAGACACAATGGGGGCGTGTATGAATATGCAATCTGACAAGGGGTCAATCAAATATTCAGACAGGGTCGAAGGAGAGTGCAGACTTAAAGGTTTCCCGACCATGTAAAATCAGATGAGCCTGGCAAGCAGGACAAGACAGGAAGACGTCTGGCAGGAACAAGCAAAGACGGAAAGTTAGTTAAAGAAATCCAAAAAGTCAAGACAGACAAACAGACAGACCGGCAGCCAAGAAGGAAAACAAAAAAGTAAGGAAGACAAAGGCAGTGCTGGGAAAGCATTTTCGTCTATGTTTTTAGGTTAAAGTTAATGTGAGGAACCTTTAACTGGTTATGAAACAGCCTCAGTTTGATACTGATGCCTCTATGTGACCTACATAAGTAAACAAGACTCTCAGCGAGAAGATTGTCTATTTCTATATAGTTATTCTTAATGCTTGTCATCGGTGCCACCGGGTCCAATTCCGAAACTCTTTGTCACAGCCATCAGTGTTTGATACCTCTGCATAAGGCACTCTTTAGCACCAGTATGAGACGCACCGGGCTTTCCATTAACTACAATGTAATCCCATCCGCGGCAACTGTAAACGCTCAGAGAAAGTGCGCCGGGAGTGTCTGTGGTGACATAGACGTAAACAGCGAAAAGACACGCTAAGGGTGGTAGGGATGGGTCCAAAAACACAAAGGGGTTCATACAGGAGGCCGCTGTTTGTGTTCCGTGCGTAAAGTTTCACTTTGACGTTACAATCAGCCGTTTGTTTGTGTCCCGTGTTCACAATGTTCTGTTTAGTTACCCAAAAATAAAGTTACTGTGGCCGTATGCGATGAGTTGGGATGAGAACATGTTGGCTGGGCCCACAGGAGGAAAGGGAGAACCAAAACCAGGATATTGCAAGGCAGACCGTCAGACCCTTCTGCTGCACTAAGATGATAGGTTTTCTAAAGGGACTGTGGTGCTCGGAAACACTACGGTTTTTGTCCACGGGGACCGCAAAAAACAACAAAAAATTAAAGAGACAGTGGCATTTATTTTCCCTACGGGACTGAACAAAAATGTCTTGCTTCCTACAGAGAGCTGAGCCAAAGATGACACCGCAAATATCAAATGACCAATTAATTACTGTCGGAAAGTGTCTAATGTCCTCATGCTTAGCGATTTTGAAAAAGAAAGGGAGGCCTATGTAGGTCTTACACAAATCTTTACATGTCTGTATGTATGTCTGTATGTATGTATGCAGTTGATCTAACTGTGGAAGGACGAACAATAAAGTATGCGTGTTCAGATCTGATCTGAGGACTGATCATATTATTAACGTTCCGAACTGCAAACATCCAATTTCATGTTCAGTTTCACGTCACTGATCAGTTGAACAGGTTGGCAACGTGATGCTAAACCTGAATTAACGCTCAATCACTAATAACTGTTAACATACACATGCATTGTGTTTAAAAAACTCTAATATATTGGTTTTAATACCGTTGAGTAGATTGCAATGAGGAAAATAAATGCTATTTGATCTCCTTTTAGTATAGTGGATCTCAAAAGGGAAGGCTGAAATAAAACCGCTCTCCCAAAAATTCAGGCTACTCTCCCTTGAGCAAAAATAAAAAATTACAATTCCCTCCCCAATTCCCCCCATAAATGTTAATACAGTCCCTAAAATGTCCCATGAGTGGCCCATGGGGTGAAAAAACATTTAAAAAGTGTGAACTTCCTCCGCTGAGCTCAATTGAAATGGCGGAGGTAATCTTCAACATTTGTGTGATTAAACTGTCTTTTCATCAAGAGCTGGAATTAGAATTAACACTCAGACTCTGAAGCCTTTTTGAAAGTCCTATATGCAGCGGCTGCCTGATATCCCGTTGCTCCGCGTAGTGCAAAAATGTAATGGCAAAAAAAAAACGGAATTGCTTTTTTGGTGCAACAACAACTATGATGGCTCTCTCAAAGATTCACTCTTAAATCTCACCTTGAATCTTTCGCTCAATGCAATTTTCTCCTTTTTTTTTGTCCTCCCTTTGTTTGTTTCGTCTTCTTCAATAAAATACCTTTCTCTTGTATTTGTAATACCCTCGATTCTTTAAGGAGGTTGCAGCTCAAGCAGCCTCTTGTATCGCCTCTTCAAGTGTTCTCCTCTTTCTTCTTCTTCTGTCCTTACAGTTCCCCTCTACATCAGCTCCTCCTCTCTCTCCTCCCATCAACCCCCCCCCCCTTCCATCTTTCCCTCCTATGCTCCTCTTCTCTCTCCATCACCTCGGCCTCTCTCTCCTCCTTCTCTCCCAGGTCCCCTCTGGTCACCACCACCTCCTCCTCTCCTTCCTCTCATGTCCCCCCCCCGTCTCTCTCCCTTCTTTTCCTCCAGGTCCCATCCTTTGAGGTCACGCCGTATCAGATCGATCGGGGTCATTGATCTTCCAATATCCTGGTAGGCGTGCTCCTCATTTCAAGACGGACCATTAGCCAATCATTAATCTAGATCAGACCATTAACAAATCATTAATCTGGGTCGCTATTTAAACCGAGGCTGCTGATTGGGTCAATGGTGACCTCTAACCTGTGGGTAGCAACACGAGGCAGGTCGGTTAAACATTCCTTCCTTCAGCAGCTGTTAATGACCTAATTGGGTGCCCTTAGATATGATTAAATGAAACAATCTAATTAAGAGCAGGTGGCTGTCTGGTTTCGTTTAAATTGGCTGAGCACTTGCACACACACACAGTTGTGTTTACATCCTTTTAGAGGACATTGCATCGACATGCATTAATTTCCTGGAGACTTACCCTAACCCTAACCACTACTTCACCTAATCTTTACCGTAACCTTAAACCAAGTCTTCACCCCAAAATGTAATGATTTACGTTATGGGGATGAGCATTTTTTCCCCAAAAGGAAGGGGAGTCCCCACAATGTGACTGTGTAAACAGATTTATGTCCCCAAAACATGAGTAAAACAGGCCTACACACACACTCACACATACACACTGCAGGCCATATCTCCAATAAAATCTCACAAATCTTCCTATATAACATCTATGCATCAGTGTGTTGCACAATGTAATTTTTTCTGTTTTGACGTTTGGATTATGCATGAAAGATGAGCTCATGCTGCTTTTAAAACTTCGCCACTCTCTCTACACATGCACTCTATTAACGGCCCTAATTCATACAGTCTCCTCCCAGCTTGGTGGTGACTCCTTTGAAGCTTAATCGTGATATGTGTTGAGCTTTAAAATAGCATCTTCAGAGGAAATTCTGGCAATTTCAGAATGGTATTTTATGCTGTAACACAATTATGGGAGCATGTGTTTAAAAAACAAAGTTTAAGATGTGAGATTGACCCTGGTTTCAAAAACCTTGATATTAGCTGAACAGATATCATATTAAAGGGGAACACCACCTAAATTAAGACTACCAATATGGTGTTTCCATGGCCTAGGAAAGTTCAATCAATATTTGTGACATGAACACATTTGCAGCTCCACACTTTATACCCTATGACATCACAAGTTTGAGTTTAAGCACTCTAGTTTTTGGATTTGGGAGAGAGTTGTTCATGTTAACTGATATTTTTGGACTGTCTTAGACCATAGGAATAGCATGTATGAATTTTTAATATGGGTGTAGGTAGATCCCCTTTAAATCCACTATAGGCTGGGAGCAATACAGGCGCTGGACACATTAGTAGTACCTGCACAATCTTTAAATTATATAAATGGCCCTTTTGTAAAGGTTAAATTGTTATAAGCTTTATTTGATACTATAACAGAAGTGCTGATTTATCTCTTTGGTAGTTCGTTAGGCCAGAGTGCAGTACTGTGCTACATTATAGGCTCAGGCTTCCAGGTGTTATACACACAATGCCATTCGGAACACAATACACATTTATGCAACCTTGACTACAGGTTAATAAAGATGTCCATTAATCTGAATCTGCGCCTCTCTGACAGACAGTGGTTCACGGCGTGTCAAGTTTTAGTAGACCTGCACAGGTGATGTTATACTTCCATAAAACAGTAACTGTAAATTCAACCATGTGCCTGCTGTAGCTAAAGCTCTGGTTAAAATTATTTGATCTGATGCATCCTATCTATCTATCTATCTATCTATCTATCTATCTATCATGCATAACCTATCCTCCTGACACTGTTGAAGGGGGTGGGGGTGGGGGGGTAAAGTGAGGACGGGGTTAAATATCATTGGAACGTGCGCAGAAGACCGCGCTCTCGTGCCGGAGGTCTCGCCGGTACAAGTGTCGGTACAGAGGTTGACTCGAGCCAAGCAGCGCGCCTAACGCGCTCTGGAAAGCTTCTCGGGTGTTTACTGTAACAAGAGGGGGAAAAAAAATAAACATATATGTATATATTTTTCTTTTTTATCATCTCTCGTATACCGGGACGAAGTATAACGTGGCTCCTGCGCTCTGGATGATAATGGGATAATTTTCCTTTCGAAGCCAACAGATGTTTCCAGTGGTGGATTTCACTGTTTTGGAATGTGTTTGATGCGCATTAACGTTTTTTTCTTCATCTAGGTTTGCCTACACGCTCTGCTATTTTTTTTCTGCCACTGGAATATGTGGGGATTTTTTACCGTTTGATTCCGCGACCTGTTCAGTAATCAAAAGGGCTTGAAGGATGAAAATCTTTTGAGATGAAAAACAGCACTTTTGGGGATCGTTTTTTGCTTGTGCGCGGCACGTGCCCAACCAAGCGCCTCAGCAGCCTGTTGTCCGTGCCCGTGGAGAAAAAACGCGCAACTTTGCCGCGAGCTGGAGCCGGAGTCGGAGTCGGAGCCGGAGTCGGGGCTGCAGCTGGTCTGAGCGGCGCGCCAGGGCCGTGCGCAGGGGGCCAGGAGGGGGACCGACGGAGCGGCCCCGGTGTTCCGCCGTTCCGTGGTTGGACGGTGCAGCTGTGGAGCGCGGATGATGAAGACGGTGGTGATGATGATGATGATGATGATGATGATGAATGCAGCTCGAGCAGCACGCACCGGGGTCTCGCCACCGGTATGTGTACTGCTGTGCGCTCTCGTCCTTCTCCCGCCGTGCGCTCACTCGCACCCGCAGCCGTGCCAGGTGCTGAAGCGCATCGGCCACACGGTGCGGGTCGGGGCTCTGCACGTTCAGCCGCGCTTGCTCTCCTCCTCCGCCACCGCCACCGCCGGCAGCGGCTCTGAGGACCGGGACACGGATCGAGGTTGGAGCGGAGAGGTGGAGTTGGAGAAGCAGGTTAAAACAACAAGTGCCGGTGCGCCTGGACACGGGAGCCTCAGGACCAGAGGCGCCGTTAATAGCCAGCGGGGTGCCAGCAGGAGTAAGAGCCAGCAGGCACGGCAGCGGGAGGAGAACACCTCCAGGGAGAACCGCGTGTTCGCACCCCGAGACTCGGTCCTGCTCGCGGTGGAGGCTCTCAACCGGGCCGGGCTGCTGCCATACAATTTGTCCCTGGAGATCGTCATGGCCGTCGGGTCCGGACTCGGCGAGCTGCCCGCCTTCTCCTCCTCCTCCTCCGCGGGCGGCCCCGAGAGCGAAGACCCGCTGTCCTTCTTGGAGAGCGTGTGTCACACCGTGGTCGTGCAGGGGGTTTCCGCCATGATCTCCTTCCCGCGGAACCGGGACGAGTTCGTCAAGTTGGAGTTCGTCTCGCTTGCGCTTCGGGTGCCAGTAGTCAGCGTTGTGCAGAGGGAGTTTACGCGCCACAGTGAGGTAAAAAAAGAAAAACTTATTCCTCCTAAATTACATGTGAACTGTTGTTTACTGCACTTCTGCATACAGCTGCAGTGAGTGTTGCAGATGTTATATGCAGAAAAAACACACATTTAATGTGACAAGTCAGTCAAATCCAACAACATATGAACAGAAAGCAGTTAAATTTACGCATAAATGGATAGTTTTGTGCCACCATTGGTCCACATATTAGACAGAGGCTGGAGGGGGGAACACTTCCTCCTCTTGCTGTTGGTCTGTCCCCTCTTATCCTCCTCTTACTGGCATTGTTTCAGATTAAGGGCAGAACATATTCTTTTGTCTCCCTTTCTTGTTCAGTATTCATTTCGCCACTCTTGGTTAAATGAGCAAAATTAAGCCAAATTGCACGACAATTTGTGACACAAGCTGATATTCTCGCATAAAAAATTGGGGAGTCTGCTGAGAAAAGCTGCAGCTGCTTCAAACTGGGGCGAAATTAAGGAGCATTGGACGCAGGCGCTGTCCATGGTGCTGAAATCTACCAATAATGAGAAAACAGGGACAGGGTGTCTCCTTGCAGAATAGGAGGAGGAGAAGAGTGCATTTTTCTCTTATATTATAAACAAGGATTCCAGAACAAAAAAATGATTGAAGGCTATGTGCACCCAGCACCACATGCCCTGAGGTAAATATGCACAAACAAACACTTTGCTGGTATTCGGCATTCCACAAGCAGAGGTTCACTGCCGCGGAGAGAGAGAGAGAGAGAGAGAGAGAGAGAGAGAGAGAGAGAGAGAGAGAGAGAGAGAGAGAGAGAGAGAGAGAGAGCAGAATAGTATAGGAAAAGAAGTAAGTTGGAATTGCAACTCTAACCTCAAGCTGTGCTGACATCTACAGTATTGATCTGACGCCTTTCCTTACAACAAATAAATGAAGAAGTGCCCTTTCCCAATCAGAAACATATATCACAATCATACATTGTGTCGAGATGTGAATCCCTTACTTGCGGGGAGCTGGGGCTCCACCGGTCTTAAGTCAAATCTCTGACTAGATTCTGGCCTGCTGTTATGTCTGCACAAGGAAAACCCATGTTTGCTGAGCCACCCATAAGCGAGAGCAAGTTGGATAACCCCTTTGGCATTTGGCCTAGTCCAGTGAATGCACACTGAATAGCTCAAAAGTCGACTATACAGAACATGTTGAAGGCATTTCACTGCTTTTACAATGAAATCAACATTGTTCCTCCCTACCCATTCTCTTGGGTAGGGTTCTTTTTTACTAAACAATACACACTTGGCAGGAAAACATAATCATAGGAACTTAATCAGTAAGTATAATATAGTCTGACTCCTCAGTGGTATTATCATTTTTTAAACCAATGGCAATTACCACCATATTTGGTTTTAAAGGCAACCTTTTGACACATGGTGATATGCCATTTTCTATTAAAATTAACTCTCTTGATATGTCACGTGCCTCTCTGTAGCTTATCTTAGTTTAGTTGCTGGTGTATAACCTCTCTTCCCCCTCTCCCCCAAAAAACATCAAACATCAATCTGAAAAAAAAAAGTGTTAGATTGACAACCTTTCATCTTTAAAAAAAAGCGCTTTAATCTTTGAAATGGCTGGTACACAAGCTGTGGAACTTTGGAAATGTGACGTGTTTGTAGGCAAAAATATCCACATAACACAAAAAATAGTTTTTTGTCAGTGCCCTCCAAAAGTATAACTGTTCCAAAATGATCTAACATTATCTGAATGTGATAACATTGATAACATTCAGTCACTAGAGTCACCTCCCTCGTTCCATTGCATTTACTTCACAACAAGTCGTTGCCAGGCACTTACCGTCAGCCATTTATCTGTTTTTTTTCCACACTAACTGACGACCGAGAGATACCACGTGATACCAACGTCCTTTTACTATTGGCTCTCGTTAGAAGTTGGAACCAAACGTCAGATATCTTCCACAGAGATAAACAAAACATTCATTTCGGACCCGCCAACATTTTTTTCACAACCATAATAATTATTTATTTTTTACAGGAAAAGCCATCCTGTGATTTTGCACCTTTCTAAAGGCACTGTAGATGTATTATTTTTTTTTTTTAAATATTCATCTACATAAAAATGTTAGCAATAAGACTTTTAAGCAACTTCTTGGTTTAGGTTAGGGAAAGATCGTATTCATGTTTGATGAAAATCAACCATGACGGTTGGTAGACGACAGTAAGTGAGCTCGATGAATTTCATGAAGTGAAATTCATGAAACTATTGTGCCAAATACTCTAATTGACGATTGTCTGTGGAGTCTGCAGCTGGAATGAGAGAGAGAGAAAATTAGTTAAGTGTAAACACTCTAAATGAATCACTGGGACGGTTCATCAATAACCATTCTCTGGAAAAGACACCTGCTGAGTGTGTGTGTGTGTGTGTGTGTGTGTATGTGTGTGAGGGTGTGTGTTTGTTTGTGTGTATAGTTAGTAATGTCTCATAAGCACAACTAGACACTCACAACCACAAAATGATTAAATGTAACTATACACTGTAAACCTCTTTAATTAGGTGGCACTAACAGGGCGGTTATTGCATATCAATGAGTAGCAGTTAGAGTGTGTGTGTGTGTGTGTGTGTGTGTGTGTGTTTTTGACTTTCCACGCACAACCTTCCTGGGAGGGGCAAAGAGCTTCATTGTTTATTTATTTTTTCACACACACACAAACACAAACACACACAAACACAAACACACACAAACACACTCGAACCATTAGTTAGACTGAAGGGTTCTGGGACCCTTGCCACCTACTGAGCTATAGTAACGTGTGTGTGTGTGTGTGTGTGTGTGTGTGTGTGTGTGTGTGTGTGTGAGTGTGTGTGTGTGAGTGTCCAGGGTAAAGTTCTAATTTCCTGCTCTGTGCACAAGGAAGCGTTTGGCTGTAAGCATTCAGCGGGTGTTTAAGAACTGAAATAACAGGTGAAGTTATAGCAGACAAACCAATAGACAAAGATTGATTCATTGGTGGATGTATGGATGGTTAGTTGGATGGATGGATGGGTGAAGAAAAATGTACTTGGCAATAGACAGGCAAACAAACAGACTGTGCAGAACTCGTGTGTGACTTTTGGAGAGATGGCTTAACTCCCCTCTGACTCAATCTTAGTTTTGCTGGCAAATCCCAACTGAAGGCTGACAGCAGCTTTTCAAATTGTGAAAACTTTTTGGAATGTCTTGAGAGGATCTCATTAGTGTTTATTTGGTGACCTTGTCTGACCTTGGCTTTGATTTAGTTGCCTCTAAAACTAGGTTGAACAAAGTTCACTATTAAAAAAATAATACAATGTATCGATGAGCGACCTCTGACTCTGTATCCTGCCCACATTATGTTACGTAAGTGTCGAAATGATGAGGCCGCGTGAGGATGTGGAGCTTATGGACCAAAATATAAAGTGACCTCGGGGTATAGGGGCTAGGTGGGTTGGGAGTAGGTTGTGAGAGGCTTTGGAAGCAGCAAAAGGTTGAGGATTTAGCATATAAAAGGGACCGAGAGACTCCCGGGGAAAAGGAGACTCCCTGGGAAAGACCAGTTGTCTCTGATAGGAGGACCTAGTTTTAAAGTGGAAAACTATCTGGCAGTAGAGCTCGAGTGAAATTGTGAAGCGAAAGACATACAGCGTCTTCACCCACAACTTGAAGCATATATGCAAATATCGGTTGCTACTTAATCCGATTATGTACAAACGTATGCTTTTGCTATGCATCAAAATTAAAATGCGTTGCAGATATTCCCATTGTGTCGAAGGGCATATGTACAGATCTATATGTGGAATGTGTGCAATGTAAATTACAGATTTTTACGAGGTGTACACCATGTTGCCGTTTGATTAGATACATCTGTACAATCTATTGTGATGTGTAAAAGCCTTGCAATGAATCCCACCTTTGCTAGACTTATCAAGTTAAGCTTTTGCAGACAGCATCAAACAGATGTTCAATGTTTGGGGCTGTGGTTAGTGGTGCTGTACTGGACTGCATTAGGTTTTATTAGTTCGTTCGTTCGGTCGGTCCACAAAAATTCCTACCACCCTTTGGCGGCTGCACTTTTCACCCTTGGAGGCTGGAATTTGGCACGGAGGTATAGCGTGTGGGAGTATGCGTGTGTTTTGTGTTCGTGCCAATCGTCAATAAGGGGTTGCGGCAGCGAGAGCGGCCTTAACAAAAAGGCGCATAACTTCTGAACGGATTCACGTACCTAGGCCAAACTCATGAACTGTTTGTCGTAGATTCGTGGGAGGCATCATAGCACTCGGGAGCAGACGGTTTGCCCAGCCCCTCTACGTTAGCCCAGACCCTAGACTCTTGTACTACTTGAATGAATGCAGCTGAAGTGTAGGCTTCCTGTCCACTGTGACGGAGGAGCAAGGGCGAACACTGGAGCACATGCACATAGAAACACACGACCCATTTTCATTCATTAAATGCAGGCGCTTTGTACCCGGCGGAGCTAAACCGGGACTTGTGCCTCGGTATCAGACGCCGAGGGACGGGACAAAGTGGTGGTATTAGACGAACCTGAACGGGGGTTGCACACCCTGCGTGCTGCTATCGGCTGGGGGTTACACCCCCCACGTGGGGCCCAAACGCTCATTGCCGACGCCCGGAAGAGTCCCGAACGCAACAAAATTAGAAAAAAAAGAGACAATACAGGCAGAGGGCAAGCGTCTCTGCAGACACAGAAACTGCAACACACGTCTCATGGTTTATAAGTGATGATCGAGAGGGATTATTTTTGTACGAGTCCATACATTTTTTGGGGAGAAAATTCCTACATATTATACCTTTAAGCCATGCCCCCTTTCATGACTCATGAACCGTTTCTCGTAGACACTTGTGGGAGGCAACATTGGCCTCAGCAGAGAATTCCTTTTTCATTTTGCCATAGACGTCAAGTGTTTGTGAGATGTACAGTATGTGCGTACGTTGTTGCAGCTATTGTGAATTTGCGCTTGTTACAAGTGTAACTAGAAACTACATTAGCGTAAAAAGTGTATAAAATGTAGCAGTCTGAACAGGTTTTTAGCAGGACAGAGGCGACAAAGCGCAAATATGTCATTGGCCTCGGAACAACTTCATCACGGTTACTAACGCTGTCTCACAATTGGGTCATATTGAACGCCACTAAGCAGAATCTGTCACTGTCAACTATCACAATTAGCGCTTTAATTTGTAACTTTAATTCTTCTACTCGGCATGCAGCAACTTTACACGACCCACCTTTGTAGTTCTTTCAATAATGACTTAAGTGAAGTCCTGTTTCATGACCATTTTGTCTAACCTCTGTCTTTCGGGGTGTGTAGATGTGTTAGCTTTCACGTGCTTCGCATACCCAGCAGTGAGTTTAGCCTAAGGGGCAGCAGGCTCTGTGATGGAATAGCAGTAACTCAGAGATGTTTTTGTTTTGGAATGCATATTTTAAACTGTGAAATAAACACATACACATACACGTTCTTTTCAATTAGATGCTGGTAAATTAATTAACAGATTACGCCGATTAGGATATTGGAGTGATTATGTCCTCAGAAACTATCCAGGGATAGCAGATGAATGATTTGCTTTGCTGACAATGGGGGAGAGTTAGTGGAGTTTCTCATTGTCCCTTCATAAATAACGCTGGCGGTGACATAAGGAGGCCAGCGGGATGAAAGTCTGAGACTACTTGGTGTCAGGGGTTGGGGCTGTAGGGAGTTGTTGCTGTGAAAGGAACAATGGTGAGACCCCTAAGATTTGAACATCTCGCAACATTTGCAAGATATATTGTTTTTGTTTTGCTAAATCAACCGTTTTTTTGTAAATTATTCAAAGGACGGGACAGCGTTCTATATGTTAACTTCTGCAATCTTGTAAAAACAAAATACCAGAAACCAATTTAAATCAGTTTTCACACTTTCCCCACAATGAATCATCTAATCAAGGAAAGATCAATACCAAGTAGTTTATTTGATTTGTCCACCGGGCTCATGATTCTGCCAGTCCCTGCAGTTTTACCATAAAGCAAGGCTTGCAAGTTTCTTCACGTTAAAAAAGAAAAAGAAAAAACTCGCAGCAAATTTATTTGGGCCGTGGAAGTCACAGATATCTGAAGAGAGAAGAGTGATGAAAGAGAGCGGAGTGACAACAAAGCCGGGATTTCCCAGTCCGTCGAAAGCAGCAGATCTCTGTATTTATAAAAGAGAGCAGGCAGCCGCATTCCCTGGTAAATTTCTGCCTGTTTATTTACACGAGGAACAAAGAGGGGGGGTTACAGATTTTATGGTGATCACAGTACAGAAGTGCCGCAGCTGAGAATAAATCCCCGAATCCTCCCAGGGGGATGAGAGGAGGTGAGATTCTGATGCCCGGTGGACTGCATTACCATTCCTTTCTCCCTGAAACAGGACTTCTGAAACTGAAATAAAAACACATAGTATCGCTTCTGTTGGTGCTTTTGTCGCAGCAACAATCCATCCGTGTATAGGCTATACGCAATAAGCAGATGAATACGAATTATCTTATTTGCATGCCCATTGGGTAGAGTGATTAATGGGATAAATGAAATTAACCAATAGATTAATCTAATGGACTTTTAGTGCAAAGCTTGTGGAAAAGTTGTAAAGTCAATTAAACCGAGATGCTGAGGGCCTTTTAAGTGTGTGTAGTTCTATGTGTGTGTGTTTGTGTGAATGTGTGAGTGCATGACAGATTGATTGCCTGGGTGACTGGTATGTAGGGTACAGTATGCCAAGGTACACTGGAGCCGATCTGGCAGCTCAGTATTACAGGGATGACCGGGTCAACTATGAAACGTATCAGCTCTGATCTTCTGGCTTACGATGGTTTTAGCCAATTACCTACAAATCGTACATATTTTGCATGACTGTCAAACATTTTCTATAGCATGCAACCAATTTTTTTTTCTTTAAGGTTGCTGAAAATTTGTAGGAGAACGCACGTAAAATTAATAATAACTTTTCGTAAGTTTGCAACTGAAAACTGCCTGCTGCGTTTGGAAACGATGCTGATGAGAGCGGAGAGAGTGAACCAAAACAGTCAAGTTGTGGGGGAAAAAAATGAGCTGAAAGTTGGGTAATAATTTTCTCTGCTTATCATTTGTCTCCTGGGTTGATCCTCTGATGACATAGTTATCGACACAAAAAACGAGAAAACTTGTGAAATCGGTCCTTGCTTTCAACCTTACACAAAGATAACATTAACTGTGACTTAATACACATAAACGCCATGGACTTTTCACTGTGGATTAGCTTATCTCAAGCTAATTTATAGGCTCTCAAAGGGTGATTTGACAAACTGAAGTAAAATCAACTGTAGCCTGGGAGGTGGGGAATCAATCTAAAAGGTACTATAGAGTTTGGAAAATGGTCAGCGGCAATATAGAGAATAAAGAACGTGTCACTGATGGGCTGATACATGTAATTCTGCCTGTATGGTCCTTTAACAGGATATTGTTGTTCTCTTCTGAAGGTGGTGAAGGCCAATTTAAAACATCAGTGACAGAAAGCCCATTTCCCAAACTACAAGGCAAGCAAGCACTCAGCCTTTTATATAATACAAATTATAGTTGGGATCCTGTTTATTTCAGAATCCAAACATTATATATATACTCAGACCAGAATATAATGAAAAACTATGCAAATGATATTCATCCTATCTATATCTTTGGTGAATATACTGCAGAAATGTATGTTTGCATATAAAACAGAGCATAATCAAGCTGCTCATTTTATTATCTTTCCTGAGCATTTAGCCATTCGGTGGATGGTTTTCATCACTCCGCTACGAGACCACACTTTTATCATTCCTGGTCCAGGTGGAAATCACACACGCCACCGCCGTTCTCACTGATCGGTCCGGGCCTCATCAATCAACTGATGAATTCGTGAATCGCAAAAGCGGAGGTGTGAATTGAATTACGCCAAATTGACCAACCGAGCATAGTATATGAAAGGCCCAGTTGAGTTTCTCCAGGTTTTCGGCGTTGCTTCAATTACAAATATAACACACGCAAAAAAATAGATGTAGTGTATTCCTCATGATGTGAATAATGATATTCATGGGAGCAGGTAAGTGGAGGCTGAAATCCATTATATCCAGCAGACTGTGTTTGTTCTCGAGGAACCAAATTGAATTCTAAGGTGGAAAGTAATTCTGCTGTTGGATTTATAACCTTTCTGTCTTTCTTTCTTCCCTTTTTTTTTCTTCTTTTCTCCGCTCTACTACGTCTGTTTCTCCTTCCCGGTGCCCCATCTTCCTATCCTCACTCCTCTCTAACCTTCTACCCTCTTCCCTTAATGTTGCACCTAACCTCCTCCTCCTCCACCATCCCTCCCACTGTCCTTATTTTGCCTTTTCTCCATCTCATTTTGCCGTTTCTCGCAATCCCTTCATTCCAAAAAAACATCCTCTAATGTTTTTCTTCTATCTCTCTGCCCTCTATGAAATCCAACTGACCCTCACCGACCTTTTGTCCCCCCCATCACTGCTTGTTTATCACTCCCATCACCCTTACATTCCCTCTATTTCCTCCTATTTATTTGCCCCTTATCTCTATCCCATCTCTCCAATCCCATACGCCTCATATCTCTTCCATTCTTAAATCTTTCTCACCCCTCTCCCTAATTCCTTTCTTTTCCCTCTTCCCCAAATCACTTGCCCACTCACCCGTTCCCCTTTTTACAATCTCCCCGCAGAATCCTCTCCATTTCCAGCTGGCGATGCGGACCGTGGAGGCCCCGCCGTCCCGTCTCCTCTCTAACCTGCTGTTGATGAACGGCTGGTTGGACTTCAGTATTCTGCTCTGTCAGGAATGGGACATTAGCGACTTCCTCCTCCTCATCAACAACAACAGCCGCTTCCACCTGGGCACTCTTGTCAACCTGACAACCACCGCCTCAACCTTGTCGCCGTCTTCATCTTCATCATCGCACTCAGGAGCAGCATCAGGCGCCGCAACAGGAGCGGAGTGGTCGTCATCGTCATCGTCATCATCATCGTCGTCGTCGTCGTCGTCGTCTTTGCCTTACTTCTCCCCCGCTGCCTCATCCTCTGCTTCTTCGTCCGCTTCCTCCTCTAAGTCGGACCAGCAGCAAGCTCTCATGCGGCAGCTGGAGGCCCTGAGGGAACCGTCGTCCACGAGGGGAGTGGTGACATTTGGGTGCGAGATCCGCGAGGTGCGGCGTCTGTGGACGCTGGTGAGTCGGATGACGCTCCCGGAGTTTCACTGGGTTTTGGGGGACAGCCAGAATGTGGCCGAGCTGAGAACAGAGGGGTTGCCCCTGGGGCTGCTGGCGCACGGGGTCATGGGGTCCCCTTCTGTGGATCACTACGTCCAAGACTCAGTGGAGCTGGTCGCGCGGGCGGTGGGCAGTGCGGCCCAGGAGAATCCTGCCCTGGCACTCATACCTGGGACTACTAACTGTATGGATGTACAACAGAGCCAGAACGGCAGCTCGGGGGAATACTTGTCAAGGTAGGGAACCATGATTTACTATCCTTAGACGCAGAGAAAAATGTTGTTTGTAGGTTTTAACAAAGTAGTAGTTGCGCAGTGATTTGATCGAAAGCCAGATTGAAAAGATAATATGACAATCGATCATATATTAGTTTTTCCCAATACTTTTGCAGTAGACGAAATGATTAATATTAGTCTGCAGTTATTGAGTTCAAGTAAATCGCCCCCATTTGTGCAAGAGAGTGATACGTGAACATTTCCATATGGTAGGTCAACCCGAACTCATCAGTTTTGATCAGCAAAACGTGTGCAGGTGGTTATTGTGCAAACTGTAGACTATTGTACTTACTCTTTTGCACACACGTGCCAAAACGCATGCAATTTGCTTGAATGAATGAGAGATTCAAATCTGTTTTGAACAACAAACTAATCGTTCAGAGATTTGAGATGTTGTTTTGAAAAAAAAGAAAATTCTCAGTCAAGAATTGAGCCAAAGCGAATGAGGAAAAACTGTAAATTCACCACCAATAGAAGGATCAGGCATTGCAATTTACTAGCTGACTTTGTCCTTCCGCTGTGTGGAGATGCCTGGGGAGCATACAGTGGGGTTTTTAGATCAATTTTGCTGAAAACAGCTGCCTGCCGCGTTCGAAAACCTGGGTCATCTCCACCCAACCGCCCTCATTCTCCAATGCTTCCCATCCCTCACACCCTCTCTCTCTCTCCACGGTGCTGTTTGTGATTCAGCTTCCTGTTTCTACTTTATCTCCTCTATAATCCTTTTCGTTGTGGGAGACCGTTCTTCTCTCACATCATGCAGATGTTTCGGTCGCAGCAATGTCAGTCTGCAACTTGCCACAGAAACACACGTTCATTCGTACACATCTGCGAAAGGCGCATGCATGCACAAGCACGCAGCGTATTCGAACGCACTCTATATACACTCAGTAACTGCAGCCATGTGGTGAAAGGATAACGTGTGATGAATCGCATTTAGCAGCAGCGGCGCCGTAATCTGCAGCTGGGCCACTCTACTTTATAGTGCTACAGTTATAAGATATGAGCGATGGAGAGTGTGTGATCACACACCACTACATTACCATAAGAGTCTGACCTTTCCTACTGAGATTCTCCTCAAAACACCTGAATCAGCAGAGTGATCGTCCCAGGAAGAGGATTATTTGAACGTGATGAGCTTGTAGAGGCTGGAGGACACTTCTGATTGTGTTTTTTCATTTCTTTGGTTCATTTTAAGCTGATATTAAGTGTTGATTAGTCTGCCAGTGTTTTACATAATATCACCTTTTGCCAGGTTTATAAGAGCCCTCTTCCTTGAGGGGATTTATCCAATACAGGTTTAGTTTCCCATGTTGGGAATTTTGTCTAATCCAAGCTGTTATACACACCTGGGATTTAAAATAGTCAGCCATATGTCTGGATCAGGGCAATCTGTATATATTAGAGAGTAATATATGATGTACGCTGACCAGCCGTAGATGCTGGAGAAAAGGAAAGGATGTAGGTTTGTATGTAACCTACGGCCGCACAATTAATCAAATATCAATCGCGATCACGATTTTGACTTCCCACAATTAAATGAACATCACCGACTGCGATGTTGACGTTTAAAACGCGTGCTCAGTTTTGGCTTCACTTTTGGGGAGCTGTCATGCCCGTAGACTGTATAGAAGAAGTGGACGTAGTCGCCATGGCGTCACCCATTTGTTTGTGGACTACTATATTGAAGCCTCGAGTTTGGCCTTTTGGCTGTCGCCATCTTGGTTTTTGGCCGTCGACATCTTGGTTTTTGGCCGTCGACATCTTGGTTTTTGGTCGTCGCCATCTTGGTTTTTGGCCATCACGATCTTGGTTTTTGGCTGTCGCCATATTGTTTTTTGGACAAGGAGTGACACGAGACGGTGGAGCTAAGTACAACCGAAATCTGAATAAGACATTTTTAGGTGACCAAAATGTTACAATTGGCTTCGATGAACTGAAAACACAGACAACTCCCAAAGAACTCACAAGTTTTGGTCCAATATTAGTTTGCTTCTAGGAGATGCACTGTGAATAAGGACCCGTCTATATTTTGATTCAAAGATTTGTACATTAGCAGAAATAGCACAACATGGAAGAGAAATCAGCGCTCTGTTTATTTAAATGTGAAAGTGCAGTAAAAATATTTTGTCGCTAAAATCAATGAATAAATCGTGATAAATACTCATGATCTCAATATTGATTGAAGTAATAATGATTACCATTTTGGCCATAATCGTGCAGCCCTAATGTTAACTGCAAAGATCAAAAAGAGACTTATTTTTCTCAGTATGTTATTCCTTTTTTGTAATCCAGTTTTTCTTAAGATGAATTGTGTGGACTGCCCCATCGCATTCACGCTACAGTGATTAATAGATGTTGACTTATTGTTCTTTTTCCAATTTTCCTTGTGTCTCTCTAGGTTATAAAGATTGGCGATAAATTGAATCAGGGTCGTGATCATCATCTATTACCATTAAATTCTGTTGTGCGCTCTAACAATTTCATTGGTTTCCTTTTCTTTCTGAAATGAACCTTAATCTGATTGTGGATGCAGTGAAGTTTAGTTGTCAGATACACTGACCTGTCACCTGTATCTTTTTTCACCTGTAACAGAGTCTGATTCCTGTGGATTTTCAATGAGTTGTTTTACGTGTGTCTTGTGCTTACCAAGAACCAGTGTTTTTGTTGTCTCCAATACAGCCATACACTACTCCACACCCTATCTATTGTTTTCTACTAAGCACATGACTGCTTCATTAAGTCATAATATTCTACACAATGACAGACGGCTCACGGGGCTGTAGACCGCCTGAGGGAGAGGGAAATATATGAACGAGTCGAGGGTGCGGGCGAAAGGTCGGAGTTGACTGTCCTCCAGCTCTGCAGAGGGAGAAGCTGGTATTTGCGCATGGAAGTTGCTGAAAGTCAGACTGTCTATATTTTGAAAGCAATTTAGACGTATTTTGCCTCGGGGCTGACATTTAGACGCAGGAGAAGTGCTCGGATGCATTAAAGTTTGATATCATTCTGGAATAATGCTGTATTTATTAAGTCAGTTTGGGGACCTGGGGATGAGAATGAGATGGATGAAAGTTTGGAAAATAATAGATTGAATTCATTTGATGAGATTTTAGAGAAGTTATGAATACCTCCAGGCCCATATTATTTTAATTTTATACAATATTAAAGACTAAAACCCTGTTTTTTTCCCTTTACATATGTACTAGTGATGTTAGTTTGCATGTTTCAATTGTTTCAAAAGAAGTTGCATACTGAAGGGGTATTAACATAAGTTAGAGTGATCAAACACGGGGTGATGTAAGAAGAACCCTTGGTTGAATAAAGGCATAAATGCATCACATCACAGTGCACGACGACAACTTTTGAAACAACATACATTTGCCCTATAGCTCCTCTGTAATACAGGAAAACAAGTACACAAAGATAACGGCCTAAGGGATACAGCGTGAGACTCGATATTACGAGAAGTTGTTCGTCAAACATTTGACATCGGTGCAGCAGCGCGTTCTATGTGGAGGAGTGTGTGAGGCAGTGTGCAGGACCGAAGTGAGTCACTTTAAGCTCCGTTGACTTCAAAATCTCCACCTGTTACCAGCAGATTGCCGCGGCGGCACAGTTCTGCTGCAACAAAAGAAAGTCGCTGAACTAATTAACTGGTGGTTTTCACCTTGTGAGTCTCTGTGTATGTGTATGTGTCATCACAGTGAAATGTGGTCCTGGGGACACATACTCTAGTGGGAACTACCACAGAGGCAGTTTTGAGCTACCGTTGCTTTGGTGGGGGGTGGCCCAAGAAAGAAACAAATTATTTGATTTACCTAATTCGTGTGCAGTCGTTTCACTTCAGCTCAGTGTGAGAGTCTTAAATGAGTTTTGCTGTCATTTCTTGTCGCGCTATAGTTTCTCTCCTTTCTCAACCCCTTTGGTGTTTTACCGAGGGACAGTGAGACGGCATTAAAAACACTCGGCAGTCTGCTAACTTGTGGCTCTCACTTGTTGCTCTGTTTCAATGATGTTAGGCTGCAAAAACTTGCATGCAGGCCATGGTGCTCTGTCTGGAAATGCTGTGACTTAAGTAAGTTAGTAAAAGAGTGGAGCACCCTGGTAGCTCACCTGGTAGAGCAGATGCCCCATATACCAAGGCTGAGTCCTGATTCCTTGCTGCATGTCATACAATCTCTCTCCCCCTTTAAGCAGTTATCACCGTCACTATCAGATTTTGTCACAGCCGTGCAAGATGCAGTCACGAAACTTTATAGGTGTGTAGTTGAACCCTAAGATTTCTCTTGCGACCCCCACGTTGGGAACCCTCGTTTTACACCCTTCAAAAACCCTGCTGTCACATTCAGCCGTTGTACACGTTTCTGTTGCAGTGAGGGGACTGCCATCGGATTGGTGTTAGAGCTGTGGTATTATAGGTGCTCGGTGGATGAGCTCACCTGGAAGGAAGTGCTGTCAATAGTGTTGAAGCCAGAAAGCGATGTGACAGATGAGAAACAGAGCAGCGGTTCTCAAGCTGGACATTGAAACACTCCGGGGAATCTATTGCATGATTATTATGGACTTACGGTTGCAGCAGAGTCGCTGGCCAAGCAAAAAAATTATTCACAAGGGGAAATAGCTGATGACTTATAGAGGTGTTTGTAATCAGATAACTAGGAGATTACGGCAGGCGAGGTATTGTAGAGCTAGATGCTAAACCAGTTGCAGTATGACCAAAGAGAAATCCACACAATTAACAACTGCTTGAAAAATGTTTCAGTTTTATTTTACTGTATTTGAATGGTTATAAAACACATAAGTAAAACACATTATCCATCCATCCATTAACTTCCACTTATCTGTGGCCGGATCATATAAACACATTAACAAAGTAAAATCTGCACAAAGATGGATGACAAGTTGAAGAGCAAAAAAAAAAAAAGAATACAATAACATTTGGCCAGGTATTTACCCAGATGTTTTCTTCCAGGCTATGTGGTAAAACAGGTGAGCAGCTGTCAGATAAGGGACTTCCACATGGATGGTGAATATGTAATAGACGGAGGGGGTTACTGGGGGATTTCAAATACAAACAGAGAGTAATTTGAGGTCAAATAAGTGTGCGATCCTCATTAACTAAGGTGCACCGGGCGATGTTTTGATATAAAAATACAAAATAATAGATTTTGTGTAAAAATATATTGTTAAATTAGATGCACAATATGACCCCCCCCAGTCGTGTGATCTAAAAGGCTTATAAGGGCATTTTTCATTTCATCTTAACTTAATAACATTAAAAAATATTCTAAATGCATTTCACTTTGTATGTGAAGAAATTGTGAACTTTAATAATTGAAATGTTTGGCATATGCAAGTACGCGCGTTGCTTCAGGGAAGGGAGAGCTCATCAGCCAGTTGTGGTGTCATGTAATGTGATGTAACGGTGTATAAAAGTGACCTGAGTGTATGGAAGTTGGAATCTTTCAATTCCCAACTGAAAATGGCTTTAAAGGAATCTTGCAAATTCTTACTGCCGAAGAAAATGTAAAATGTCCCAAGATCAATGTTCTTCTGCATGATTAGATATAGACTAAATATGCTGGCATAAATAACGTATGGTATGGATGAAAAATGAAGCAAAACTAATCTAATAATGTGGAAAGATTAGCATTCCATTATGATAAATCAGATGTTTAATTATTCTTTATTTCAAACAGGGTTAATCAGTTATCGCTGGCTTCTCTGCTTGGCTATTTTATTTATTTATTATGACTTTCATTCCCATCTCGCTCTCCATTTGCTTTCTCAGGCTTCTATCGGGCTGTACCGTAGATACACTCCTCATCCAGATGGTCACACCCCAGATCTATTTATTTTATTATTCTGTTTATCATTATTTATCACTTGGTTCCATTTTCTAGGCAAACGTTTTGGTCATTCATTCAGTTGGTCCTATGGGAAAAACATCATTCAAGGCACATCACTTACCATTGTGCTTATGAAATAGCCCAAAGGGACACCACATGGTGCAGCAGATCGATGGCACATTTATAGGAACTCTGTGTCCTACTATGTGCAAAGACTATTTCCTCTCAACCCCGTCTCCTAGAAATTACAATTACCTACTACTAATATGCATTCATCAGGCAAAAATGTCCTGCTTTTCAAAAGAAATATCAAAATCTGTTTGACGCAGGGATTATCAAAATCAAACAGGGACGTGTGACAAATATGTTTCTAATCACGGCCCACGGAAGTCCGCATACTGTAGGGAGGAGGTCGGTGTGGATGGGTGAGTCACACAAATACAATAGCAACGGGGGGGCTAGATTACTGTAGTCAGCAAGCTAGTTAATCTTCAAAGCCATAGGTGTGTAAACCTGATTTCATCACAACTTTTCCCTACATGGGGACCAGAGCTTCCAGACAACACACATCACTATTGTGCCTTCCAGCACAACTTCAAAGCTGCAGCGGTGTAACCCTGTCACCTTTGATGTGCCTTTCCCTGCATGGGCCTTGTTTAGACTACCAGCCCAAATCTGTTTTTTTAGAATATCCAGATTGTATCAAAGTATTGATGTCAAAGTGTGGATGTCCTGAGCAGAATTCATGCTGCTAGAGCATTATGGAGGACAACATGGAGGAGAAAAACAGTCAGTGGACAGACGGCAAAATAAATCTCTAAGTCTGCTGGCACTTTCGCTCTGCTTTCACTTCCTGCTGCTTCCCCCTAACATCGCAATGTATCTCCTTCCGTCTCCTTCTGCACCGCGACTTGACAACACGATTGTTTGGAGGGCGAATAGTTCGGCTTAGGAAAGCCATGTCACCAGCGTAGCTACGTGGTTTCTGATACCTACATCGTTGCCAACCCATGCAGATAGGTTGGTGATGTCTGGACACACAAATCCAATCTGATCACTTGCAAATAACAGTGTGGACAGTCTCTCTAGGGCCAGAGATTTATTTGCTTGTTAACCACACATTTGCATACTTATCTAGGCGTTTTACTGGAGGATTCCACTAAAGGACACACCAGAGAACTCAGACACATGGCCCTTCCAGATTTGCACGATGTAAACAATAAACTTGGCGATGCTTGAGGAGGTTACTGTTGTTAATTCAGAGATCTAAAATGGTGCTGATCTGCCGCCAGCTATTCTGACAGGCATGTTTGTCACTGTGCAGCAGCAATGGCATATCGTACAGATGCTGATGGTAATTGCAGACTTGGTCTATGAGCTTGTGTTCAAAACTTTCCGCCTTTTTTTGTCGCTGCCAGAGCCGCATGCGGCTGTTTAGCTCCTCTCCTGTGGCTGCCTGTGGCTTTGACAAAAATGATATGGGAATGAATAACGGTTATTTTAACTCATCATTGTTGTAGACCTAAAGTGATTCTTAAATGATCCAGTTGTAAAAATATGCAGTACAAATTTCTGCTTACTTTACTCATACACAAGTGGTAGAATTTCATGTAAATGGGGTTTATTGACCATAAATTCCCCCCAAAAAAAGAAGTGTAAAACTTGTGGTAATGAGTTGGAATGAAGTTGGTTAAAAAGGTGTAACACAGAATTAGGTGAGAAAGTTTGCTCTGGCTGGTGGGCGGTGCTTAGTTTTGGCTCGACTGTTTTCAACATGGGGGCCGGGTCACAAACTTTCTCATTTTAGAGCTAAATAGTACACTACAAGATGTTTCTGAAAACATTTGAGACGAGAAATAGGCATTACAGTAACAGAATATTGATTAATATTTGATCAGCGCTGCCTAGTTTGACAGTTTGATTGGAGTTTCGCGAGCAGTGATTGATTGTTTTCTTTCGGGTGGTGAAATCTTGCATTAGGAGCACTATGGGGGACACAGATGAAAATGATTTTTTTTAACAGATTATCTGTCTCATGCACTACCATCATGATATAGTGACAGTTTTATAAAAACAACTCTTTTTTTCATATTTGCTCAAAGTTACCAACTGCAGCTTTTTAAAAGGCAAAAAAACAACACGGTTTATGCTATTCCAAAGTATCTGTATTTCTTTTAGCCCAGGAGAGGCGCTGATAAGGTTTGCCCACTAAACTGAGAAGCTGAGGGAGGAGAGGTAGATGGCAAAAAAAGATGTGATAACAAAGCAGGGGAAGAGAAAAACGTAGGGTGCAGGACAAGAAAGGGAAAGACAGAGTGGAAAATAAAGAGAGAAAGACATTTTCACATTTACTGTAAATAAGCCCTGGAGGGGCAGATACAGATAAACTACAGTGGGGCAAAAGTCCTGCATTAACAGATAAGATATACAGTGGCAGGATACATATCAGAAGCTTATCTTATTAATTTGTTTCCCCACCAGAGACAATCCTCCGTGATAAAAAATCATTTTTAAAGTGATGGATACCCACCAAAGCCAAGTAATAGCACCCCGATGTGCCAGCCAGCTGAGCTATAAAGATAGAAAATGCTATATAATAAATGTCCCCTTTGACGTTTCCTGAACCAATGTAAGTAAAACACTTTCTGTTTGCTTCAGGGAGGGATTGGTCTAACAAGGACGGACGCTCTTGGCAGACTTCTATGCTGCAAAACATTCAGCGGCATGCCCTTACATCTGTATCTTTTGGTGTTAAGAACATGATGTTTTGACACTAACCGAAAAAAACATCTTCAATGTTGTTGATTCATTTTTTGTAAGTAATATAAGATATGAAAATCGGAGTACATTTCCATCCCTTTTCATTCAGCTTGCTTTTTTTGGTCACTCCACCTATGGCCAGTGATGTGAACATGAACACAACTTTGTGGTTATACCCTGTATGATGCTAAATTTTTTTTTTTTTTTAGGTGATTCATGAGGAAAGAACACGAGGCAGATGTGAGATTGAGTTAGTGTCGCTCGCTGTGTAAGGGATGTGATTCACCCAGACGTCACTTGTGACTCAAACGCCACCATTTCTCCATTCATGGAGTGGAAATGAATCATGTCTCATTGTATAAAAAGTTAAAGCATAGTTTTTATTTCGAGCGTAGGAGGTGCTGTAGCCGTTCCAGGTGCAGAGGAAGTCAGTGTCTTGTTTGGCAGTCAGTGACCCTGAAGAGAAACCCCGCAAAATGTATCCATCATGCACCTCTCCTTGCATGAGTCATCAGACAACATGAGCTATTAGCTAGACTCCAAACCTCAAATCATTTTGAGGGTGTTTTCATGCTTGCAGTTTTGCTTTTACATACATGGAAATTGTACCATGAAACCAAACTCAACCGAATGTTACTGCTGTGGTTTGAGTAGTCAGGAGAACAGCATATTCACAATCGCGTTATTCTTTGAAAGGCACTTCAAAGCTCAATTTCATTGTCTTTCACTGCAAAATAATCACTGGTGAAAGGAAGTGCTCAGATCCTTTACCTAAAAGTAGCACTACTACACTGTAATATTTACAAGGGTACCGAATAGTATAAAAGCTTCATTCATAACGTTGACATTCAAACTATTATTATTAATAACTTACAAAAGCATTGCATGTAAAAGTCAAAAAGTATTCAAAAAAGACAGATGTAATAGTTCCCCAAATTCACAACATGTCTTTATCTAATAAAATATTCTGCTTTAATCCATATTTATTGGCGTTTAGCCTTTCAAAAACAACATTTTCACTGCGGTCAGAAAACGATTTGCTCTCCAGCTTGTTGCACAGAGGCACGCATTCAAAACATTAAACATTCAAAGGCTTCATTTGAAAACCTCAATAGAAGCTTTGAATGTTAGAAAAAAAAGACATTCAGTACAGCCCTAAAAAACTACTTTGCATTTACTAACATTTGTATAGTTTAAAGGGATAGTTTGGGTGTTTTGAAGTGGGGTTGTCTGAGGTACTTATCCATAGTCAGTGTATTACCTACAGTAGATGACGGTCGGCACGCCCCAAGTTTGGAGAAGCAGACAGGAGTTACTGCACAGAAGCAAAGCGATGTACTGCTGTGGACGGGGCCGGCGGCAAAACGTATTTTAGCCACCTAAAAGAAAGGCTCACCTAAAAAAAATCAATATCTATAATTTCAGAATAATGTAGTGGAGTAAAGAGTACAAAATTTCCCTCTGAATTGTAGCAAAGTAGGAGTTGAAAGCATGAAATGATAATACTCAAATAAATTTTAAATATCTCATTATTGTACTTACTTGTGTAAATGTAAATGTGTAGTTACATTCCACCACTGGAAATGGATAACACAATTACAGAACAGGAAATGACATCCACATTGCCACTGCTGCTTTCTCCAGACTGTGAAGGTTAAGGTTCTAGACCATACCTGAATCCACAAACACCCTAAAGTCGTCACCAGCGCAGCGGTCCTGTGGTTTCCGCAAGCCGGTCTGATTAGAGGAATTCAATAGTTCATTAATAAGTGGAGCCAATCAGGATCAAGCCTGGCTGTAATTAGCACCCTGGAGTTCGGATTATGTGAGCGGAGTGGCTGAAATTTCTGCTCCACAGTCAGCGCAGTCGCTCCACTTGGGGTTTCGCTCCTTGCCTGCTCCCCCGTTCATGCATGACAGAAAATGGTCCATCAAATCCCTTGAAAAGAATTACACGGGAAAATCCACAAGTACACTCACGGCACTTATCTCATCAACATTTTCATCCATGTTTGTTGTAGCGTGACATTTCTGTTGCAACTGGTAGGATAGAGCAATGTCGAAGGAGCGACCTTTGGGTGAAAGAGTTTAGGATTTTCTAGGAAGCGGCTTTCTGCTGCAGGCGAAATCAGTGAATCTCTCCTTGTACGACTCCACTCTGCTGACATAGTCTGCCAGTCTGAAATTGTCTGTAACGCACAAAAATCGTATTGATGTCTTGACTAAACACAAAGTATTAGCTGTTATACCGTGTGCCCTTTTAACACACGGCGCCCTCTGCACTGTCAGGAGTGTGCGAGAGCGTGTCACTTCGATCTTGTACAACGAGGAAAGAGACACACTCCGCAGGTAGCTTAACAGCTACAAGCCGCAGCGAAGACACTGACCTTCAGACTGACTAGTTGAGCTGTCAGCTTGACTTAACACCAGTTAAAGATGTAGGAAAGCAGACAAGGTGGTGGAAAGGGGATTTTTTTTTCACCGTGCGCAAGGTGACACGAATGGGATATTTCAGAAAAGGTCACGTCGTTACCTCTCCTGAAGGCATATCGGAAAGGTGTTCATCTACTTGCACAGAAAGGAAGCCTGCATTCTTTCCCACATCCGAACATATCCATTCCAGTGGACAAGTGTGTTTTTTTTTCTGTGTGGGAGAGGGAGTGTGTGCTTCTGCTCCGGTATCTGACACTCTCAGACAGCCGGTAGCATGGCTCAGTGAGAGAGATGGCGTGATCACTGGACTGTGGTCCGTCTTATCCTGTCACACACATACACACACACACACACACACACACAAACACACTCTAGACAACCACCGAGGCCACGTAGATAATACACCTTTCTCCGGTGCTGGTGTTACACCATTAAATTGGGATTTTTGTATAAACTAACCAAGGGTAAAATGCAATCGTACATTTAAGCCTTTAAATCCTGCAGCTACTGAAAACCTGAAGAGCCTGGAGAAGGTGGTTTTCTTATTGGCATTATTGTACAAAAAAAAAAGGCAAGCCAGCAGAAAACTTGCAGTTATCGTGCAGTTAACTTGTTAGCTTTCTTCATGCATAAAGAAAATATGCTGCATGCATTGATACAAGACAAAATTATTTATTCAAAAAGGTCTTCAACTTGAGTACAGCAGTGCTCGAAGTGTGCCGGTACTCACTGATGTGAAGTTCCAGCACTTCGCTACATTTTACTCCTTGTCGTACAGTGACTTTTTCTTGTGCACCTGCACTTCTCACAAGCTGCCGGTACTCTTTTCCGCCCTCTCCATATCGTGTTTTTTGGGAGAGTCATAATGCCGATTCATAGCGGCACGGCGCCAGCGTTTTTGCGCCGTATGAACTTAAAAACTATGTGGGACTAGTAATAACAATGGTCCAAAATTATGAAAAAATACCTAAGTTTAAGTCAAAATATCTCCAAGTATCTTTTATTCACTGTAGAAATTCAGAATGTGACTCTTTATCCTGCTGCATAATATGTAGGAGCATCCTGACTGAGACACTGATCCTAAAAGCTGAATGATACCCTACTATAGGCTATAAATAACACAGGAAAGCTCTTTAACTATTACTGTAACACTATGGGTAAATATACAAACACACCACCTTAACCCTATAATGTTCCAGTTGGAATATTATTGGAGTATTATAGGCCCAGTATAACATGCTTAAGAAATATTGAATAAAAAGTTGCAAGAGGTTGTAGCATGTGAATAAGAGAGTACTGGCACTTATTTATTTTCCACTTCAAGCAGTGCAGATTTTGAATTTAGACATCATGTCCCTGTTTATCCCTGTTGGGTCGTTGTGATCACTTTACCTCTTTGATAAAACTGTCTTTACCAGAAAAAACTGCAGCATTTGGTCGTTTTCTTTAATGCCTGCAGCGACATATTTCTACGTGTACAAAAGTCAAAAGTAGTGTAGCGTGATGTTGTCACAGCACAGCAAAGCCTCTCAGGGAGCAGACCGCGGTGGGTCGATGAGTCAACAAAGCATGATGCTTTGACAGGGGAGACTGCTGTTCCTTTCTCATTTACTTCCAACATATGTTGGGTTTCCTTTTTTAACCTGTGACCACAATCTTTCAGTAACTTTTAAATAATTCTTCTTTTAAACCATGAACCGCGATTGTTCCTTAATATTAAACCAAGGTGTTTTCTTTTCAAACGATAATCTTTGGTCCTTCTTTAACAGCTGGAATAGACCGTTATCGGTTCATTAAATGTGCATTATCAGTGGTCATAAGCCTCAAAGATGTCTGTCAGAAGGGGCCTGCCAGTAGGTTTTTATCATCTATTCACATGGTAGTGTAAACGGCATGAAACTCAATATGTACACTTAACAGTACATTTATTTTGCAGGTATAGGATGAAACTAATTATTGGCTAATAATGATGATGCTATAAAAAGACGTCACTGTGCTCTGTCCATGGTACTGAAACATTTAAACCCAGTCTGGTTGAATCCAATTTTCCATCGACCAGACTAGTAGATATATTTATATATATATATATATATATATATATATATATATAAATAAAACCTTGCCAAAACCCAATTTCCACTTTGAAAACTCAACATATAGAAAGCAATATCTTTTCCCAAAGATATTTTTTTTGGTCTTTTTTCAAACTACTCTCCACAGTTTCTTTTAGTTATGTTCATGGACACACCTGCACGGAAGGAAACACCATACTGCTATACTGTGTGTATCCATAGGCCCACTTAAATTATGGAAAATTATCTTTTGTCCACTAACTCTTTTGCTATCCTCCTACCTCTCCCCTTTTCCCCCTGGCATTTCTTCTTTTTTCCTCTGTCTCTCTCTCCCCTCATCCCCCTCAGATTTCTATCCAACACATCATTTGAGGGCCAGAGCGGTCTTATATCCAGAGACACTCACAGCCAGAATGTCATCTCAGAGGCCCATCACTACATCTGGTCCCTCCAGCTGGACCCGCTAGGCCAGCCAACCTGGACCCGCCTGGGACGCTGGCGCAGGGGGAAAATTCTGATGGACCAGCGGGCCTGGCCAAACCATCAGGGATCCGGGGCCGGAGGAGACTGGCGGCGATCCACGCGGCTGCACATGCGGGTGGTGACGCTGGTGGAGCACCCGTTTGTATTCACCCGAGAGGTGGACGGGGACGGGATGTGTCCCGCGGGCCAGCTGTGCCTCGACCCGCTCACCAACGAATCTTCGCTTTTGAAAGGTTTTTTCAAGAACCTCTCAAGACGCAACGGATCTGTCCCCACGGACCTGAAGAAGTGTTGTTACGGTTACTGCATAGACCTGCTGGAGAAGCTGGCTGAGGACATGGGCTTCACGTTTGACCTCTATATTGTAGGCGATGGAAAGTATGGGGGGTTCAAGAATGGTCGCTGGACAGGATTGGTGGGTGATCTTCTCAGCGGCGCTGCCCACCTGGCAGTGACATCTTTTAGCATTAATTCGGCCAGAAGCCAAGTCATTGACTTCACCTCGCCCTTCTTCTCCACCAGCCTGGGAATTCTGGTCAGTACTGCTCTCTTATACTTCTTTTTTTTTCATACAGATTTTTTTCCTTTTTCCCTAACACTTTTTATATATCTCTCTTCTGTTACTTGTTGGCGCATGCTTCTCTACTCTCTGTCAATGACCTTGCCTCAACTCTCTTCGCTTGGTATGCTGGTGGTCAGTATCAATATGGCAGAGTTTTATTACTGCAAGCCCTATAGATTATTGGATTCTAATGCAATTCCCCATATGGGGCCAGACTGGTGAGTGCACAGCTTTGGGGGTGACCCTATTACTACACTTACTATACCTAGTTTCACCTGTCTGCACAGGCATAGTGAAGATGTCACTACAGTGGTTTATTTGTATTTTACTGTAAGTATCTCTCTCCTTAACAACCCAAACAGCACCGTTACCAGTAGATTTGCATTTGATAACAGTTCACCGTTGGATTATGAAACTATTTTTTGTCCACTTACTGCTTGTAGCTTCACTGTGTGAGCAGTTTTGTGTTTATTTGTAGAAAAGGGTTACAAGAGGGGATTGAAACGTTCTTCCTATCCAACACATTCTCACCCCGGCATCATTTTTCAGTCACAGTAAACACGTGCTTAATGTTGTGAATTAAACAAAAACAATTGCATAGGATTAGGCAACAAACCACTGTAGTTATGTTTAGGAAAAAAAACATGGTTGGGCTTAGAATTACTACGTTTTTAGAGTGCAAATGTGACTTGATGTTGTGAACACAGGACAAGAAAGAACAGGTGATTGTAAAGTGAAAGTGAAGACTTGTTTCAGTTCCTAGCTCAAATTGGTCAAACAAGCCTATGTATAAAAATAATTTACTGAGTTTCTGATGAGCAAATAACCCAACACGCTGAAACAGCTGTGGCATAAAACAGATGACAAAAAGGTACAAACATACTTACTCACCGATTTCTATCCACACCTGTTTTTGATTTTCAGGTCCTAACCCTACTAAAACATCATGATATATCAGAAAAAGACGACAGAGTACGAGTTTACTTTAAGCCTGGGAAAAAAAAATATATATAATATAAGTTATGAAGGTTTTCAAATCCTGTTTCCCCACCCCCACCCCCCTGCTCAGGTTCGTACTCGCGACACAGCTGCACCCATCGGTGCCTTCATGTGGCCTCTCCACTGGTCCATGTGGCTCGGCATCTTCGTCTCACTCCACGTCACCGCCGTCTTCCTCACCCTGTACGAGTGGCACAGCCCGTTTGGTATGACGCCGCGTGGACGCAACCGCGACCGGGTGTTCTCCTTCTCCTCTGCGCTCAACGTGTGCTACGCCATCCTCTTCGGAAGAACGGTGGCCATCAAGCCGCCAAAGTGCTGGACCGGCCGCCTGCTGATGAACCTGTGGGCGATCTTCTGTCTGTTCTGTCTGTCCACCTACACCGCTAACCTAGCTGCCGTCATGGTCGGGGAGAAGACCTACGAACAACTGTTAGGGATACATGACCCAAAGGTACGGAAATGTGCAACACTGCAAATAACCGCTGGTTCATAAGTTGACGTTTAAAGTGTTTGAGGTTTTTTTTTTTTCTCACTGGTTTAAAGTGGGCTGGACACAGTTTGAAAAAGATGATGTCATGAACTTCCTTGCACCAATCAGGATTCAGCAACATTTTGAATCAGAATCTGATGACAGATCGTTGGGTTGTTTGGTCACTGACAGTCAAATCTGATAAAACCACACCCACACAGTCCTGACTGAGCAGAGTAACTGAGTTTTTTGAGTGTGAAATTTGAAATAAATAGAACCTGAAGATATATTTTTTTAACTTCTTTATTTAGTCACAAATATTTCATAAGCGGAAATTTGTTTTCAGGGGCTGTAATTTAATCAAAAGACAATATACAGATTTTTTTGTTTTTCATTTAAAGTTTTGAAATTGACTAGACTTTCATTTGTTTGTTTATGGTCAGGCTGTTGTGGACTTGCTCTTTAAAAATTTCACTGATGTGCACTTAAAAATAAAAACTGCAGACCAGAGGATTAGGTATCTTTTCTAATTTTTAGAAGAGCCCGTCTTGTGAAGTCAGCAAATAGATTATTTAATTAAACCACCTTTGTAAGGGCAATTGGCGCAAGGCAATAAATGCTTTTTGTCAACGCACCAACTCTCTGGATCGCAAGAGTGCTGGGATATTGAGAGTCAGAAAAGAAAAGAAAGAAAAATCAGTATAGAGTTTCACAGGAGCTCTCCTTCTGCATCTGAGCATTAAAAAATGCCAACTGAAGAAAAGAGAAACAACAGACTCGAGTGAAAAATATCAATATGAATCAATATTAATGCTTTCTGACGGCATTCTAAGGGTAACACCTGGATTTATTTCTTCTTTCCTGCAGTTGCACCATCCCTCTCAGGGATTCCGATTTGCCACAGTGAGAGAAAGCAGTGCAGAGGACTATCTCAAGAAGAGTTTCCCTGAGATGCACGAGTACATGAGAAGATACAATGTCCCGGCAACACCAGATGGCATACATAATCTCAAGTAAGACGGTGTTATACGTACTGTACAGTCCACATACGCCATACAGACACTGTACATTCACGGTATAGTCATCACTGACCTTAGTATTACTGTCATCTGTCTTTTGATAGTTATCTCTTGCTGTCATCATTCCCTGAAAAAATCAAGTTACACACACACGGAAAAAAACAAACTGCATCATCTTTGAAAAGAAAAACAGGAATGGGAGTTGCGTGTCCAAGGAAAGTTAAAATTTGAAGAACAAAAACAAAAAAAAAATCTGTCATTCCCCACCACAAGCCCGCCTGTTTGCATTCAGATCTCACCCTCCTCCTTACCCTGCCATTGCTGTCATCCTAAGCTGCTTCGACATTCAACTGGCATCCCCGTGGAGCAAAGCAGAATATAGTGAGAAAAGGCAGCTGAATGAAAGGCCTAGGCTGGGTAGGACACAATTTGAATGGATGAAACAAGATTTCTTTTTTTTTTTAATGAGCTTGTAAAATGCTGATTAGAAGGGTACAAGGGAAAATGTCATCTTTAGAAAATTACAACTGGGAACAAGACAGCATACAACTGTGCCGCAATGTGCTTAGGGTTTACTCCCAAAGTGACCAGGCATTAGTTATCATTTACATAATCATATAATACCAGTGCGGCGCCCGTTTCGGAGCGTGTGCCTGTCTGGACCGGGCCGATTGCTCGGCCCCCAGAAGTTCTGCTCACAGCTTTGTCAAGAACCGTAGTATGGCTGCTTGTACCCTCCGGGCGTGAGGTCGATTGGATGAACAGTTCTCGAGATATGCGAAGGGCAGTCATATATACATACACAGACAGACAGACAGAGAATACTTCCATTAAAGTTAAATGATGCTGCTACAGCGCCACCTATTGGCCAAATGGCGCCAAACCCGCCACGGTTGCTCGGACATCACATCTACACGTGTCCACCAAATGTCGTTGCGATAGCACAAAGCGTTCAGGAGAAATATGACGTTTTGTAATATACATAAGCACTGCCCACAGCATTTGAGCTAACTTTGAGGGCCAGCTATAGCAAAACTGTACGGAACAGCAACAATCCAAAACAGTAACTTTTTCTGGCTCAGTCCAGGGATGGTCTGTACCAAATTTGGTGACGATCGCTCAAAATTTGTAGGAGGGGTAGCAGAAAAATCTGATTTGGACAAAATTCAAAATGGCCGAAAATCAGTCGAGACACAAATGGGCGTCGCTTATATGGATACGATCGCACCACATTCAACGCTGCGCTCCCTTCGGTCCTGAGCAATACACCCGCCAAGTGTGAAGTCGATCAGATAAGCGGTTCTGGAAATATGCGAATAACACACAGAGGGACAGACAGACAGAAAGAGATTCCTTGCTTCATAGTTAGATGTCATGTGTGCATTGGATCTCATGTTGTATTACAGTGCGTCTACTGTATAATGCATTGACAGGAGTAGCCCCACTTGGAGATTAAACTCAGCATTCGTGAAATTTGTCCACACAAAACTGGAAGTTGCGATTGCTATGGTTACCTTTATAGGTAGAAAGTGTTGAAGGTGCAAAGAAAATTGTTTCTATTCTATTGCCATAATTTTAATGTCTCTACCAAAATGACCTGTGTTGAACTTGAACTTTTTGCCCAGCTGCTTCCCAGAGGAGCATAAAGTGAGCGATGGACATAAATGGAAGTTAGAAAGCTCACAGATTTTGAGAGCAATATCAAACTTCTTTCGTGTCAAAGACCTCCAAAATCGATGTACAATAGACCATGGATTTATAAGAGGTTGTGCCCTGTGCTTTTGCCCTGCGTGTTAAATAGCCTACAACTACATTAAATTCTGTTTATGTCATTCAACTAGCACCACTAGCTACTGGCCGATAGCCGGTTGTTTGGGAACAGAGACGTTAATACATCCACCGCGGTACAGGCTTACAGCATACAGCCCATGGGTGTTTTATAAGATAATAAAAAGTGATGAATTACAGCCAATATATCCATTATTACAGCCGCATACAGCTAGCAGGAAGCTGGCAGAACCGGATATGTGATATGAGCGTGCAGGGCGGTGCAGTCCCGTGGGTATGATACACATTTATTATGCCGAGGAAAATAACTCACAGCTATTAGTTAATTTTACAACTTTAGGACATAACGATTTAAATGAGGGCTATTTAAGTGTTCGTACTGGGAAGTTGATTTACCTCAAAAAATTATCCTCTGATTTACAGACGTCTCTTTATACATTCACGGCAATGAACTCATTGGCGTTTTCATTCCAAAATTGCAGCAGCGCTGCCGCAGCGCCATCTAGCGGCTATTGTCAAAAAAGCACCGGAGTTTCGCCTTTTCCATCCTTTCCCCATCACTCTGACTGCCCTACCCATCTGCACACACCTGTTCTTACTCCCTTCATCAGCCCTGCAGTCACCTTCCACCTCCTACTCTCCCACCTGTTCCCACTTTCCCTCATCAGTTCTCAGTCACTTATTTTTGGACTTGCTGCACCAGTACGCGTTTGGCTCCTTCCCCTGTTGCCATTCTCCCTCACCACTGTGACAAGTAGATGTACAATTCCTTCCACTCTAATGACTGTAACACCGTTGCTTGTGGAAATGCAGAGGTCTGTTTGCAGTTCTCTTGGTTCTCATCCCTGGAAACTTTGCACCCATAGGGTTTCAGCTTAATGAACACGTCTCACCGCAGCAATCGCAACTACTGCTAACTGCAGCCTGTCTGCTATGTAATTAGAGCGTTTTGAGAAAGTGCACTGACTGCAGCATTATCAGCCACCAGACAACTGTCTTGCCCTATTTTGGCTTGCTTGTTACAGCGGCAGAGATATTGGAAATACTGCTTTTATACGCCTTAATACAGTCTCGCATAACACAAGCTCACGCCTGAAACAGAGCAATTTATTAGAGAGTATTTTTAACCTAGGTGCTAACAGGTCTTGCCTCGTGATGTGAATACTTTTCCCCGATCTAGGAGATTCAAAATTAATGGAACTACTGTGTCGCACATCACTTTGTATTAAGTACAGCCACACCACAGATATATGCCCCGTCACTAGTGCAGCTTTTCCATTGATGCCATCCGGATGCAAATGCAGGAAGATGATGCGAGGAGGCATCATGTTTTAATCATGCCGGTTATTAATTGATTGCTGTCAAGGTATTGCTCTGATAAAATACATGACATTAATAAGGTACTATGGTGGATACACCAAGGACATAAGCTGCGACCTAATTCAACCTATAATAATGACCAGCCAGCTTTTGGGTGGAATTTAGCAGAGGACTGCAAACACTGTCCTTGATAACAAGCAAGAAAAAAATAAAGAAAATATATTGAAAAAGGCTTTGCAGCGTTTGTATCCTTGTAGGCTGTACCTGACAGTAAAGAGTTGATTTGTAAAAGCCTCGCTGAGAGTGTTGTGAATTAATACCTCACCTCTGTGAAACAGACTTGGAGTGAGGAATGGGAGTAAATTGGCAGAAGCCGGCAGACATTTCGCTGGCATGTGGCCAGTTGAATGTATTGGAAAACCACTGGCAAAAGGTTGAGAGAAGTTTGTTGAATCATTTAGATCCCATTTTCAGTGACAGTGGTAAACGTACGACGTGATCTCATCCGTACTCGTCACAGTAAACAGTCACGGTTAACATTGTTACACGTGGTAAACGTGAAATGATGGTTATTAGGATGGATGTTGGGTTTAGCCAACAAAAATACTTGGTTTAGCTTAACATAATTATGCTTGTGACGTAAGCTGCGGACGTAACGTCATGTGACATAACGTCATCAGTAGGGCTTGGTATCGTTTAAAAAATGATGATGCCAGTGCCAATACCAGTACCCTTAAAGTGATACTGATACCAATAGAGTCCTACATTCGATACCCATCATGTGAACGGAAGCTGTTTGTCCCACAGGCTAGCTCACGGAGCTGTTCGTTCCCTCCGCACCCCAACTCCAGGCCCCTCCACTCAGATTCCTCAAAAAAAAGAAAAAGGCTGCTTTGTATTTTAATTAGGGCCGTAGGCTACAGAACATAGATTTTGAATGTCTGCCGTCATATTTTATGATGACTTTACCCTAAAAGAAAAGATCCTCAAACAAAATTCTCAATTTGAAGAAAGTGATTAATGAAATTAAACAAGCTCATCTTTTCTTATTAAATCAACCTCCTTTAATGAATATAACTCGTCAGTTTCGTTTGATTGGTGCTAGACCGCCCCATTAATACAGCTGTGTCCTTTGTGTGCTGCGAGTGAGAGAGCAAAACGTTTTTTGACCACAGTAAAAATGTTTTTGAAAGGCTAAACGCCAACAAATATGCATTTATTGGACACAAAACATACAAAACCCTACTCGTGTTTCTATCGATTCAACTTTACCCTACCCATAAAATGAAGTGAAAGCAGACCTACCAAAACAGACCTTTTCTTATTCTTTACACTCACTATGTACTGTATGGTCATAGGTGTGACATGAGGACAAAACAGAGAAACAGATTAGAGTAGCAGAGCAGGAGTGAGTTGACAAAGTAAGGTTCATTTAAGTTTGTGTCTCAGGAGGTTTTAAAGGTTAATTTTCCAGAGGGTTGCTTTCAAATGTCAATCCCAGAAGATGTAAGATTTTTGCGTTAGTGCTATAGTTATATCTATCACCACAGTGAATTTGGGAGAGCGACTACGGATCAGTCTCAGTCCACCTATCTGTCTGTCTGTCAGGCCATCCGTCAAAAACATCTCAAATGCCACTGATCAGATTGTCATAAAACTTAAGGGCATAATTCTGGTCAACTCTCTTATCCTTTGTGGAATGACTGAGTGTTTACTGCTGTTAGTTTGTTATATATTAAAGCTGAACCCGTCAGAGCACTTTTGCTCAACACACATGGAACAGTTTGACATCCCTTTGCTACATCTGCACTTGCCTTGCACTTCCAGTATATCTACTTTCTGTGTGTTCACAGGGCTGACCCTCAGAAACTGGATGCATTCATCATGGACAAAGCTCTGCTGGACTATGAGGTCTCCATAGATGCCGACTGTAAAACGCTAACAGTCGGGAAACCCTTTGCTATAGAAGGTAACGCATGGAAGCTTATTATAAGACAAATTACTACTTATTTACGGTTGGGAGGGTTACTTTAATGAATTCTGATACAATTACTAATGACCAGGAGGAGATGTTAATAATGCAGTCAGTAACCTAATCCAAGTATCACAATATTAAAGTAATGTAACTTGATTACTGTTACTTTTGGATGACCTCAAAACCAAATATGCAAATAAAAACAAGAGAAAATTGCTGAAATTTCACCATTATTTCGTACGTAAAGCAGAAAGGGAGAAACATCACAGTACAGTACAGTGCAAGTTCTGCCTTCCAGCTGTGAAAACGCTGTCTAAGGACTCAGATCATTTGGCTCATGACTGTTGCCGGATTCTAACGTGGAGCAGCAGCAGTACCATATAAATTAAATTAAATGAACCTACAGTACATGCAAATTCCCCAGTTTGTCTTGTATTATGTTTACTGGACCAGAAATTTGAAGCGGTTCGCTCATTTCCTATGAACCATCTTTTCACGCTGGGATGCCTCTCGGCAAAAAATAATAATGCTGATAATAATGCTAATGAACTGGAGAGCGTGCAAACCATCCTGCTTTGTGATAACTTGCACTGTGATGTTGTTCCCCTGTTCTGCTTTACATACAAAAGAACGGCAAAATTTCCACCCATCGTGTGAGACTCGGGTCGTGAAGTGATGTATGTTCATGGTAGTATAGGTCTATCGTTCTTTATTTTAAAATGTATTTTTGCATTGTAATCCTGCTAATGATCTCCATTTGACTAAATGTATCAGTTATCTGATTATGCCTTTTTGTTATGTACCTGTTAACGGAATACTGTTACCTGTTTTTATATCCGAATAAGGCTGTTCCATGTAATCTGTTACTCCCAAAACCTGTAGGACACGAAATACTACATATATGTGGGGCTTTTCCATCACAACAGTATTCACAAATATGTTTTGGTTTTTAATCACCACTAAATTTTAACAGGCCTTTCTGCTTGGCTGCAGACAAACTGACCGTGAGCATTTTAGGACAGCCCTGAATTTAACAATATCATTCACTCGACATTTGCACAGCAGTTAATCGTCTTGCTTTCAACAGCTTAGATCCTCCACTGTTAATCTCTGGTCCATTTAGCAAGCTTCTTCCTCCCACTGTGAAGACGTTCCCATGGTGGTTGCTTCCATTACAGGCCACCACAGTCCCAGATTCCAGTGTTGTTGTTAATTACTTAATGCACCCTTAAGCCTTCAGGATACAATACCAATCAATCAGCGTACTTCCTACTAAGGCGAGGTACTTCTGTAATTGGCTGTTGCTGAATTTGTCACCCTTTCCTGGCATGCTAAGAAATTCTTAGATTTACTTACGATATTAACCGGCTGCTTTATTTTAGAGTTGCAATGGTGCTCTCTGATAAGAACTGTTCAAAATGTGCCAAGATTCCCTTCTTTCTTTCTGATCAGCTGTTATTTTCCTTATTCAGTGAAATGATATAATGAGAGCTCGGGGAGGTGAAGTTAAGGCGAGACAGCAAAACATACATTTTTCATGTACTGGTCAATTTTGAAATGTTTTTTTTTTTTTTTACCATTTCACCACCTCGACCTTCTCCCTACGTGGACTAACGTATTTCTGATACGTCAAAAACTAACATAATCCGCAACATGTTTCCCTCGAAGCGTAACGCACAATGCAGTTTTGTTGTATGGGAACAATTTTTTTAGGAGATAGGGCTGGGAATTTTATAATACATATCTTTAAAGGCCTTTTTCTCTAAATGAGTTTGTTCTCGTACTCTGACTCAGAAATCTCCACTTCGATATCACTAACATACACTAAGCTTTCCAGTTTCATGACATTTTTTTTTTCTTTTGCAGCTGTTATATGGAGTAATAAACCGATATCTAAAAGTCCTTCTGTAAAAATGTTTGACTCTAATATGTAAAAAAAAATGAAAAGAAATTTTGGATTTTGAACCATCCCATGTTCAGTTTTCTTTTCTGGAAATGTATGCAAATTAGCACATATTTAGTCAGATAATGCCTAATTTGCATATTTAAACATACAATTTCAGAAAACGTTTTTTAATACAAAAAAAAAAGAATTGCCTTAATGTAAGTAATACACTGGGGAAGTTTGATGGTGATATCTGTTAGTTAAAATATTTACCCTATTCACCTGAGGTCTCCCCTTGATGATGTTGCTGTTGTGTCAGAGAAATAATTGCGTTGTGTGTTTGTGTGTGTGTCCATTGGCAGGCTACGGCATTGGCCTCCCACAGAACTCTCCGCTCACCTCCAACATCTCAGAGCTTGTTAGTCAGTACAAGTCGGATGGTTTCATGGACACGCTGCATGACAAATGGTACAAGGTTGTGCCTTGCGGGAAGCGCAGCTTCGCTGTGACTGAGGTAGGAACAGAACCACCTGTTATATATAACAGCAGCAAATGTATTGTTTGGTATCATGGAGACATTTAAATAGATGTTGAATTTTGACATATTGTATGCTTCTATCACCACCCTTGGATATGATTAGAATATAAAGGGGTGTTTCAGTTGGTATCATCGGTTGTTAGTTTTGGGCAAGCATACCTAAGACCAACAGTTTAAATCAATATTCTTCGAGTAACAATGGATCAAATGACTATTCGTAACGTGAAAAGGGTCGCTCATAACAAACCCAACACACAACCTTTCTGTTTGGTCTCATAATTGTAAATGTAAAGGTAAAAGTGGTCAAATGTAACTAATAGCACCCTGTAGAAAAAGAGACTTATTGTCATAAAAATATGGAATAGGGATGCACGATATATATCGGGCCCAATAAATTATCGGCTGAAAATGGGAAATTTATATTATTATGTATTATTCCGATAATGAAATTATAGCTCATAAATTATCGGCTTATAACATGAAACCAAATTGCTTTCATTGACTATACAAGCACAGCGTCTACACACTCCAATACAGTAGGTGGGGGTATGCGCATTTAACGTCGGTTTGCGATCCCCCCAATAAACAAGAAGAACAGCAACGCTTGACGGCGCCCGTGTGGATGTTTCAACTCGATTGAAAATTGCAATACAATGTTTTTTATGTACTTTATTAGAAAAAAAAATAAATGAACATTAGAGTCTGAACTGTTTTTTGTTTTATTAACACTAGAGATGTCAGTTAGATTTGGTTAGGTCAGAGCAATGGAATATTAAATCATCCATCTTTGCTCACTACATCATAGCCTTTACCCTCAGGTGTGCATAAACTACAGGTTATGAAGTTCTTTTCAAAACACAAAAATGTGAAATTATCGGTTATCGTTATTGGCCTTGATAAGCAGGTAATTATCGGTTATCGGTATCGGCTGAATAAAATGCATATCGTGCATCCCTAATAAGAAATACCTAAATAAACTATCTGTCTTGTTAGTATGAATTCACAACTGAAAATATTATATAGGAGGAGCTTTCTTGTTAGTGGAAGTTTTTTCTGTCCTTACCAAGACCTCCTCTCCTTAATTCACTATTTTCCCTTGCTGTCAGAACACTTCCCCCGCGCTGCCTCCGCTACCTCCATGTACAGTAATTGCTCTTCACTAATTCAGACCCCGGCCCCTGACCCTCCAGCTGCTAAACCGAGCTGTGTCACCATAACTTCGGTCCCAAACAGCCCGGGCCCCGTGGTCCATTCTGTTCTGCTATTACCGAGCACTTAGCTCTCTCAGCAGCCTGGCCGTCTCTCCGCCCAGATGTGTCTCTGGAATCCCCAGAAGTGGCTCCCAGCTCGGTCCCGACTGCACACTCCCTATTATCGAGCATGATTTTTAAAAACTCGCTTCTTCAAAAAAAAGGAGTTCATGGCCCTCCTCTAGCCCCATCTTCTTTCCGTAATTTCCTTCTTTATTATTTATTTTTCTTAGCTATACTCGGAGAAGCTTTTTTTCTGTGTGCAAAGGCATATAACCCTTGCTCATTATGATGTCTAATTAAGAAGCACTCACAGCGTGTGCCTTTGAATGACAGCGTTACATAAACACTTAATGCATAATGACCGTCTTCTGAGTCTCTTTTGAGTGGCAGAAGTAGCACACTGCAGTGCAACAGATTCAGAGTCGCTGAAGTGAACCATTTCCCTCTGCGTAACAGCTAGACGTGTTACAGATGCTATCTACAGTTGCAGACATTTAAATTGCCCCAGGTAAAGTTCGTTTTTGCAGCATCATGCCTCCACCTGCCTCCGCTGACAGCAGAGAAATCTGTATTTTGCTTCAGCCATTTATTTTTACATACAACCATACAAGTCAGGTGCCATGCAAGAAATCACAGTATGATAATCAAGTGCACGCTTTCTAGTTCTCATATCATAGATACTGCTGTAAAACAAGTTACATAGAGAGTATGCATCAGTCAAAATGAAAACTGGACAGCATCAGAGGGAAATGCCTGTGATATAAGCATTATGAATTACTGACAAGGCTGGCTCGGTTTAGTCCCGCTCAGCATTTTTTTTTAGCAATCTTTTATTCCGATGAATGACTGCTACACACCCCCAGCTGCACGCCTGGGATTCTGAAAAGATGAAAAATCTGATGCATTGGCCCCGGCGATGGCAGCCAAACTCCCCGGCGTCCGTCCAGCTCTCTGTCACCCCAAAGAAATTTGATCCCATTTGAAGTAATAAAATCAATACCAATAAATGACATACTATTCAATTACCTAACATTAAGAGGGCCAAGCTTAACATTACCGAGAAATAAATTGTGATCAAGGGGATGAAGATTTTGAGCGTTATTGAAGATTTTTTGCAGCAAATGTATGCAGCTAATCAATGAAATGTAGAAGTGAATTTAAAGATCGCTTTGAGAAACCATTGTTCTATATGGTTGCATACGGTGAAAAGAGATAGGCGGTGTGTGTGTGTGTGTGTGTGTGTGTGAGTGTGTGTGTGTGTGTGTGTGTGTGTGTGTGTGTGTGTGTGTGTGTGTGTGTGTGTGTGTGTGTGTGTGTTTTGCCAAAAATTGGTAGAATATGTGCTTAAATGTGCTGATCCAAGGAAGCCCATAACTGTGAGGAATGTTGGAGTGGCACAATAACTTCCACTGTACACACTGGAGCTAAGTATTAGATTAGATTAGATTAATGCCATCCTCGGTAAGCTTGTTAAAGGATAATACCACTGTAATTTTATTTTTTTTATCGAAGTTGAAAATGTCCCCAGCAGTCAGATGTGACGCCGACTACTGTCTGTATTGCCCGACGTTCCCAGGAATCATCGGCTCCCGCTCCCAATTTCATTACAGCCAGCTCGCCAAGTCACAATACTGCAATGACGAATTTAATCCATCATGTTTTTTTTATTTTTTTTTTACCGGCATGACTTTATAATGCAATCATTGCAGCTGCTGCTGTATCACAAGCTGTTCCATACTCAGCAGTAAAAAGATTCACATCTGCAGTAACTGCAACAGGCAGCTTAATTAAGAAAAGTGTGATATCACAATAGGAGATGCCACACTTCTAGACTCGTGATGCATCTCTGAGAGGTTTCTCCATGATAGTGACACATTTAGAATGGAATGAGTGCCAATTAAGATCTGAGGAGGGGGGGAGGGGAGTGTGATATCCTGCATCTTATTTCAGATGTCCATTTCTCTTTAAAAGACAATAATGAATTCGGTGTCGCACACATTGCAGTTTCCTTTCACTTTATAATGCCGTTACCTATTCAGTTATCACTTTTTCCACTTTCCATTTTGGTGTCGTTGACTTCTGATAGGAGTGAAAACGGAGTTGAAAGCAAACCTGAGCAATAGTCTCCCAGCAGTCATTTCTTTTGTAGAAAGCATTTACAACCTCAGCTGCAGTGATTGTGGTGTTATAAAGACAAGTTACGGGGAAAAAAAAAAAAAATGCACGATGCATTATATTTGTCAATACAGCCTTTTGTCTATGCGAGCTGTTTTTAATGGAATTTTGAAAAGAATGGGAGCCAATGACTCCTGGGAGGTCGGCCAAACTTAATAGAGACAGTATGGGATATATATCCTTCTGACTGTGGTGGATACATCAATACTTGTCATTTCATGGGAAATAATGGTTAAGCAAAATACAATTACTCTAATGTTATCATTAAAGTGTTAGCTGGAGAAACAATTTTGCATACACAAACCGAAAGCTATCGCCACGCCTACTGCTGAATACAACATCTGCTTATATGAGATAAGGATGCTCACACATAGACATGGAGTTTTAGTATTTTTCTCAATTAATTTTCGTATTACAATACAAACATGTAACACAGAACACAAGTAAAAAAAGACAGTAGATTTCAAATAGCAACATAACATAAGAAAAGTAATCAAATATGTTAACTTAATGACAATTAGATGTCAGTGTCATTACCATCGTGAATCCATTGAGCTTAAACCACTGCATCTACTGTATCAGCCAAAAGTCAACATTGACTTATTTCAAGTTATGTAGCGCACTTAACTTACGTCACGGCCATAACGTGCTACATAACATAGTTAACTATGTAACAAATGTACTTATTTCACCCAAGCTACGATCTTTTCCTAAACCTAACCAAGTAGTTTTGTTGCCTAAACCTACCCAAGTTTTTTGTTTTCCTGTGAACACGAAACTTTATTTTGAAAAGACAGTTTATGTATGTAACGAGTGGAAATTGACACGTGCAAACTGAAGTTTATTTTGAAAAGACAACGTATGCATGTAACGAGCGGAAATTGGAATGTGCAGACAGAAGTTTATTTTGAAAAGACAGTGTATGCATGTAATAAGTGGAAATTGACACGTGCAACCGGAATTTTATTTTGAAAAGACAGTGTATGCATGTAACGAGTGGAAATTGACACGTGCAACCGGAAGTTTATTTTGAAAAGACAGTGTATGCATGTAACGAGTGGAAATTGACACGTGCAACCGGAAGTTTATTTTGAAAAGACAACATATGCATGTAACGAGCGGAAATTGGCTCGTGCAAAACGGAAGTTTATTCTGAAAAGATAGTGTATGCATATAACAAACGGAAGTTGACACGTGCTAAACTAACGTGACGCTAGAGAGTGTCATAGTTTGAAGCGTACATGTAGCGCCGCTGACCAACCATATTTGACGAGTTTGGAGTGAGAATGTGTTGTTGACTGTACATATTGTATGAGCTTGCAAAAGACACATACACGGAGCATGGGATTTTCAAGATAAAGGGTTTGATCAATAATTAAATAAATGTTCAAGTTGTCTTGTTATCTGACTGTTTTACCACCATGCAGCACAACCTGAGGGACTTTAACATTGTACTTCCCAGATAAAAAAAATGTTTTCCTCCATCAGAAGCAATTGATATGCATCCCTGATCTCTTCTTCTCTGTGTTTTCTTCTTCCTTCCTTCCATCCCGCCACTTTCTTCCCCCGCCCGCCTCTCTCACTCACTAACCCTGTGTCCCTCCAGACGCTGCAGATGGGTATAAAGCATTTCTCCGGTCTGTTTGTGATGCTGTGTGTGGGCGTGGCCTTATCTCTACTGACCACAGTAGCAGAACACATAGTGTACAAGCTGGTGATACCGAGGGTCAAGGAGCCACGCTTCAAATACTGGCTGCACACTAGCCAGGTACTGAACTCGCACACAAATACGCTCATGCACAACACAGTGAAGCACCCTTTCGGTCCTGAGATAGCAAAGAACCGCATTATAAGCACTAGAAGAGGTTGTCTGAGTATTTAAGTGAGTGAGTGAAAGTATAACAGAGTGTAAAAATAGTCAAGTATGTGTTTCGGTACTTTTACTTTGGAAATATTTGCAGCAAAGTGTACTTAGTAGTGCAGTCCATATGTATTTAGACAGTGATATATTTTGTTCTTATTGCTCTCTCTTTCTCTCATGTTCCCAAGAAACAACAAAATAATCGCAGAGAAACAAACAAAATCATTTACATTAAGTATGTGACGGTTAATTTGTTGCTTGTTTTCCAGAGATTACACCGGGCCCTCAACTCAGTCTTCACTGATGACAAACTGCCGACTGTCACCAAGCCCGATAAGAGGTACTGTCCCCATCATTGAAGGCTGGGCTCAATTCAATTCAGTTCAATCGAATAAATCCAGCACATCACTGTAATATATTCATGCTTAATGTGATTTTTTTATGAATTTGATTTGAGGGACATCCCTTCCCTACGGAACTGAATATGAACTGATGCCAGTTGCGTTGCAATTATTTGTAACTCATGTAGTACATTTTGTTTTGACTTGGGACTTAGGTCTCATTAAAACTCTTGTCACGCAAGGACACATCAGAAACAGGCTCGCCACTGACTTAAGGCAGCTCCGACATTTACGTAATGCTATTAGCTGATGTCTCCGTCCAGTTACAGGTAAACATTTGGTGGCACTAATCGACCTGGGGCGACCGTGGCTCAGGGGGGGTAGAGGGTCATCCTTTAATCACAAGGTTGGCAGTTCGATCCCTGGCTCCTCCTGTTCGCATATCGAAGTGTCCTTGAGCGAGACACTGAATCCCAAGTTGCTCCCCGGGTGCTTTACAGCAGCTCACTGCTCGTAAACACTTCGGATGGGTTAAATTTTAGAGGTTTTGAGAAGTTTTTAAGAAGAAGTTTTTAATTCTCCAGACAGGTGCCATTAAACCACAGCAGAACAAAAGGACGCAACAAGTGACACTAGTCTCCAAACGGAATAATTAACAGCGTTACAGTCGCGAAAGTAAAAATGCCTGTGTACTGTTTATTTCCATCACACTTTATCACACTTTTTTTTTACCGATACACCAACTTGTCCACCTCCGCCAAGCATAAAGACTTTCTTTTTTTTTTTGAAAATGTGGAATTTTTTCCACTCAGGTTTTTATTACTTAAATTGAAAATACTCTTAAAACAGGTGGATGGAAACACACTTAGTTTAACATGCTGATTTTTTTTTGTGTGTGTGTGTGTGTATTTTTACTCCTCGCAGGGTGGTTTCAAACATCTGTAGCCTCTACCAAATGAAATTTATTTTCCCACCACTTCAAATTTTAAAATACCACAATACAACATTACAACCGGCTCACAAATAAAGAAAATTACATAGATGCCATGCTGAACTCTGGGGTATCACTAGAACATATCACATGAGCCCATATGTTGTAACATTCGCTCACACCAAAAAAGTGTTTCTAGCAGGAAGCCAATTTTCCATACTTAAACCGCCCATTGGCCAAATTATCAGGCCGCGAATAAGTGACATCAATTAATTAATCCAAGTGACAGTTAAGGGACTGATTTTTAATCGGAAATTAAATAGAATGGTCAGTCTGTTGGAAGCTAATTATCAGTCAGGGAAATTGAGGAAATAATCTCGTGCTGACGTCACGGAGTATTGTTTGGCTCAGTGGGTGAGAGAGGGGGATTTAGTCAATCACGAAAGTTTCTTTTTGGTCAGTTTCAGTGTCTTTTTTGAAATGTTGAATGGGTGTTGTGATGGTTTATGTAACTAATCGCCAGCCATTTCGACACCACTACACTGCCGTGTCATTTTGGAGCTTCCTTAAGGCAAGCAGAGTGGGAAATGTATTACTCTTTTTAAGGCCTCTGAGGGGAGATCAAAAACAACCCTCGAGCTTTTGCTGAGCGAAAGAGTTCCATTTCATCTTTCTCTGTTTGATTCTGCTGTACTCTCCTTCACACCTACCCCTACTTAGCACCACGCACTGAGGGGACACTCAGGTGGAGCACTCAAAGTGGGGATTAAATACACGTAATAATTATGGAGCCAAGGCCATGTGAGGAATGCCTGTGGTAATGAGGATAGATTACCTGCTGCTGCATAATCAGCCTCATTCAATCAAGCTCCTCCGCATCGTGCCTGCACGCTGTCTAGGAGTCAGAAATTATTACCGTCATATTGTCAGCGTCCCGCAGAAACCTTGCGTGTCAGAAATGTCTGTTTTGCAAGCACTGCACTGAAAAAGGATGATCTCCCCATTCATGTGCATGAGATTTTGTTGCTGTAAATGGCTCCAGCTCGGAGGTCGGTTACAAGAAAATACACATGCTGCGTATACACCTGTTTCATCAGCATAATAAAAAGGAGGCATTGTGTGGGAGCATATGGGTAAAAATTAAATTGGCTTTAAAGGACTAGTTAGGATGAACCGTAACGTATTTCATTTCCTAACTGCGCTAACAAGGATGTGAGAAAAGCCGAAAGGCATCAGAGTAGTGTCCGTCTGAGAGAATTAGGAGCCGCGTCTGTAATACCACGAAACACTCTCCGATGTCCAATTAAGATCAGGTGATTTAGTATCAAAGGCTAAGTGTTAAGGTCGTGTAGCTCTTGAAAAGACCTTTAACCGACACTAAAGCGAGATCATTTGTCACTTCTAGTAGGTCAGTTACAATTCAGCTGCTATATTCTCTTTGATGGAGAAATGATATGTGATCGGACCATTGTTCCTACTGTTTATACTTACGGATACTTACTATTTAAGTAAGTAAGCAGTGTTTGCATTAATTCTCGATTCAATTTTAAAGCAATTTTGCTGTTTTACTATTTCCTGTTTTTTTTGGTTAATTTCCCTGATTGCCTTCAGTTCCTCGTGTATTTATAATATCTGACATTCAATCCAACTGTGTGTCATTCATAAGATAATGGTGCATCCAAAATTTCATACTAACTTGCTATTTAGTACGCCAAAAATTTATGCAAGATTTTTTATTACGGCTGAAATCGTAGAATGAAACCAATAGTACGTGAATTGCATACAAATTCCGGTGAAATAATAAAGTATGTAAAAGCTGGACACTACGGTGGCCCACAATGCCATGTGGTGGTGATGACAATGTTCATAACAGACGTTGACGGACAGCTCTGTAACATCATCATCACTCATCAATTTCACTTTGCTAGGTGTAATATATACTTTTTATTTAGTTCAGACTTTATGAATCTCACACATCATTATTTGGTCACATGAAGTTGGCACGGGTCACCATGGTTACGTGTCTCCAACAGGCAAGGAGGCTCTCTAGAAGTGACAACGGAAATTACTGCCAGGTGCATCTGAAAATATACATACTAGTGTTTATTCACACAAAAGTATGGTGAATGAGTACACATATTGACTATGTGTTGTATAGTATGCGATTTCGGACCCGCCAATATCTACAAAACCATGCAATGTCTGTGTTGTCTAGGAAACGGTTTGTATTGTGCTTTTCATTCTTCACTTCCGAGGGCACCATCAATTTCTCTCAAGGGTTCAATTTTCTGGCCACTAGGGCAACTCTGTGGTGTCGAAATAACTGGGCAGGCATTGTGCTTCCTTGTGTCTGTCCGGCTGTGTGATATAGCACATCATCACCATGAATTTTGAAAGAAGTGTAATCACAACAGATAAGAGCTAGTCTACCGCAAGAAGACCGAATTTGACATTAACGTTTTTCACCCTCCACAGGGTGGCCAAGAGGTCATTTAAAGCTGTACAGACCTGCTGGTGTAGGGATTCAATATCTTGATCAAGGACACTTCAGCAGGGCGCCTGTCTTTCTGGTGCACCTGTGTCCAGCTTGTTGAAAGGACAGACAGGCTCCCTCTTCACTGTGCTACAAGCTGACAGACATCTGTACTGACAGATGGGTTGGGAAATACTGATCAGTGGTGAAATATTCCATTTGTAATTCCGCAGCATAGAGGACTGCTGCAGGGAGACACGAGCCGTCCTCTTCATAAGCTGCACTGGCTGACATGAGACAGAAAAATATCTGGTGGTTATGCGTATAGCCTTGGATTCTGCATCTGGTACGTGTGTCTAACAACTCTAGATGAACAGTAGGAGGCAAGGACATTTGTAAAACCACTGCTTAAGGAGAAAATCAACATTTATGAATATGTAAACGAAGCACTCCGGTGACCCTGCAAATTGGACGTAGGCGGGAGCAGATATCTCTGGAAGTTATGCGGAGGAATATTAGAAGAGTAAATAGTGTGGAGGAGGAGGGATCTGGCCTCAGGGTTACCCTCAGCAGTGTAAATGACGGAGAAAAAAATGGTTGTGTACATAGGCTCCTGGCTTCTTCGTATACAGAATGTAAAACAAAGAGCTCTATTTCACGTTAGAGATGCAGACACCCTCTGATGTCACTGAGAGGAACACAATAATGAGCTTTACGTTCAAAACCTCACATATGTACTTCTTCTATCGCCATCTAGGAATATAATGACCGAGTGAAGGACATCCTAACATTGCAGAAAGAATTAATGATTTGTAATTTCAGCATGCTTTTCATCTGCTCAACACTGCGCGGTGCATAGTTCCCTTTCTGACCTTGAAATCATTATTTTTTCTTGGAATGTCTACCAGGCAAAAAAAAAAAAAATAGTTGGTGTTTATATATTTTCCGGTGAAATGATGTGAGCTCCGTCTCAATCTTCATGTCCATTTATATCATGAAAGTTGAAAGAGCTCCTTTATCTTTCAAATGGAAGTGACACACGGAATCCTAAATGATTAGGAAATCAAGTTAGATGCGGGATTGAAGAATAACAATTGAAAGGGGCTTTTTCAGTTAATATGTTAAAAGACTAGAGGCTCCACTAATAATAAGAATCATCTTTATTTGCATCACACTTTTCAGAGCAGCCACAAAGTGCTTTCAATATGAATAAACAAAAAGAGAAAAGACGATTCGTCAATAGAAGCAAAAACAATGCAAAGCAAAAAAAAAGGAAGAAAAGGAGTTAAAGAAATTAGTCTAAAAGCAAGTCTGTAAAGGTGAGTTTTAGGCAGTGATTTAAAAGCCTGAGTTTTCCACATTCATTGACTACTAATGGCACAAAGGCTCAGCCAGCAATTGTTTTCAATCTATACGTTGGCACGCCAACCGGGGACCCGTCTGAGGTCACCATGCAGGCTGCTTTGTTAGAGAACATCTATGCTATAAAGTCTTTACGCTCTGACACCAATGCATCTAAAGATGCTGACATCAGGGTGATTATCTTAAGACTTACGGCTTAAGAGATCTGATAACGTTAACCACATTGCAAAATATCCTCTCTTTCATTGCAGCCATGATGTAAGCACAGGTGCCTTCTTCCCTCTCTCAAACGGCGCATCTATCGTATTAAGATGAGATTCTTTTTTTATGTTCTTATATTCCGACGTCTCATCCTTCAGTTTAAGGTCTCTTTTGATGTCAGGAGTATCTCATTAGATTCTTCTTGTCACTCTTTCTTTGCATCACCAGGTGAAAACACCTTTGATTCAGAGTGTTCTTCAGCTTCAGTTCGTACAAGGGGAATCTCTCTCCTCTACTCCTTAAATGAAATCATGGTTACTTCTCAGCTTGCAGATCTGGTCCAATGGTTTCTTTTTGAGAGAGGAAACCAAATTTAGGTCTTTTCTAAGTCCCTGGTGAGTCAGAACTATCCTATAAATGACTGCAGGGGAGTATACAGGGAGTACAGTATATATTATATTGAATTGGTGCTTTACATATACTGGGTTGTGTTCTCATTTTTTACTGATAGGAAGTACAGAGTGATCTCAGGGGCTTTAAATACTGCTTAAAGTTTATGTTCATAAAAAGTTTCTTCATATTATACCATAACTCTACCATTAAAGTCCAATAGTAATCTGTTTACTTATAATTTTTTCTTGAAATGCAATTTCTCTTGTTTTATTTGTTTGAATAAGAATTCAGGATGTGACTCATGGCCACTTATGTGGCATTTAACTCAATGACTCACCAAATGTAGTCAATTATGTGTTGACCAAAAGATACATATTTCCATAATTACGACATATTTGGAATCAATTATCCGGACAGAAGCTGCCTCCAAAACATTTCCAGGCCTGGTGAAGCATAAAAGTAAGGACACAAACTGGTATTTTCTCTGAACCCTACATGACACCAGCCTTGTGTAATATTCAATCATGTATTTTTCACTTTCTTTTTGCCTTCTTCCTGTTATGTGCTGACTTGATGTTGCAGGCATTTTTCATGGTCAGTGCAATCAAAGGAATTGATATGTCGCCGAGGACAACCATGAATGGCTGTTCTTTAAGTTTGTGTAGCTTTAAAGTTCCAATGAAAAAGCTTTGAGATTTAATGTATTTATATATATATATACAGACATAGACTGTATATAAGAAATGGATGTAGTCACGTGATGTCACCCATTGGTTTGTGGACTACGGTTTTGAGGCCTCGAGTTCGGCATTTTGGTCGTCGCCATCTTGTTTTTTTGCAACCAGAAGTGACACGAGAGGGTGGAGCTAAGTACAACCAAACGCTGAATAAGACATTTTTAGGAGGCCAAAATGTTACAATTAACTTTCATGAACTGAAAACACACTGTGAAAGGATTAAAGTTGTAAAACAAAAACATGGACAACTCCCAGACCAGACAATGCCGTGACAGCCACCTGTCAATCACAAGGTAGCTACGCCCTAAAGCATACCCTGCTTTATCGTCTATTTGACTCTAAATGGGAGCATAATTTACTAAATTAACATCATGATGTATTGAAGAAGACTTGAAACTAGCGACTGAGACCATAAACTCATATTTACAATGTTTACTGAGGTAAGAAATAAAGTGAGAAGTAGGGTCATTTTCTCATAGACTTCTATACAATCAGACTTCTTTTTGCAACCAGAGGAGTCGCCCCCTGCTGGCTATTAGAAAGAATGCAGGTTTAGGGCACTTCTGCATTGGCTTCACTTTTCAGGCTTGGAGATTGCCCACCGTATGCAGGATGATTGAGTTGAATAGAAGGCAGGACAAATGCTTTGAAATGGACACCGAGGATCACTCTGCTCCTCCATCACTCCCTGGAGCAGCACGAAGAGAAAGTATTTGTCAGGTGACACGTATTTAAGCATAGAGAGAACATGACATTAGTGATGCTGTGTCGAACTGAACCCTCACACCTCCAACCCACGGTACTTGCTGCTGGTGCTCATTAGCTTAAAGAGGAGGGTACACCTCCAGTTTGGATGGGAGAGGTTGGCGAGGTCAGTGCTGGTGCTGGAGGAAATTAATTGGACTTGAATTAGATTTCTACCAGTGTGCCTTGACGGTCGAGGTCTTCCTTTTTTGTCTTGAATACTTGCATGTTTTGGGGGGCTATTTATTTCTATTCATTGAGTCCTTATTTGCATTGTACATGGCATCACATCACAAGCCTCGACTGCACAATGTTTATTGGATGTACTTTTCTTGATCAACTATAATGACTAAATAGAGATGCTAAATGCTGCTAAATGTCATTATGGTGGGCCAATCAAATGATTAAAAATAAAGATAAAACATATTACACAGTAAATAGCAGAACAGTACGCTCAGGGAAGGCTGTTCTCAAACACCATTCATAGCTATACCTACAAAATGTAATGTACTGTAATTTGTATATTGCCCATGAAATCAATTTGTATGTAATCCACGTAATCGTGAACCAGGAAGTATCAAGAGCGTTAAACGTGGCATAGGGAGGAGGTCGAGGGGATGGGGGGGGGGGGGGTCAAAAGACACCAGACTTTTACCCAGGAGACCGCTGTTCATATCCCTTGTAAAACCAGAAGTCAATGTTGACTTATACGTCACGTAACTTCCGTACTTAAGTAACACTACTTACGTTGTTACTTTAATCCAAACCACGATATTTTCCTAAACCTAACTAAGTGCGTAGTTTTGTTGCCTAAACCTAACCAAGTATTTGAAGTGTAGTTATTTTAACCCAAACCACGATCTTTTCCTAAAAGTAAAGTATTTTTCTTGCCTGAATCAAACCAACTGGTTTCCTGTGAAGATGGAAGTTTATTTTGAAAAGACTGTATGCGTGTAACGAGCGTAAATTGACACATGTTGATGGTCATTCCTAGGAAAATGCACGAAAAAAGAGGAATAACTTCTCGTGAGATATCACACAAACCGTTGTATGAGGATACGTTGCTTAGGGACACATATGGAAAAAATGCATTTTTCATTTAATGGCACATTTAGGGAGAACACTTGTATTGCACCATATCTTGGCAAGCATTCACACTAATTGTATCCCTCCAAGAATCTCGACGTGAGCCTCTTGACAATAATGTCTGGAACTTTCCCAAACAGCAGTCTGTCTCCACTTATTCCTGGTCAAGGTCTGGTTCTCCCTAAATTGCTAATTGTAATACAACATGCATAGAATTATATGTGCACCTACAATTAAGAGTGTAAGCATCCCCCAATAGTTGGGGAGAGAGATAGCATCTGAGCCATTGGTTTTACGTAGGATTCAATCTGGAAAGATGCGGTCAGACGGTACGCAATCTCCCACATTGGCATTCTTAGAGAAAAACAGAATTGCCACCTGATATTTCTCCATGTATCTGTCTTATCTCCAGGTGCAATGAGGGAAGCAACCAGTCAGCATCTTGGAATCCTGCAGAGTCCTCTCACTGCAACAGGCGGCGGGTCCTTCCTCAAGAGATGCAGAATGACCTGGAACGCCCGTCCTCCCAGGAGCTTCCTCCACCACCACCCACATCTCCCCTGCCTCATCCCCATTCTCTTCCCCTACTGAAGAAACACCTGCCCATAGTGACAAACACTAATGGTCGCTCCGACCTGTTAGGGCGGGGGGGCTCGGGACAGGGCATAACACGTTTGGGAGCGGGCGACTGCGGCCCCGGCCTGGGCGTGGGCCGGAACCCACTGGTCCAGGAGCTGTCAGAACTGGAGGGTCAGATCCTCGTAATCAAGCAGCAGTTGCAGTCAGCCATGAGGAGGAAGCGAGAGCTAGAACAGTACCAATCAGAAACCCAGCAAGCAAACCAGACTGCACCCAGTCAGCCCACTACGCACCAGTCTAACCAGTTTGCTCAGTACACCCAGTCCCAACAGCAGACTAACCTACACACAAACACGCTCCCAGAGTTCTGAAGCTTTTCTCCTTTGTTCTGCCCAGAAAAACCTGGTTAGACATGGGACTATAGTTTCCGAGACCTCCAGTAAAGGTTCTGGAAAAGGATCCTTGTCCGAGTTTTGGAGTCGGAACCTTCACAGATTTCTGGAAGCTGAATCCTCCGTTAGGCCCAGGAGTTCCCCTGAACGCCGGACTGAAACGTTCTCCAGGGATCCGATCCTGCTCTGTAACTCCAGTAGAACACTTCCTGACTTCTGGAACGTGAGATTCACTTATACGAGAGGCATTGGACAAAGGACCCTGAACCAAATCTGTTTTCACTAGCTTGTTGCTGTCACTGAAGAGCTGTGCAAACCTTCCTCTTCTCAACCCCCCCATCCCCCATTTTCTTCACCTCACTGATCCCTTCATTTTTTTTTCCTTTTACTTCCCCTCTACTCCTTCCTCTTGTCCCTCTCATCCCTCCCCTCTAAGCCTCGTCTCTTCACTGGTACAGATTTGCGTGCCATGATGATAAGCTTGATCGTAGATATGAAGACTGGTACTTAAGCTTAATGGGCTAATTCACCTGAGTCTTATGTTGAGGCTCATCGAGAGTGTAAATGACCTGAAGTTGAACCCATCCTTAAGTCTTTAAGTTACGTCTTTATGGCCTTGTGCTGAAACCTTGTATCTAAGTGGGGGGGAAGAAAAGAAATACAACTGCAGTTTGATTTTACCACCGATGACCTAATGTTTCTGGCCTTTGACAACGCATTAGATGTGGCTTAGGTCGTTTTTTTCTTATGCGCCATTTGGAGGATTGGTGGGGCAGTTTTTACAAGTAAAGAACAAAAAAAAAAAGATATAAAGCTTCAGCAAAACACCTCTATATTCATCAAGAACATCTGGTCGGCATCTTGTGGTGGATCATGGGACAAAAATCTTGTTTTAGGGATCACTGTATAATGTTGTACTGCACTTCACCGATGCACTTCTAGTTCCTTAAAGAAAGCTGCACCTACAAGTCATCGGTTAACTTGTCAGAGTTTTGCTTGTGGTCTGGCTGTTCTTCTCTTCATAATGGCTTTGGGGTTATAAACACGGAATGTGAAAAGAAGTAATGCATTAAATGGTAATAAATCCAAGAGCCTTCAGCCTTTTCAGTCAGGGACCCAAAACAGGACCTTTTTACCCACCGGTGCTCTTGCAATCTCTTGACACAACAAACACATTCAGTTTTTTGGTACAAGCCCATTGTTGAATAGTAAATGTAAACATGAACATAGACCACTGGTCAAACTCTGACATCTTATTTGAATATGATGATCATTCACGGATGAACACACTGAAACAGTCCCTCTGTGATGAGACCTGTTTTCTTGCATCTTCTGTTTGCGTTTGGATGTGTTCTGTTATTAAAAACTTACCTCTTCTTTGCACTTAATTGAAACATTTTTTTTCTAACTACCTTACACATTAATATAGTATTTCCTGCCTGACTCATTGATCCTTTATCTGACTGAGGTTTGTGCAAGTTAGAATCTATGGCCCCGACCATGACTCTGAAATATCAGTAGCCTAACTGTGCTTTGTATTGATAAATCCATTGCACTGTCCATGGTGCTGAAGTAGCAGACGAAATTGTAAATGTGAGTTTCTGTCCGTTTTCGTGACCATATAGCGTAGCTATACCTACGAAAAGTCGCAGGTGAATGGAGCGAACTGCTCCCCCCACCTGTTTTCAAATCCCATTACGCCTCCACAGCCCTTTCTCATTCCCAGGGCGTCAAATACCGAGGCTTTGTCGGCAGTATGAGACACATCGGGCTTTCCATTAACTACAAAGTAAATCCATCCGCAGAAACCGTCCGTAGATGCTCAGAGAAAGTGCCGTGGTGACGTAATTTTAAGCGCGAAATAGACACACAGGGTGGATGGGCCCAACAAACACAAAGCGTTTTCATCCAGGCAGGGCTGGCTCTAGCCCTTTTGGTGCCCCAGGCGGAATTCAGATTGGAAAATGAATTGAAATTAAATTGAATTGAAAAATCGTTTTCTTTTTCTTTTTTTTTATGGGGGGGATGAACAGCGCTCCCCCAGAAGGTGGCGCCCTAGGCGACCGCCTATATGCCCTATGCCTTAAGCTGGCCCTGCATCCAAAAGACCACCGTTTGTGTCCCGTGCGTTAAGTTTCACTTTCACATTACAATAAGCTGTTTGTTTGTGTCCCATGTTAACGTTTAGTTTCATTTTCACTTTACACATGTAGTTTTTTCCTAAACCTAATGGTTTTGTTGCCTAAACATAAAGTGAGGCCTAGGGGCATGACAAAGCGGCGGTATGTGACGATTGGGATGAAAAAGTGTCGGCCTCCATAACCTAGAAACTGTTTCAATAGACTATTAAAACATTTTCTTCAAGGACTTAAGGGATGTGATTTCATTGTTCAAGCTTCCAGCTCTTGATGAGTCAATGAAACCAGAGAAAAACAGAACAATGGCTGACGATGTGGGGCACACCAATCCAACTATGCATTGAGGATTTATTTGGTGGAATATAATTTTTTTCCAAGTTGGCCATTGAGATTCACCTGCAGTTACTCATTTCCTCCCATCTAACAGATCCATTATGTTTATGAAAAAAAAAAAAAACCCTGCAGCTATATACATAACCAACCCACTCGGTGCTTTGCTTCCCACCTTGAAACGATATTTGGTGGTTGCACTATTCTTCACTCATATTGCTAGGGGACAGCAATTTGGGCAGGAAGGCGTACTCAGAATAGCCAAGGATGACATTTTAAAAAACACATGGCATGGTCAGACACTGCCACACACACACACACACACACACACACACACACACACACACACAGTCCCTATCTATTAGATAGTCCCTATCTATTTAGCCAGTGTGTCTGCAGGGTAAGCGCAGGCTGTCACAGCTGAAATGAATACCTGACAGAGCAAAAGAGTGAGTGTACTGGCTGAGCCGTCAGCTTCCTTTGTGTCTCTGTGTGTGTATGCTTTGCTTAGTGGTGACATAAACATCACTGACGTCGCGTTGCGGTCACAACCGGATGAATCGACAGAAAAAGTAAGATCCTGGTTTTAGCATAATCTATGCTCATTCCAATCATTTAATCTGGGTAGCACGTGTGGTTGGACAGGGGTGCGGTGTGAAGACGAAAAGGCCTGCCTCACAGGATGTGACAATTTGGATCATGGGACAGAAATGAGGGTCATATTCGTCTTCATCGTCTGAACATATGGTTTGCTCGAACTTAATCACACTGTTCTCCTTACTTGTTCTCAGAGGCGATAATATAAGGCATCAAGCATCTGCTTTCAAATTGCACTAAATAAATGTCAGTCGTGTTTTTTTTCGTTCAAGAACAGCCCTGAAGGTGTTCTAGTCCTCCCAGAAACTTTCCATTATCATAAACTCATTGCATCATGCTTGAGTACATATTTGAAGAACATTTAAAGCAACAACGTTTTTTTTTTTTCCCCCTGAACTGAGCCTCCTGGGCCCACTGCACCCTCTACTGTACCAATAAAATGTTTAGAGGTAAGGTCACCTTACACTTCTATCTTGCTGATATAGTCCCTGTTCCCCCCATTCACTTCAATTGAAACCAGACTTCACCATTGTGGAACTTTGACCGTGAAATGCACATCCGCCAATGGAAACACTGAAACAGTGTTTGTAAATGAAGAAGTCATTTTTATAGAGTGTGCAATCATCTCGTTTACTACAATACAATCTCGGAACTCATCGGCCTGATGACGGAAAAGCCTCTGGGGGCAAGGGGCCTATATTTCTGGGGTTCCGGTGTAGCCAGCAGATATCCGGGCCAAGACTTCCCTTTCAATGCGCTGCTCATTGCTCACAGTCCGATTAGCAACTTGAGATGCAAGAGTTGCAGTTGAGAGACGACAAGTACAATCGGATTGTTTCACAAGTAGCCACTTTATACAGTAAGCTCTTTTTAAACCAATAAAAATGCAAAATCATTGTCAGATGATAGCCGGTGGCTTCCGAGATTGCATGGCGGCAAATGCATTCCGCCTCTTTTGCTCTCCACATGGACTGTTTACCTGCTTTCAACCAAAGCATGATTGGTCAATAGTACTCACACTGCAAACTTCTCACAGATTTCTTTTTCTTACCCACATTGAAACCATGACATCACACCCGTTTACAGGGCTGAGCGCGGGTCAATTTTGTTCAATGAAATTGATGATGATATGTTAATGTGAGCATACCTTTAGGCTGTAGATGAGCCATGGTTTGGTGGGATTTGTATTCAGCAGAAGAATTACTGTAGCACTGTCTGCGAGGCACAACTCCAGGCCATACAAACGTCTAAAAACAAACACAAGGACAGACATGTCTCCCACTTCTTCTGGCAGGGCAACTTGCAAATCGCTTCCAAATCGCATACTTTTTTCTTTTTACTTTTAGTACATACTGCAGCTGCCCTTACAAAGTACATACTGTTGCATGCAGTATGCATACAATTGGGACATACTACTTTTTCATAACATTGCGTCTTGAACTTTGACCCTCTCAGAAAAGCATGCTGGCTTGCATACTGCAAAATGCGACCAGATGTACTAGGACTTCCTGGTATTTTTTGGCATACTGCATTTGACAAACTATGTATTGGGACATACTAAATCTTGTTCCTGGCATACTAAATAGTATGGTATGGGTATTGAAACACACAGTGAGTAAGACTGACTGTCAAGATGCTGTCCTGCTCTCTGCCTCACTTATTTTGCATTTCAGTTTGAAATTGAAACAAATGTCTTTGGGACATTTTTTTTTTTTTTTTATGATAAGAAAAAGAAAGTCATCACTTTCATTTCAGCATTCTGGCACATAATGAAAAAAGACAAGACAACACATTGTTGCTACTGACTATTTAATTTGTGGACAAACGAAGAAAAAAAATATATATGTAGCATTTCAAATGAAACACTTTTTTTTTTTTTGTTCTTAAAGTAAAAAAACGTTCATAATCACAATGATAATGAGTATAATTGAAATCATGAATATCTATAAAACATCTTGACTTCTCTCTTCATGCTGGGCGTTATCTTCCAATGGGAAATGGAGTCACAACATTGCATCACAATCCACTGGTGGGTCGGGGAGGGGGGGGAGGGGAGGGGTGCCTCAAGGAGGAAAAGTGAAGCAGGAGTCATTAGCCTGGTTTCCATAAAAAAGGGCTAGCCTTAAGTAAGTCACTCAGTTTCACTCCAAAGAGCATTTCTGTCTCTTTTTTTTTCTTTTTTCTCCGTGTATTTTATAAGGATGTCTTCTACTGGGATTTCAGTTTTAATTTAATTGTACAGCCATACAAGTGAAATCTTCAGGTAGATCTGGCACAGGCTAGCCCCACTGGACTTCTCTGTAGAAAAAAATCCTATTAACATCACAGTGAATCAGGAAATTGGGGTGAAACACACTCATAGTGAGAATTTTCAACCTATTTCATTTTCATTGTGGCTGATAACACGGCACCGCAAGTGCCAAAACCCCATTTTCTGACTCGGAGGATGTCACTGACTCTTCCTTGTCGTTTCCTCCAAAGGGGAGAGGGTTCGTTCCCCAAAACACCTAAACTGATACCAAAACATATCCAGGTTTACACAGCAGGCAAACAGGTCCAAATGGATCATAATAGTCATACAGATTGACAAAAATCTTTACAAAATATGACCTGACACGGTCAATTAATGTACAGAGAGAGATAATAAAAAGAAGGATTCTGTCTTTTTTTTTCCTGTACAAATGACAAACATCACAGAACAACAACATCGATAATTTTTTTTCCATAGCAGATTTTTCAGACTGAGGGGGAATAGATGTGGTGATCGACGAGGCAAGTCACCTGACAGGATGTGATGTAAAACAGAGTGAGTCAGCCGACAGGAAGTGCGCGGGTTTAACACCGTCAGGATAGGCTACAGCACTCGCTCATACAAAAATGTACAAAACACCGTCCTCTAACTACAAACAGCGCACCTTGGAGGGGAAAAAAATGTCCCATGTTTCGAATGGCTTCAAATATCTTGAAAACAACAATCTGTGCTTAAGTTTGCCTTGTGATATTTTTGCCACTGTTGCGATAGCTGTGCCTTGGCAGGTTAAATTGAGCATAGCCCAACTAGATGAGAACCATTAGAAACATGGTGCGTTTTGTCCCTCGGGTGAATTAAACAGATATATCAGCAGTGTTTTTTTTTTATTAAGCATTCGGAGCCACGTGGCATGCGTCCTCGTCATTGTGTCTGGAAGTGCTGTGGAGACGCAAACGTGACCCGGTGCTGCCCCCTTAGTCATGTGACCTCCGTCATCGATGCTGAGTGGTTCTGAAAATGGACGTGGGAGGAGGGAGGGAGGGAGAAAGAGGAATAAAGATTGACAGAGAAAAGAAAGTAGACAGGAGAGGGAAAAGGAGTGGAAATGAAGAGGTAGAGGAAATCATTGTCAGATATTATCAGGAGTGCTCTGTGTCTGGGGGTTCTGTATGTGTTTCTGTGCATTTGGGAAGAGGGGCAGGAGTTTAGTGCAAAATGTCAAGCTTCTATGTTCTTCTGAACATGTGTCATTGCTTTGTGTAGAAAGAAAGAAAGCAAGAAAGACAAAGAAAGAAAGAAAGAAAAAGAAAGAAAAAAAAAAAAAAACATGGTCAACAAAATATGTGACTGACCCTTTCTCTATGAGAATTCTGGGAAATGTAGGAAATCACTAATTGAAGCAGGACATGCAAGTAAATTACAACAAATTACAGAATAAACTAAATTCTGAAGGGACATTTCTGTTTAAAGCTTACGGTCTCGAGGGAGCTCTGCCAATTAATTGGGAAAGATAATGTGCATCATAGAGATTACGTTTTTTTTTGGGAATCCAGGTTAAGTGTTTTTAGGTACCTGTGCGCTGAGGGTCTCCAGAGGGCTCTCTACACGGGGGAAAGTCATCAGAGGCAGACCACGGTAGTCTTCGGTTTTCTGTTTAGCTGCTGCACTGTGGACGCCTTTGAAGTTGTTCACAACACATATACCCTGTGAGGTGTAAGGAGAGTTCAACATTAGTAGCGAGGTAGGTTAACATGGAACTGAAACATCAAGGATTCAGTTTTATAATGGGAAAGTTAGCTTTATGACATTGTGACTGGTATTATGACTTTTACCCAACCAAGCTGGGACCACATTAGGTTATTTGAGATTGTGTTTAATTAATCCATGAGAAAATTTTCATTCAAACTTACACCGGGCACACACAACCTCCCTCCCTCCCTCCCGACAATGGTCAGCAAAGCTCAGATTTGTTGACGGTTCTAAAGATTGTCTTGCCAGATATTCCTGTGGTGTGAGGTATGTTATGTGTCAGAAAGTGTTTTATGTCTGCCATCATCCTAATGAGCTCAGAGAGGAGCCACAGGCTCACCTGTGCCGTTCAGAGGCAACGAGGCACAGGTGAGCCCAATCTGCACATAATCAGTGCTCCTATAACTAGGAGGGTAGGAGGAAGAACATTTCTCTGTATACCCTGCTAGCAGCCAGACCTGTTCCCCTGTTTCATCCAGTGCGTCTAAAATACACCACTTGATGATTAAAGGTTAAGTTCATCTAAATAACTCTAAATCACGATAGGAACAAAACTGTTAAATTTAACATGTTCGATATGTGTGGGGTCTCTCACATTTTCAACATCTGTTAAGATTTTAAAACTTTTTTAGTTTGGGCAAACCTAGCTAAAGAAATGTCCTAACCTTAATAAAAACTGTCCAAATACACATTTATTTGGCAAATCATTGTAATGTTATAACAAGACTAAGAGTCTACAGCTCTGCAGCTAGCAGCTCTGTGAGGATGTACTTCGGCACAGCCATGCTTTGAGCTAAATACCAATGTCAACATGCTAACGATGACAATGCTAACACGCTGATGTGGGTATAATGTTTACCTCGTTCACCATTTTAGTTAAGATTGTTAGCATGCTAACCTTTGCTAATTATCATTAAAAAAGTACAGCTGAGGCTGATGGGAATGCCACTAGTTTTGTAGGCATTTGGTCATAAAGCAAAGAATTGGGCAGATTGAAAATTTGACCTGATGGAGGTGCTAGATGAAGAGATAAAAGACCACCAAACAGATCACAATTCATCCGGAGGGGAAATGATTATGTGCACCAAATTTCATGGCAATCCATCCAACAGTTGTTGAGACGCTTCACTCAAACCCACAAAAGTCAACTTGCTGGTGGCGTGAGAGGAAAAGTCAGGGGATCACCAAAGTCCTTAGGCTTCATCGCCTGGCAACCATGAATGTCTGTACAAAAATTCTTCCAATCACATCAAACAGTAACTGAGATATTTCAAGTCCAGACAAAAATGGTGGACCAACAGACTGACATTGCCATCCCTAGAGCTATGCCGCTAGCATGGCTAAAACTCATGCCTTGATAGAGAGTCCATGCACCAAATGATGTTAAAAGTCAAACTGCAATGCTGGCTGCCCAAGAATTTCTACCGACCTCTAATCTGGTCCCTCAAGACAAATTTCATACCATTGTTAAAAGGAAACGTCACTTAATGTCCATATTAAAATTACATTACTTGTATCTTAAAAATCAGATCGCCTGCCAACTCTAGTGCCACTGTGATATTACGCTCCAATTAAAAGGAATTAAGAGCACCCATGGGTTTTTCGGAGAGATGTGTCCATATTTTTAGCTTCAGGATATAAAGTTTATACGGGTGTAAAAGCTTAATGAAACATTGTACGGGTCTACAAAATGCAGCCATCGTTTAATGCAGTCGAAGGAGATGCTCCGGGGCGTTCATCTTTGTGGCGTGGCACTACGCCCAGCAGGCACAGTGAAGTGTCGCCTTGTTTCTTCATTTATATGTCTGTTAAAATAATCTACGGTTACTTGTAAAGTAATTTTTTTTCGTCAGGTTCTTTTAACCGTAGCGATACCACCAAGGTTGCCATATTTCTGTCCTCCTCCATGGACCGGTTAATCAAAGAAGGCAGCCCGAGGGGGGAATCTGCCCCCAGGCCCAACCATGCCCTGCAGGCATCGGCAAAGGAGAAAATGAAGCTGAAGCGGGACGATTCTCTGCTGGAGGAGGCTCAAGGTTTTTTCTTGTTTGTGGCAGTTCACGGACAGTGCTTCTCTAGTGCTCGCGGACCAAGCAAATGAATCACAGCTGCTGGGCAAGAATCTAAGGACGAAACTCCAGCATCACCGTTTCATAAAAACATGTGAAATCTTTAAAAAAAAAAAAAACGTTTGTCACGGTGAATCTCAAGTGGATTCGGATGAGTCATGGGCAAGTCAAAAGTGTACTCCTTTGTACTCGACTCTTGACTGACACTCATTACCTGTTGTTATGACACGACTGTTCTTATCTATCCTTGGATGAAACCTACTGTGTCTTTTAAGCTACGAAAATCCTGCTTGTTACAAATGCATTTCAGTGTGGTGCACACGTTCTTTCTTGTTTCTTGCTTGTTCAACTGAAGCGCGTCCGAGGAGACCGAGGAAGACTGCTTTTCTTTCCGTTTTTTTTGTCATCCATGCTAAGACAGGCTCGGCCAAGTGGTCACAGAACAGAAAAATCAGATCTGAGCTTTTGAAAATATGTTGCATTATACAGCGCGATATTACATGGACATTCCACGTATCATGAAGACGCAGTTTAGGCTTTTCGTGTGTCATTTGTCACGCAACAAAACTACGGTAACGTCCGCAATTAGTCTCACTTAAGTTTAGGCAATAAAACCACTTACTTGGGCGTCATGGTTGGGCCTAAAATAAGTAAGTAAACTAAGTAAAATGCGTACGGAAACACCATAACATAAGTATGGAAAACACGTCACAAACGTCACTAAAAAAACGTAACTTACAAAAAAAAACACCAGTCTCAAACACCGGTCTCCTGGTTGAAAGTCGTGAGTTTGTTGGACCCATCCTCCTCCCCACCCCGCCCACCATAAGTGGTCTTTCTCACTTTTTATTCTACGTCACTAGCTCTGATCGTAGCATATTTAAGCGGAGCATTTACAATGCAGTCAGTACAGACTACATGGTCTACAAATGACACGCCCAACACAAGAAAGGCGTTCTCATATCTAATTTTGTACCAAGAAAACTGGGTCTAGAATGAACTGACTCATGAATTATGTTTTTAGTTTTCAGATCTGCATGGACTCTTATCCTATGTTATAACATAAAATATGTGACAGACATTCCTGTTATATTTTCCTCTACATGCCTTAAAAACCTTGAATTTGAGGTTTAGTTTGTAAGCCATCCTAAATTTCATAGGCCTTTGCTTCTATCAGACCTGGCAGGCAGTCAGAATGTGCCACTGCTTTGTCTTGGATCAAGTGGACACCTCTGTCTCCAACATCATCCTGGAGCTCAACGACCAAGTGCTTAACACTGATCCCTAAATCTGCTGGCAGAGGACAAACCCCTTGTAACACCAAAGGCAGTAGCCGTTTGATGAGTCCATTCGGATCTCCTCGCTGTCAGCACTGATCGCACGGGGATTTGAGCTATACCTGCTTTCTACTCTCTTTGTACCAATTAATTTCCGTTCCCTTAGCAGTCCATCATATCGCCGCGGGTTTCAGATGACAAGACATTGATAGGCTTCATCAGGACCATTAGGTCAGTGTGTACGGGAGAGGCAGCCCTTCCCAGTTTGCTGATACTAAGGTGGAAATGAGCAGGTTCAAAACTGCTGAGGTGACGATTGACTTCCTCGCGTCCGTCTTTCCCTGGAGATCTCTGACTCAGTGTCTGTCAATTTTTATAGATCAATCATTGAAAGCTAATATCCTTCATTAAAGAGCGGGGGTGCTGTGGCTCCTCCTCCTCCTCATGGTCCAAGGACAAGCTGAGACAAGAAAAGGCATGATTGCCGCTACTCACCCAGGAAACTCTGTAACCATCTATTCAGACCAAAATCTACCAACATCTGATCATCTATGCTCCTAATTTGACCTCCTCATGCTCACTCTTGGAAAAACCCATTTGAACCCCTCCTCACCATCCTGTAGAGTTGTCTGTAAATCTCACTGCTGTCACTGTTAATTGCCCTATACGTTCTTAACGCCCAACAGGGTTTTAACCATTCATTTTGCACTATTATAGTACTATATCTGCACAGACATGTAAAACTCAGGTGTGCAATAAGTTTAAGATACAGAGTTTTCAATATCTATGCAAATCATTGTCTTCAGCATCTACTGTAGGTGGTCCTATCTAGATCCTTACTTGTGTTGTACGAATTCCCAGATGAAGATGCTCATAGATTTATCATTTTTTAGGCAAGGCTCAATAGATGGTAATGTTGGTCTCTCAGTCACTCGGCCCGCCGTTTTGTTCCACACTGAAATATCTCAACAACTAGCCTATTGGGTGGATTGAAATTTGGTACAGATATACATGGTCTCTGGAGAATGAAGGCCCCTAATTATAGCGTATGGAGCAAGTGCATTTAGGGCGTGTCCAACTCCACTTCTGCTAGTAAAATGGGGCATAATCTGAACACAAAGTAAGGCACAAGAGGCAAAGGGGTTGTATTACATTAATCATAGGTGTGTTTTGGGCATATTGTGAATTAAACCATCTCCCATTCCCTTTAAAAGCCAGGTGTGCCTGCACCTGGCGCATTGCTATTTAAATGGTGGTGAGGTTTTCTGCAGTGAAACTGTTGTTTTTGAAAGGCTAAATGCCAACAAATATGGATTGAAGCAGAATATTTCATTAGATAAAACGTGTGTTGTGAGTTTTTGGAAATTATTCCATTTTAAAATGCAAATTGAGTTATTGGAAATGTTTGGATCACATGACTCTGAAACAATCCTACGCAGCCACCACTGGAATCAAATTCTACAAATAGTATAATGCTAATAATATTAGTGAAGCCTCATCTTTCTCTGCAACTGCGCATAAATACTGGGTATTTATGCCAGTATTGCGGAATGAATAGACTGAAAAATCTGTTTACTGATTAGGAGGGCACTCTGTTTACTGTCGCTCTCCACTGACGGGGGGTGCTGAATTAATGTTGCCGTGGCATATTGTGAAGGGAGGGAAGGGACGGGTATGTATGTGTTCCTTGGCTGGTGGACCCTCTGCCTCCGCCATCTCCCAATCCTCTGTCCCATCAACAACTCTATTTGACTGCATATGAGCAAACGCAACAATAACCTATTTAACTGAGGAGGAAAAGCGCTGCTGCGTAACAAAAAAATTGTACAGACATTCATGGTTCCCAGACAATGTATCCTAATGACTTTTGGTGAGCCGCTGAGTTTACCTATGAGGCTGAGGCTGCATTCAATTCATGTCCCCCTCACACTGAACGATAATAGCATTGGTGACCCCGTTACTTTTATCATCAGGTCAACATTTTATTTGTCCAGTATTTAGGTGTATGACAAAAAAATCATCATCGGCAGAACATCTGAGGAGTTTCTCTCTGTATAAATCCTCCTCCCTCCCTTCTCTTTCACAACCCTTCCTGCTTTGGAGGCTCGGGGCCCAGCTGCAATTAACATGTAGTTAAGCCTCTGAGACTGTTAAATTCATCTTTTTTTGATTTGTGGGGGGGTTTCCCTTCACCTTCCCTTCAACTCAACCGGTTTTCCGCTCCAACCCCCGAAACAACTTGAGGGTTTCAGCTGTAATCACTACCCTGCATTTAAACACTCAGCATAAAAATCCCATGCTGACAAAGTCATTTTAACTTTCAGTGGAAGCCACTATTGCTTACTATTTCAAACTAGCGTTTCCTTCAACTTTCTGCTCCCTTTTGGTCCGTCTGCCTTTCACTACCCTCGCTCGCTGAGCTCTTTCAAAACCAGAGCGACTGCTGTAGTATCTCAGTAGAAATCCAGGTGCCGTCTCTGTATTTTCTCTCCTTTCTTCTCTTCTCCTCTTTCCCCCAATCGACCAGTGCATCCTCTCCCTTTTCCCCTCTCTCTTCACCTGCATCTGAACCTCCTTCAAGCTCAGTATAAACCACGCTTCATCCCCTCCCTCTATCACCTCTTCACGAACTGCTTTTTTAAGCTTCCTTACCAAATGAGTCTTTAGAAACTCTCCATGTGGCCTCTACAAACACGAATTAATGTCACTAAAGATCAATATAAATGAATACTAAAAAAAAATACACCGTGTATAAGAATTTTAAGATATAAATTTGCATTTAAGACTTTAAAAAATGGCACCAAAACTATGTTGCAGGCTTTGGTAAGGGCTGCAGTCTGAATAATCATTTAATTACTGGTTTGGGTCAGTTCCAGAATGAAGCTGGAAATTATTATTATTATAATTTTGAAAAAAAAGTCATGACCAGAATCCACCTCAGAATAATCATCTCCTCTCCTCTAATCCTCACTACTCCCACGCTTCCCCAAACATTTCACTCTTCTGTCGTCCTCACCAGAAACAGAGCAACGGCGGATCCAAGTATAAATCCGGCCACTACGTCCGAACAGTGGTTCCGGTACTCCGAGACTCGGTTGAGGCCGGTGAGGAAGGCCGAACAGAGCGTGCCCAGACAGAGCACAGGCTTTGCCAGGCGGCTGGACTTGGTCTTGATGGTGCTGGTGATGTACATCTGGAAAGGAGGACAGAAGGCAGATTAAATCAGACAAAAGATGACGTTCTTTACCCCGTCTTTACCTCCCTTTAGACGGACAAGAACAGAGGCAATCTCAAGCAGAGCAACTGGAGTTGTTCCCACAGAAATGGAATCAAATATTTTACCATTTCATGAGAGCACGAAGCCTCCACTGCACAGCAAAACGCTTAAAGAAAGATGTCAAAAACTTACATCATATGAGTGAAACACCTCTCCAAAACAGAGTTTTTTTTTTCACAGAGAATAAAAGATTAACCTAATAGGGGAGCCTCAACATATGTTCTCACTTCTTGAACTTTTACCCCCTCCAGTGCCAGACTGTGGAGCTGTGCGTATCAAATACCCTTTTCATCAACCAACCTGCCCTTGTACTCCTCTTGTTCCCGCTGATAAAAATCTGCACCTCTGCTCTCTCTTTCACTTTTCTGCAGCTGAGCCCCTCCGTTACTCCGATATCTAACGGCAGCCCCGCAAAAAGCCATTCTTCACGTCTACCTCCAGCCAATTTCCTAAAAATGCCCGAACTCACCCCTACGCTTGTGTGAAACATTCCTCGGCACACTTTCAAGAACTATGAAGTCCCTCCTCGCCGATTCCTCCATCAAAGATGGATGTGCTATGTAGCACATTTTTACAGCAAATATTCCTTCTTATTCAGAGCTTTTTTAAATTACAAATCTTGTGTAGAACTTTAATCAATCTAGGCTAAAAAGATCTATTCATCTCTGATTGTTTGGGTTTTTTTTGTTTTTTTTTACTACAAAATGTGTTTCCACCAAGATGTAAAATAATTACATTCAGTCCCAAATGAGTAACTCTGGAGCCACAAGTGCACTTGACATTGATTTTTAATTAACTGTGCTCACGTTGTGTTGAAAATTTGGTGGAGAATTTTATTTATCTTATTTATTTATTTATTCATTTATTCATTTATTTATTTATTTATTTATTTATTTATTTTTGTCCACACTGAGCAGGGCAACAAGTGCAAACGGAAAGCCAAAAAATATGACTTGTGCTCAGGAAAAATATTTGTTTATATATTGCAGTATACATTTATAATATGCATGCACGCTGTTATAGCCTTAATAGCCTTAACTTTATTTACCAATTACACATAGGCTACTTAGATTCGCAACCACTCAACAATTTAGACTACAAACTGCATAATTAAAGTTGTATATTTTAATTCAGCAGTTAAATAGCTGTTAATTATCCACAGTTAAACTGAGTGCCTCGAGGTTACAGACCTCATTATCCTGCAAAAAAGTAACTTTTCTCACCAAAAACCTAACGGCAGTCACACATGCATGGTCTTCTATGTCTTCTATCTATGCGTGTCAAAGCAATACGCAAGCAAATGTAAGAAAACAATTGAATTATTCAAAAGTCTAAAAGGGAAAGGAATAAAGTGAGAAGGGTTAAAAGGGAAAGAATGTTAATTTTTTGTAGAGAAAAAGATCATGTGATGCAATGTCATGTGGTACAAAATCAGCTTAGAGCCTCTCCGCCTGTAAAATGGCCACATTAAACTGCATTACAGTGCCTGGTAGTCATGCACATTCTTCTCACCGTCAGGTAAACAGCAGAGTAAACACTCAGCGAGGCGTCCTTGGAGGGGAACGACCGGCGAGCGTTCTCCACGACGACGGGGCTCCCGGTGCAGATGTTGCCGTTGACGATGAACTGGTGATTGAAACGGCACTCGGTGCCGGTGTAGTTGGGCTTGCAGACAGACAGGAAGTAGGGCGACAGACCCCCCGTCACCACCTGGCCCGCGTTGACGAAGATGTCTGTGGCGAACAGGCCGAATGCGAACACACCTGGGAGGCCGCACAGACACACGGATACACACAATGAGAATATATAGCACATATAAAACCCCCACGGCAGAGAAACACCTTAAAAGCTTCACACTCATTTCCGCCTTACATCGTGGTGCAATCACCTTGTATCCGGGGTTAAATTGGTCTGTGGCTATCTGGCTCCCAGCGCTGGCACATAAGCTCCCAACTGTCATTATAAGCAGAGCTAAACCCCAGAATGTCTAATGTTAACACTATTCCCTGAGAAACAAAAAAAAGACTGTGGAACTTTGAAGGCAAATTGTATTGATTTTGTAATGTCTCATGTTGATAGTTAATATGGAAGGAAAGAAGAGTGGACAACAGGCAGAGGACAAAACATAAACAGAAAAAAAAACAGCGTCTAATATGAATGATTGCACTGACACTTTCAGCCCACCAACCCTGACCAATGTCTGCGTCTGCATTCCTTTTGCTGTGAAATATGACTGCTGATTATCTGGCCTGCTTAGCCATGAAATTACTCTGCTTTGTATTCTCATCCAGGGAGGGGGGGGGGGGGGGGGGCTGCTGAGGGGGTGGGGTTGGGGGTTGTAGGGTTTGGTTGCCAGTGAGGGGTACAGGGACACGATTGTGTGAAGGGCATCATTGAGGGAAATAAAGAGGGGGAATTAGGGTGAGAGGAGAGGAGACGGGAAGGAAGCAAGAGAGCGGGAAACTGAAAAGCCTCAGCGGTTCTACAAATATGAGAGATTGTTCGGGGGCAGACGGAAATATAAATCATGCGAGTTGCTTAATAAATCTCTGATGAGTGTTTTATAAATTGAAGGGATATTATTTAAAAAGTGAACAATACGGTTCTGTATTAGTCCAGCAGACGACCTCATTTACTGGGACAGATAGCAAAAAGAGTCTGTCAGTTTTCCCAGTGCTACTCGAGCTTTGTGGATATGTAGCTGTAAAAATGAAAATTCAATGGAGCTCTTTTAGAGGAGTGACACAGGTGTGTGGGCTTACAAACCTCCTCTGTAATTATTTTGTATAGCAGCCTGATTGTAAGAAAGACGTTGGCTGTATTCGAAACAGCATACTATACTAGCAGTACGTACTGATTTGGCCAAAATGTAGCATGTAGTACGCAGTATGCAAACAAAAGCAAAATGTACAGTATGCCAAAAATACCCAGATGTCGTTTTGGCCTAGCATACTGCAACATATATTGATTTAACAAGTTTCATACTGCATACTACACAGAAACGCAGTATGTACTGTATAATGTATATTGCTTACTGCATTCATCAATAGCATGTGGTAGGCGGTTTCGAATACAGCCAATAATTTATATGTTCCCTATGATCCAACATGTTTGATAAAGATGTCTTAAATTCAATTTTCTTTCAGTGGCTAATGCAGTTTTAGAGAGAAGCTGCAGTAAATGCATCACAGCTGGACTTGATCCCAATTGGCTCCCTTCACGGAAGAATTGCTGAAATCCTTGCCAGTTTGCTGTATTTATACTAAAAAGCCACGACCAGCAAGTTTGCCTATACCAAAGAAGAAGTTTAAATCAGAGCAGATGGCGTAAACAGGTCTAATTAAGTCAAACATGTTCTCCCCTCGTCAGCGTAGGGTTTTCTCCCACAGTCCAAGGACGTGCAGGTTGGGTTAATTGGACTCTAAATTGCCCGCGAGTGTGAATGTAAGCGCGTGTCTCGTTGTCAGCCCTGTGATTGACTGTCCAGAGTGTACCCCGCCTCTCGCCCAATGTCGGCTGGGACCGGATCCAGCCACCCGCGACACTCTAAGGATGAGCAGTTACAGATAATGGACGGGTCGATGGATATCAAAGTGTAAACTCAAGAGGAATAGAGAACAGTCCAGTATTCTTTTCCTTTTCCCTATAACATATAACATGTAATGTAATGTAATTTTGTACACACTTGTAGTACAAGGCTGAGGTGGTTGCAACTGTTGCCATCCGTACACAAAGCCTATTATATGTTGCCAACTGCAGCCCTTGGATCATTTAATCCAAGTCTATTGCCTACTGACTTAAGGGCACACACACTGGCATCATCTTAACACGCATCATCACTTCAGGCTACAACACCTGCCCTACTTCCCAAGCATCAATATATGCTCCATCTAGTGTCTGCATGGTGTGTCAGGTGTTTGCTACAGGCATGCGCGTTGTACTTTTTTCTCAAGTAACGAACACGGAGGATCAAAATCTGCCGATCTAAAAAGTATTTGTGGACAATCTCAGGTTTACATGTTAGGGTATAGAGGAAGCTGCTGCCGACCTTGTTAACCTCATCTTCTAAACTCATCCTTCACTGTGCATCGACCTGCCTCTGACACCGCAGAAAAATTGCTGATCCCGTCATGCATCATGTTATTCGCGGGCTGGTGATTGCTCGATGACCCTTTCTGTTGGCACGTTGCTTGCCCCGTTCCTCTCTCTTTTACCCTTTGGAGGATAAATTAGTCCTTTTCTACATGATGCCAGAGGTGTTTAGAACATGAACAAATGAATCTTAAACACCAAAATCCTCAAGCTCTGATTCATCAGGTTACTGTTCAAAGCTGTCGGTAGCTTTCTGCATTGGAGCTCCCCTCGCAGGTGACTGACAGCACCCACATTCAACTGTCAGCTTAGCCATGATATACAGCACGTAGCTCACTGGTTAAAGCTTACCGAAAGACTGTGAAAGCCACAGAAATAATCCTGTTGCTGCAGATGCATTGTTTACTGAGCTATTAACCTCATAAACTGTGCTTATATAGTTTTGTACTAAATGAAATAGCAGAAGACTGACTGAGTCCAAGACTGAGCTGAAGACAATCAGAAGCAGCGCCTTAATGCTGCTGCAATGTGAATGATGATGTGATCACTGAAGTGCATACAGCTATGCATTTGAATAATGATGCGATCACTTAGCTACAAAAAACAAAAAGTATAAAACTACACAGTCAGTGAGTGTGAATCTTCAGCCGGTTAGACCGTTATCAGGTCATTAAATGTGCGTTATCAGTGGTTATAAGCCTCATAGTTGAGGGTCAGAAGGGACTTGCTACACCCACTAGTAGGTTTTATCATCGATTCACATGGGCGATCACCATCGAATGATGGAATAAAAGAAGACGACAGCGACCTCTACCGACTGCAGTAGTTATATACAGTAATATTGACAGCGTGAAACTTCATATGGGATGGAGGTTGGGGGATTGGGGACACAAAAACTCAAGGCTTTCACCCAGGATACCGGGGTTCGCATCCCAGGTGAAATCAACATGTAGTTGGCTTTGTCTAATCTAAAATCATCTAAAGTTTTACTTTCACTTTTCGAACGGAGTTATTTTAAGGCTAAACACAATCTTTTTCTCTTAACTTAACTAAGTGGTTTTGTTGCCTAAACCTAAAGAAGTAGTTTTGTTTGTGTTCAAATCGTAGGGTATCATTTTACAATGTGTTAGAATGTGTTGCTTTTAGTTTCACTTTCACTTTTACATCGTAGTAAGCATAGTAGGCCCCTACTGACCCACATCTATGAGGCTTATAGAGCCTGATAACGCAAATTTTAATGAGTTTGAACCAATTTTACCAGCATATACAAACTTCACTCAATTATTGTTATTTTTTACCCTGAATGATGAGTGTATCCCATAAGATACATATTTGCCATGTAAAAAAGTGCTACAATCAAATTAAAATTAAAGTCCTGATTTTGTACCCATGAGTACATGTGAAAGGACATGCACACATATTTTGTGTGTGAGCGTGATGTAGTGTGTTTCTGAGTTGTCAGCTACTGCCTGGTACCATCCACATGAAGGAGCTTAGGGCAGTTTGGACTATTTGGCGTGAGAACTTTCTTACCTATGAAGCGTACGATGCGGCGGATAAGGGGGTTGAGGTAACAACAGTCTCCTGTCACGATGGTTTTCTCCTGGGCCAGGAGAGCTTCTCTCGTCGATTTCATCACGTACATGGACACCTCTCCGATGAAAATCTACACGCAAATACACAGAAAGTGCCGGAGAGCGACACAGAAACAGGAAGAGATTCAGAAAGAATGAAACAAAGACAAGGAAGAAAAGAAAACATGAAGTTAGGCGTCCCATTAAAGGGCAGGGGGAACATTTCGCCCCTGTCTAGCCTGTGTACATAAACCACTGTGTCTTAATGCAGCCTTTCTTCAGGTCCATTATAGTGTGGACATTACATCAGGTCTAATGGAAAAACTGCTGCTGGACACACAAAATGAAACTCATTGCCGGCTGTCTCGGGTGATGCAGGCTGCTCCAAAAATAATGTGTGTGCTTATGAGCGGGAGTGCGTGCATACAGTAAGTGCGTATGTGTGCGCACACATGTGGTTTTGGTCTTCGGTTTTTGTGTGTGTGTGTTGTGTTTGTGTTCATAAAAGAGTTTGTTTTGAGCCCCAGGACAGGTAACAAAACTCCTGTGTTATTCTATCATCCCTCGCGAATGCTTCAACGTGTTCCTGTGAATGCACCTCCAATCTATATCTTTCTTTTGTGGCTACGAGCGGCGATTTTTATGATGTTGGGAAACTCAAAAAAACAAAGAAGAAAAGAGGGACTGACAGCAGTCACATAAAAAAAATTGGTATGTATGTTTTAAAGCTCTACCACGGATTGGGTCCTGTCTGGATTTGTCAGCATGAAGAAGGCTGAATTAATATTTTTTAAAAAACATATTTTTTCCACTGACATAAAGCATGTAAAGACCAAATGAAACTCTCAGAAATGCATCATGACAGAAGAACCCATCTTCTGATGCACATTGACCCAGATAACATCTGTCTTCAAGGGTAACATAACCAAAAGAAATGCCTTTTTCTTCAAACAGACTGTGACTGTGTGTAAAAGGCAGGCGACTTGTATCATGTAGTTTTGTTAGAGCTGAGCAGTGGTTGTGACAAATGCATTTTTGCAGAGGCCAAAAAACAAGGGCTGGTGTAAGTGTAACAATGAACTAACACAATATCCCTACGGGCTATAAATCTCGGGTTGTTTAAAGACAAAATTCATGATCCAAATCTTAAACTCTTAAAGCATCGTGTATATTACATAATCAAAACAATTAATTACGTTGTTTGACTGTTGCTTGAAGCGTTTATAAGGAAAAATACTATGCTGTATCTGAAATATAGGTCAGTTTTGCCATGAAGGGAGCTCAGATATACCTTTATCTGTCAGACAGTTATTTGCAAACTTTTCAAATAACTTTATACAAATCAGTTTCTTTTCCATTCAGGTCCTTGAAATGCTGATTTCTTGATACTTTTCCTAAATGACGACTTTTAACATTTCCAAGCAACTAGTAATTGCCTTGAAGTATTTGTCTCACTAGAGTCTGCCTCAGCACTGAAAAGGTTAGTTACCACTGACTGATCTTCTTATTTCAACTCATGTAACCCCCAACTGTCCTCTATACGAATGCCGTGAAAACTGAACTGACTGGAAACAAGTGTCTCCAAATGTAACGTCAGAAAACTGAGGAACAACTTCAACAGAAACTGTGTGGTGTCTGAGCAGAAACTGAAAAGGTTATAGAGAATCTAATTCCTGGGAGTGATTTGCATGAAACAAAAAGAACAGACTTTTGGTTCATCAGCTATCTAAATTAATAACACCGACTCATCCAAGAGTGTACCAAATTTATGGCAGCTCAGATCCGCAATACCCTTGAAAGTCCATAAAATTCAGTACCTGTGACATCACAGTGACTGCCCACGTTATTTAGGACTACCTTTTTTGTATGTATGTGTTTCACCCTGTTCACATTTTTATTCACTCACTTATTAAATGTGACAACTGTCCCCTGTGGAAAACCATAAATGATTCATGGTGCAGTTTGTTCCATCATACCGACTGCCAGAAGTAGAGATTTATTGAAAAATAATCAAGCATGTTGCCTGAGGCAGCAGAAAACTTGTCTTGATTGTTATACTTTACAATCTGTTGTGATAACCATTTTCAAATTTTAAGAAAAACAAATCAATTTCAATAAGGTTTATTTGGAAATACAGTATGTAGTAGCTGGCTACAACAGCCCTCAAAAGGACCAAAGCAATCAGTCAAAAAATATCTCCTTAATGTTGCACTAATCAACTTTTATAAAAGTAATGGATCAAATATAATGTGAAAGGTGTAGCGATGAACCCAACAGAGAATTTTCACTTATTTATGCAGTCACTCTCAGCTCTACTGAGTGCTTAAGGTCTTTCAGCACATTATTTTGAATTTCGATTTCTGCAGTAGCCCAGAACCGACAAACCAAACACTGCCTCTAGAGAGAGCCTTTCGTATTTTTACGTTACCTGAAGGCCACCGTAGTTCTCCCACACGCTTGTGAAACTGCGGTATTGTGAGCCGCAAAGTGCAAAACCTTGGTACCGCCAGCCGCCGTCTGACTTCCTTTGCTCCTAAAGTAGCATTATTATGGTCAGGATGACCTCTGAGCGAGGCGAACGTTGTTACCAAGGTTTTGCACTCGGCGGTTCACGTTACAGCAGTCCTGGAAAGGGAGGAGTGAGTGCAGGGGTACTCAGTTGGTTGCAATCTGCAACCACACCACTAGATGCCGCCAAATCCTACACACTGGACCCTTAACGTTTTGCTTCACTCTCACTGCTCTCAGACAAGTTTTGACAAACCCACTGTGCGCTTCCAAACACACCACCTAACTGCTGATAAAGACAAAGTTAGCGATTAGCCGGTGAACATAGTGGAACATTTAGCAGCTAAAGAGCCAGAAATTTCCCTCAGGCATCATTGGAGATCAAAACGGAGCTAAAATGAGCTAAAAATGAACTCCAAATGAATGCTAATGTTGCTCAATGTCTGCTGGTAGTGTAAATAGGACACCGTTTGCTCACATTCACATTCATTTTATAAGGTGATAATAAGGTAAAGTTGTTGTGTTTACAGCTTGTTATGCTTCCCTGAAGTGGAGAAAAAAAATCAATTAATGCTCCTTTAATGTCTTCTTAACGAGCCGATTATTTTCAGTATCGCCACCAAGACACACATAAAAGGAAGTGGAATTAGCCATCAAGGACCTAAATTGGTATGGAAAAAAGCACTGGGGTTCTTCAACTTCAACACCGTCCTTCTCTGATATCTCTACACCTTTAGTGAGTTCGTCTTGAAAAACTTCTACAGTCAGTCATGGTGGTTACGCTCGATACATTACATTAGTCAGCCACCTGTCTCTTTTGGATCTGCACTGGATAAACTAGAACAACATCATGTTTGTGAATGATCGACTCTCTGATGCCAGTCCATGGATGAACAGGTTTATAGTCCATTGCATCAAAACGACCCATCTAACCTCTACAGCCTCCCATTGGTCCGTCCAGGTGGAACATTCCGAATAAATTACTTCCTCCTTGCTAATTGGCCAACATCCCAGCCCTGTCATCATTAATTCTGATTGGCTGCTTCTCTCGTTTATGGCGCATGTGGCGACGGAGCGATATACAGTGTGACGCCCAACTTTAGCACCTGACACAGCACTCTCAAAGGGCACAATTAAAAAGTTTGGAATGGCATACAGATGGATAAAGAGACTAAGGCCACGTACTATAAGCCAATGAGAGAGAGAGTGAGAGGAAAGAGATGGAAATGTGGGAAATGACCAGCAGGGTTAAACAAAAGTTGAACAGCTGATACAGCACTGAGGAGGGGTGTGTGATCAGGGGCATGCAGGATAAAGGAAGAAAGGATTCATCTTACTAAGACTTAATGAGTTTTACGTAAAACTACACACAACAAATTAAATTGTTCAACGATTAGAGACAAAAGACCATTGCAACGTTGTACCAAGACGTACACTGAAGTTGTTGGTTATACTTTCCAGTCGGTCTATAATTATATTTTCTTCTTTGTTCTTCTCTTTTCTTTCTTTGTGAAGTAATCAGTGCAGAAGAGTCTGTCAAAACTGCACACAGATGCACTCTAACCAAATCAGCTGTGAATAATACTTCCGGTCACATTTCCTAGCCAATCAGAGCACTCTTCTGGATTTTAAACCAATTTATTTTACTCTATTGTGTATTTCAGTGTGTGTGTGTGTGTGTGTACGTGCGTGCGTGCGTTCCTGTGTGTTAGTGTGTGTGTGTGTGGGTGTACTTGTATATCTATCTTTGTGAGGACCAGTGATTTAGACCATCAGAGTGAGGACATTTTGGGCGGTCCTCACTTCTTCAAAGGCCTGTTTAAGGGTTCAAACTTGGTAATAAAATTAGGTTTAGTTAAGGGTTAGGGTAAAGGTTGGGGTTAGGCAATTGTGATGGTTAAGGTTAGGATAAGGGGTTAGAGTGTGTGTGTGTGCACAGGTATGTAACACTGTGGACTGCTGATGCATCTGCACACCAATTAGCTCCAGGGAGAGAACGCACTAGAGGATGTGTTTTACTTCTTCAATAAAAGTGACAGTAATTCAGGTTCTACTTCAGACTAACACACCGGTAACCACGCTCAATATTTAGAGCCTGAGAGCAAGAGAACAAAGTGTCCCAGATAATAAACACAAAAGGCGGGAGACACACAGAGGCAGCAGAACAGTAATATCTCATTACAAATAAATGGGTGGCGTGTGTCCAGGAACCAGACATCTTTTACGATCACACCCCAGATTAAGTGACTCTTGAAATCGTAATAGAAAAGAAAGTCTGTTTGGAACCTGGTATATAAAAATGGGACACATACAGCGCACTGCTAAAAGCCTTTTCATGGCACTCTACAGTTCTTAACTCCAGTTTAGATTTGCAGTGGAGCATTCAACAGAACATGACTTGTGGTGCTCGACCAAGAAAGGGAAGATTCACACAACAAATTCCATAAGTATATTAAGACATACTCCAGTGGTGTAGTGGTTAATGAATAAGTCTGCTATAACTACATATATCCCCCCACTTCTTACACATATATACACATAAAGTGTGCATACAGTACATCAGATTACAGTGAATGCATAGGAAAGGTATTGTAATTATTATGCTACAGAATAGTGTGAGCGATGCAAGTGGTTGTAGTGGCACATTTGACCTGTTTATCTCTAAAGTTGTGTGACTCTTGTTCATATTTTTAACACTCTTCACTGTTTTAGAGTATGTCAGGAAGTCATATCATTGTGGAATTGTATTCATTTGTGAATCAAATGCTGCAATGCGATTTAAAAATATATTTAACATACAGTACTGCATTGTAACAACACACAGCATGCACTGTGAGGAAATATTAGGAAGGGATGGCTGACTGGAAAAGGCAGATTTAGCTAATTAGTTATGTTTGGCTCACACAGATGACAAATCTTTTTGCTATTTTAGTGAAAATGCCTAATGGACTCGTCACACACTCTTGGGCTACAGTTAGTTGGCAACTGTATACTGTAGCAGTATATAGTTGGTTTCATTACAAAGGCAAATGAGGGGGTTGAATAACTACAGCCGCCATTCACCGGCTCAAAATGCAAATTATTGTAAATTATCATACAATTGCAGCACTTACACATCTGACAATGAGAACAATCATGGTGCAATCTAATAATTTAGGTTAACAGTATTTCTGCTTGAACCCTTTAGTCAACATCAAATCCCTTTATCGTATGCTCGGCTTACAAGTTAAAGTTTAAAAATACAGTATTTTCAGTTATCTTGTTACCACAGTATTTTCTTTTTTAACACCTGACTCCCCAGATGACGTGAACTAAAGTCAAAGCCAAAGCTGGAATTGATTGTTTTAAAGACCCCTTTACAACTAACACATCAATCTGAACAATCTGAACGGATGCGACGCACGACTGCAGTCCTTAACATTCATGCACTGCATGAGATACGCTGAGGCCTATGGCTTGAGCATGAAGCATCAGCTACTTCAAACAGACTGAACCAGACTGTTTCCGTATTCCTGGGATTGACTCGTCTTTTTCCTTCGCATATGGTCCGATTCAATCGTGAGAAAACAAATTATAATATTAAACAGACATATGCAAACAGTCTTCGGGAGGTGTTCAGAATATCTTTGACACAGGTTTAATAATGAACTGACCCAGGGGGCCCAGAGACATATGGTGCCTGGGTTGGTGTGCTGTGGGTTGGATTCAACGAGCATGGAGCTAAACTGACACCTGGTGGCTGCGTGTTGCTACTCCTGTATGAAGCGGTTGACTCAGCAATGCACATGTAGCTCTTGCCCTACATTCATCCACAACTGTATCTCAGCTTTACAAATTAAAAGCTTGGCACATTTCGGATATTTTTGGGCTAAAGCTTAAGTGTTCAGAAATTATTTCCCACAGACCCTTATTGTGAAATGTCCAGGTAACACAGGTGTAATCAATAACACTAATGAGGGCTGCACTCCGCTGTGTTGGCTCACTGACATGGCTGACTGAGACACAGAGCCATCGTTAACGATATTAATTACACCTCTGCATCTCCTGCTATGACAAGTATAAATACCTGCTGTTAAAAAGGCCCACTGATGCTATTACTGTAGCTACACCTGTGCTTTTCCTGCAACGTAATGTATACAGTATGTGCTACATACTGATTGCCATAGTGCACTGTTTTAGCAGTAAATATACAAAACAAAATATCACATGCTTAACTATTTTTTTTTTACAAACAGGAAATGATACAATACATGCAAAGTGGGATGTCAATCAAACTGGAAATTGGGTCACTGACATAAGCTGTATATAAGAGGTGGACGTAGTCAACGTGACGTCACTCATTTGTTTGTTTACTGCCGTTTCGAAGCCTCGAAATTTGGCATTTTGGTCGTCGCCATCTTGGTTTTTTAGCAACCAGAGGTGACACGAGAGGGTGGAGCTATGCACGACCAGATGCAGAGTACGATATTTTTAGGTGATCAAAATGTTAATATTAACTTTCATGAACTGAAAACACACTGTGAAAGGGGTTAAGTTCTAAGACGAAAACACAGACAACTCCCAGACCGGACAACGCCGTGGTAGCGACCTGTAAATCACAAGGTAGCCCCGCCTTAAAGCATACCTTGCTTTATGGTCTGTTTTACTCTAAATGGGATCATAATTTACTAAATGAACATCATGCTGTATTGAAGAAGACTTGAAACTAGCGACTGAGACCATAAACTCATGTTTGCAATGTTTACTGAGGTAATAAAACAAGTGAGAAGTAGGGTCATTTTCTCAGAGACTTCTATACAAGCAGACTTCTTTATGCAGCCAGAGGAGTCGCTCCCTGCTGGCTATTAGAGAGAATGCAAGTTGTTGAGTTGAGTTGCCCACTGGTCACTGACAATTAAATCTCACAAAGAGGTAAGTTTTAATAGACCTTTTTTGGAGCTGTTTCACCACCACCTGCCACAATTAATTTGAGTTTTTTCGCAGCTGTAACCAGTTCCTCCATTTCCTTTATGCATTGCATTGTGGGAGAATAGTGTCCATCAACAGCACACTCAAAAATCAACCATAATTTAGTTTACTTTATTTTGTCCCTTTTTCCAATGTGAATACACTACATACTCAAAAAATGTGCTTAGAATTAGTGTGTTGTTCTATTAAACAATAGGTGTGAAAGGACAGAGTGACATCAGCTACATTATATATAGGCACTGAGTCAAAGGCAACTGTACTCCCCGTTGTTGATGATGAAGAAGTTTCACCGATGCACGGGTGTCCCTTTCATTCAGCAGAACTGAAGGAATAGTGAATGAATGGTGCCCTCCAGCACCCGGAGCTACACTGTGGCCTGGATGACTCAGAATCTCCATTAGATATGCAGTTTAAGAAATCACACCATAATCGAGAAAAATGTTTGTTCGTCATATGCAGCCCGCATACACTTCTCCTTGTAGACTTCACTTGTGCATTCAACGTGATGTTTCGTTAGGCGAAACAAGCAAATAACATGTTTAAGAAATTGTGTAGAGAGACTGTAAAGTTCAAAACAGAGAGCCAAAAGTTCAGTCTGTGAAACTGGTACCAAACTTATCAACTAAAAAAATGTGAAAGCGTCTTCAGTCAGACATTATGCTTTGACACATTCTCCCATATTTTGAGAAAGTGGAATTTACCAAGGATAGAGGGACAACTGCAGGAGGTTACCAAGATGCATGGCTGAATTTCTATTCTGCATTAATCTTTTTTTTTTTTTTTATCAAATATAACATATAATTCAACACTGAAGTAACTTATGTGCACTTACAAACACTGTCACAACGGTAGTTCATGTTAGGCTAAGTTAGCAGCATGTGCTAATAGTAAATGAAGTCTTGCAACATTATGATACTTAGTAGAGTAGTGTTTTTTGGTGGTTCTAATTTACTTAAAAAACAAACAAATAAGAACAATAATAGGTTTCCAATGTGAAAAGTTGTAATCAGTGAACAAAAGGTTGCTCTTTCAGAGATGGAGCCTGAACAAACACATTCATGCCACATCTGAAACACAGATAAAAATGGGTTTCACTCACTATAGCGGTGGGAGCGGCAGCCACCACGCAGTACAGGATGAGAGGGGGGACGAAGCTGGACTCCTCCGTGCCGGGGAACGGCTTCATCAGCTCGGCGTCGTTGCAGAAGAAGCCCTGCACGTGCACGCTGAACAGGTCCGTGCACTCCATGTAGTAGGCCAACAACACCGTGCCGGACATGATGACGAGCTGGAAGAAGAACATGTTGGAGCGGGACAGAGCGAGAGAGTAGAGGAAGTTGAAGAAGAGGAGGAGAAAAAGAAGAACGAGAAGAGGGAAAGGGGGACTTGTTAGTTGTATATCCAGCGCACTGAAGGCTTCCCTCCTACTCGATTCAGTTTTCAGTGGTTAAAAAATGTCCCTAAATGAGTTGGCTGATCCCCGAACGGCACTCCGCTCCTCTCTCAGCTGTGACGTGTCTAACAGGTTTTAATACATAACAACTGCATAAATCCTAAAAAAAACATCTCTTTTTCTCTCTCTCTCTGTCTCTAGCTCATGCTAACTCCTCGTGTACAAGCCCCCCCACCAGCAGCACCACCATCACTTACCACCTCCACTCCTCCCTCACCCCCTCATCCTTTTATCCCTCCAACATCATCTTTTGTCTCTGGCCTCTTTTCGCTCTCTTTCCAGAATCGGCTGCAGGCATTTCTTTTATTTTATATGAATATATATATATAAATATATGATATCCTTAGTCACCGATAACGAACCAACACTGGAATATGAAATGTGAGACGTTGCACAGCAAGGGATTTAATGGGGTTTCTGAAAATCAGCTGCATTTGTGTCATTCATTCATTCAATGTGTTGATACTGGCGCCAACCGGCTGGCACTACGGTCTGGTTTTTATATCAAAGGAAGGTGATGAGATGTTTTTCTACAATTTCAATTCAGAGAGGCTGCCAGATAGAAGAAAGGCCCCATAACGTCACAGGAACTGGAAGGAGTAGGATATCTTAGTCAGGCAAAAGTACTGCCAGTAAATGTAGACATTAGTTGGGAGGGTATATAAAGTTGTTAAAAGTATTTCTTTTTACGTTAGCTTTTATTATTTTTTGTGATATAATTTCTGTAACATTTAAGTTTTGTTTTTTTTGTTTTTGTTTTAGATTTGTTGTGTGTCCTTTTATCCCTTTTTTATTTTTTATTTTTTATTTATTTTCCTTCCTCTCTACCTTGGTTATATGTCACGATGTTGCCTCACATCATGAAAAATAAAGTTATAACAAAAGATTGAAGATTGAAATGCAGACATTAATCACATAAAGGTAACACTAAGAGCTGCTCAGCTCTTATGAACACAGTGCGAATGTGAAATTTGAAAAAAAGAACAGAATAATAAGACGCTTCATTGATAGATTCCCATAGGAATCAATAAAGTATCAGCTTATTACAAATAGAGAAGACATAGATAAGACACAGATTTGTTTGCTGACAAACTGCAATCTGCTTAATGTTTTTAACATGATAAAGACAGTAAACATTAACATTATATAGACAGTAGTGTTATGAATGGCTCCAGAGTCATTAAGCCAGCCATTTGTAATACTCCTCCCCAACACCAGGTGTCACTATGCTACCGCAGAAGGATGAGTAAAGCTTCAAAAGGAGGACAAACACAAATGTGTTGTGTACAATACAAGAACTACATTCCATAACCTGCTGGGATAATGTGAAATATTAAACAATCTTCAGCCAACTACAACTGTGATTATGACTGTTTGTGAAAACAATGCATGCATCTGGAGTTGAGGTCTATATAAAGTTACACCTTTTATTGATCTTATCTTACAAGGAGCCAAGACATCACAGACAGCACAATTGGATATTAGCCTAGATCATTTAACAGTGTAATTAACAATAACAAAGAAATAAAGCAACTAATTATGGGTCCCATAATGGAATAGAGCTTCGGGACCCCAATTTTACCCCAACTATTCTAAGCTGATTTGATGTTTCTGTGGATCCATAAAATGTTCACCTTCACTTAGGGCTGCAACTAACAATTATTTTCATTCTCAATTAATCGATGTTTGGTTTATAAAATGTAAGGAAATGCTGAAAAATATCAATCAGTGTTTCCCGAAGCCCAGGATGACCTCCTCAAATTTTTTGTTTTGTCCACAACTCAAAGACATTCAGTTTACTGTCATAGAAGAGTAAAGAAACCAGAAAATACACACATTGAAGAAGCTGCAAACAGAGAATTTTGACTTTTTTTTTTCAAAGAAATGACTCAAACCGATTAATCGATTAACAAAATATTTGTTGATATTTGTTAATTTAATAGTTTTAATACTAACTGATTTAATCGATTGTTGTTGCAACTCTTATAGGATTGTTCAGAATTCCAGCAGGGCAACAAATCAGTGACATTCATATGGATTTCAGTGCATCACGGAAACAAATATTGAGTCATTTTGTGTAAAGGGCAGTAGCGTTGGTAATGACAAGGTGCATCTTAACATTGGCATTGGTTACTTCACTAATGAGCTTGCTGACTACTAAATGAGATGACGCTTTTTGAGCTCCATCTCAGACTGTCTTGGAGTACAGACCATGGGGCAAGACTTTTTTTTGCAGGGTACCTGGAACTGACTTAAACTTACAAACCATTCTTCAATGTCAACTTATCAAGTTAATCAAATCTAACTTTTGAGGACAGCTTCCTTTCTTATAAAAAGTGATACATTACTGAGATTTCAAACCACAACAAAATCAGCATGCATGTGCTCTGATGATCCTGGATAAAGAAAACCAGATATCATGTTATGCAATAGATGTTACAGGGTTAAGGAATATATCAGTAACCTCAGATAAAGTTACGTCACTGAATGTAAACTATGTCAGAGTTTCTGTGAGTTTGGGGATATTAGTTTACGTGCATGTCACAGTTATGTAACGGCAACATAACATCAGTTTAGAGTGATGAGAGAGGCAACGAAATGGACAAACACAATATTTGTCTATCAATTCTCCTAAAGATCCATGAAAGGCGTCCCTTCTAACAAGTGAGCACCCTACAATGAGCTAAATACAGCCTTTTAAAGTAGTACAAACAAACCATAAAAACATGTGCCATAAAGCACATTCCCATACCAGGTACCCCCCCATATAAGCAGGGAATGTCATCATCCTCCACAGCAGACGGGTGACCTGATGACCTGATGACCCAGGGTCAACCCCTGCTTTCCCCGTGTTGTTCTTTGTTTATAGAGCACCTACACACAGACCCACGTCCTGTCACCCACAGACACCCAACTTAATTCACTATGTGCAGTGTTACAAATGCATTTCATTTTAAAGCTTACAACATTGGTTTAATTTCGTAAAGATTACATTTCATAAATCTTTAATACCACGATTTCCATGACAGTTAAAACACATCTGTTAGATCAGCTGTCCTGATCTCACGAGTACATCACGTACACTTGAGCCAGTGTGCTTTTTGTTTGCTATTTCTGGGCTAAGAAAGACAAACTTTTCAAAGCGAAAGGATAGTTGTTGTTGTTGTTTTTGGCTTTGTTCTACTGAGCCTCGAGCTTGGGTAAAAAGCCACCACATTTAGGCTAGTATAGCACTACTCAGCATATTCTCATATAACGGTTTGTATGATATCTTACGAAAAAGATTCCCTACGAATGTCCAGCAACGTGTGTCGATATCCACTCGTTACATGCATACAGTCTTTTCAAAATAAACTTCCATCTTCGCATGAAACAACTTCCTTAGGTTTAGGCAAGAAAGCTACTTAGTTAGGCTTAGGAAAAGATTGACTTGGGTAGGTTTAGGCAACAAAACTACTTAGTTAGGTTTAGGAAAAGATTGTGGTTTGGCTTAAAATAACACCGGAAGTGGTGTCACTTAAGTTATGTGACGGGACACGAACGCCGGTCTCCTGGGTGAAAGTCTGGTATTTTTTGACCCACCCATCCAGCCCGGCCTCCTCCCCATGCGACATTTGCCACTATTTATATTTCCTGCTTGACAATTAGGTGGATTACATATGAATTGATCACGTGGGATCATACTTGCCAACCTTGAGACCTTAAAAAAAAGGGAGGATTTCAAAACCAAAGCAGGGGATCTGGGGGTCCTCCTCCAGAAAAATTTGAGTTTCAGAGACTTTGTTTCTTGCATTCTGGTGACTTTAAAAGAATTTAAATAACAAAATAATAAGAACACTGCAACAGCATTTTTATGTTAAACTTTTGATTTTACCTTTAACTCCCAGGAAAGAAAACTGAATTAATTCGCCCCTCTGGTGTGAACTTGGTGTGTGAATCTAACTAATATTCATCACTTTTTATTTATTTTTTGTACCTGCTTGTGTATTTCTTTCTCTTAGTACTCTCTATTTCTCTCTCCGTCTCTCACTCCCAGAAGGTCCTTTCAGACACAACGTGACAACGGCACCACTGCGCTCAGAAACTCGTTATTTCCAACGACTTGTGCCGTGCCTCGACGACTTTGGGCGCTGCGCGCTGTGGCGAGCGAAGCTTAAACATGAGCTCAAACTGAGCTGTGTCGTGAGCAGTAGGGATTATACACTGTTCAGTTCCAGAAACAGGTTTGGATAAATAAAAGGAAAAAAATTTGAAAATTTGTCATAAATCGGGATAATACGGGAGAATTGGCAAGTATGCGTAGGATGTACCCAAATTACATTGCATTATTTTTGGTCGGTGTATGAGACCAACCTGCACTACTACAGTACTAGTCGAATGCTACAGTATACAAAAACATACATTTTGCAGTAGCGTATACAGTAAACACCTCATGGCTTTCCCGAGTCAGACACTACAATAAAAGTAAAACATGCTTGAATTGTTTTACTGAATCTCAACAACAGATCCTTTTCCAATCAAATCAGTTGACCAGAACTAACTGCTGTTTAACGCAGAGCAATTGTATCCGCTGTCAAATACGGAGGGTGTGTGAGCCAGACCGGACAATATGACCAGTGGGGTTCAGACAGTGAAGGCAAGAAAGCGAGGAGAGAACTGTTGGCAGATCTAGAGTTGTGACAGATGGCCATGCGGAGATGTCCAGGTGTGCATGTCTGTGTGTGTATGTATGTGTGTGTGTGTGTGTGTGTGTGTGTGTGTGTGTGTGTGTGTGTGTGTGTGTGTGTGTGTGTGTGTGTGTGTGTGTGTGTGTGTGTGTGTGTGTGTGTGTGTGTGTGTGTGTGTGTGCTTTATCGGTTTCTATGCCAAATTTTTGAATAACACTGAGCTAGTTAGCGATATTTCTCCTGTTATTACAAAGGTACCCTGCCGTGGAGAACATTTTTACACAGTTCACATCCATCAACAACAACTACTGGTATGAGGAACCATTATTGGCTGCCACATCACACCTTGCCACATCATGGTTTTATATACTCGTAAATAAAGGTAAAGTGAAGCCAATCATACAAAGTTTTCAGTGTTTCAAATTGTGCAAAGAAATCATCTCGCTCCTACATTTTAAAGCAGCGTGTCGGCAAACAGCATCCAAATGATAGAGACAAACAGATATGGGATGATTTCATGTTGTTCCACAAACACGTTCCAGCAGGCTAATCGGCTAAAACATTATTCATAGGTCTCCTCTAGAAATATGTAAATTCCTGCGCTTGCAGAAATGCCATGTAATACCTTGTGGGATCACATACGAAAGGATGTCAGGTTTACAAGGAAATACCTGAAAAGGGCTTGGACAGATTAATAAGAGGGGTGTAAACTACTAGAGTACACTTATTACTGTGATTTCATTTACTTTGACCTTCACCTTATTTGCATTTGAGAAAGAAAAAAAAAAGACCAAAGCTTGCCTCAAGCTCAATCACAACCACATTTGTATTCATCCACCAGCACGGGTTCAGCGGTATAGCCTGAGAAGTTGAGGTCGCTGGTATGAAGCATTGAGCTGGTCGGGCCAGCTTCCCATTCATCCCAATCACACTCTCTCTTCTAGATCTCCATAAAAGTCGTATCTGCTCCTCTCCATCACTCACCCCGCCTCCTTCTACTTCTCCACATTATAAATCACAGAAAGCCGTAAACAAGCAGTGAGCTATTAGATATGATGAGAGTCATCGGGCTGTCGCAAATTACCAAAACAGGCCACGAGAGACAAGCAATTTCAGCTTGTTCAGCCTGATCTTACTCTCGTTTTCTCTTCTCTGCCCTGTAGTCTGTAGCAGACATTATACTTGGTTCAGGCCTACGTTTACTTCATTTACTCAGGTACTGTGCTGAAATACAACTTTGAGGTACTTGTACTTTACTTGAGTATTTCCATTTTGTGCTATGTACTTCTGCATAATGAGTAGTATTACTTTTGGTACTAAAAATATATATTTTTTATGCTAATAGTTTTACTTAAAGGGCCAGTGTGTAACATTTAGGAGGATCTATTGGCAGAAATAGAATAAAATATTAATAAGTATGTATTCTTTAGTGTATAATCATTGTGTTTTCGTTAGCTTAGAATGAGCCCTTCATATCCTACATAGGGAGCGGGTCCTCTTCACGGAGCCGGCTGCCATGTTGCACTGCCATGTTTCTACATTAGCCCAGAACGGACAAATCAAACACCGGCTCTAGATAGGGCCATTCGAGTTCCGCATTTTTGCGTCGGCCACCGTAGTTCTCCGTCACGCTTGGGAGAGGTTTCAGTTGGTTGCAACCTGCAACGTCACCGCTAGGTGCCGCCAAATTGTACACACTGCACCTATAAGTAAAATTTTGAATGCAGGACTTTTACTTGTAACACAGTATTTCTACGCTGGCATTTTTTACTCAAGTAAAAGATCTGAGAGCTTCTTCCATCCCTGGCCAACAATACTGAAATGAAAATAGTGGTGCAGTGTAATCCCTGGAGGCCGGTAGCCATTTCTGTGACTTTTTTTTTATGAGCTGGCTTTTATGTGACAGTTCTACACCTGGACAAGTGTCCCTTTCTCTGTAAAGCATAACTTGTGGCTCCATTATATTCCCTCCCCAGCCGGCGTCATGCTGCATTAGCTGTTTGAAGGGCAGACTGACAAGACTGGCTGTCGTATAATGCCTATACAAAGTTACTGCAGCATGCCATTATCCTTCTCCCTTGGAGTGTACAATTCACCTCTTTTACCCAAGATTCGGGCAGGGCATTTTGGTGCAGCCATCTACCTCTGTTGAGTTTTAACACGCTACATTCCTCGGCGCCTTTTGTGTAAGTATATCACTTCAGAGGAGTGGACAAGAATTTACTGCCACCATTTATGAATCAATTACTTACAGGCAAAGAAAAATGTCCAGTGTAGGCTTTGGCGGCATCTAGCGCTGAGGTTGCACATTGCAACCAACAGAAAACTTCTAATGTGACAAGCATATAGGAGAACTACAGTGGCTGATGCAAAAACACCAAAAACGTGAAAGGCCCCATCTAGAGCCAGTGTTTGGTTTGTCCGTTCTAGGCTACTGTAGAAACATGGCGGCCGGCTCAGGGAAGAGGACCCGCTCTGTATGTAGACATAAAAAGCTCATTCTAAGGTAACGAAAACTAAAAAGCCAGATATTCCCCTCAGGAGCTGGTGGAGACCAAAACTGAGCTAAAAGCAGAGCGAATTTTCGATTTAAATTTATCAGGTGGACAGAAACGTGACTCCAAATGAATGCTGTTATTGCTCTGTGTTATTGCTCTGTGTCTGCTGGATCTGTAGGCTAAATGCTGTTTTAACGGTTTGCGAACACGTTACCCACTCAACTTTGTAGGTGGTCTTGTGTCAATTTGTGTTCTCAGCTTGTTGCACTGCCCCAAAGTTGCCATAAATATCAATTAATGCAGGTTTAAAGCGAGACAATGTAACTTTTGAATGAAGAAATGAGTCAATACACTCAAAGTTTTTGCTGCTACTTGGTGTATGGCGGCTAATAGTAGCTAATGTTAGCAAACCATGTTGTTGAATAACTAACATTACTGAGTCCAGCGTGTCCTGACTAAATGACTCTACTTACGGTATTGTTAAACTATATTTTAGCGTTTACCTGCGACCAAAAAACGACATAGTCTCCCTTTAACTCAGTAATGTAAAGGGTCAGTTATAAATGATGTAGTTTGTCCTATGAGTTACTGTTTTGTTTTTCAAACAGATTTAGAATCACTTTATGATATTGCTTTGTTATATGTTTGTGATTTCTTCCGACAGAGCCAATTTCATCATCATAAAAAACCAAACCTAATTAAATTTTTACCCATCCCTCCCCTTCTCCATTGCTCCCAATCTCTCCCATTCTTCGTCTCCTTCACTCCAAAATCTTTTTACTGTCAGCCCCACCGTCCATCTCCTCCCTCACACCCTGAAAACAACCAGGAAAATGTTATATAAATCCAACGCCAAGACCTAGATTTTCATTTCACTGTCATGTTGCGTTAGTACACCGGCAAGACAAGACTGACAGAAATGGGCATCTTAGTCTGGCTTGCCCGGATTTAGACCGTGATGCTACACTTCTGTTGTCAAACTTGTCTTTACGTGACACAGAAGACAGTTTCTGTTTTTTCTAACATGTATTCAAAAAGCTGGGATATAATGATGAATAGCCAGCTGTTAAATGTAACTCTGAGCCCCAAATCAAGACATAACATTTGTCTTTTACAAAGTATTAACTAGCTTTTATAAAGAATCCCAGCACTCATCTCTTGATCCAGGATTATTAATATGCCATTTGGGGTATCATGTCTATTGAGGACTATTGGAATACCATCTGTCCGAAACGCTCTGTTTGAGGGTCAACCAAACTAAACGCTAGGCAGGTATTATACAAATGCGTTACTTTATGACATCATCACTTTACGGAAGAAAAGGCGGGACTTCGAGCGAGGCGTTCCGGGCAGTTCAGGAGCAGTGTCTCTGTGAGGGAGAGTACCTTTGGGCTTTGTAACTTTGCAGATATTTTACATGCACAAAACACTACATAGGTCTTCTTTAATACATCTGAAGTTAAACACACAGATTGTGTCCAAAAATTCGATAAAAACGACAGTACATATTTGCTGATTAAGTCATTCTGGCCATTCTTCTGTTTTTTATATTTTTAGTCAGCATGTTAAAAACAGTGATTATGTTGTTCTAAAGTGGGTCTCATGGTATTTCCAGACAGCTGTTACTCTTTGTCCCCCGGGTGGGGACATAAGGCCACACATGTTCGTACCAGTTGGATGTCGTCCCTGTCGGCCTGACCTACATGGTACTCCTGCTCTCTAGTGGCTTCGCTGTGTGTGGGTGTGTCTTTCAGGAGCTGCTCCCTGCCCAAGTGATCACCTGCAAACAATCACCTGCCCAATCAAGCCAGCCAGGATTCCTATTTAAGCCTCAGTCTCCCTCTATAGCCATCACCAGATTATCTTGTGCTCATGCCAAGCTCGCAAGCCATTTGTTCAAGCTTTGTTTTTGTGACCTGTTAGTGACTTTTTTTTACCCTGTTTTCAACAATCAATGAGGACTTTGCTTAGCCCTTGACTGTACCTCTGCCTCACTGCTTAACCTTTTGGATTTTTTTCTTGACTCGGCCTGCCTCACAGTCTTTGCTTCTGCCTTCGTTGTTTGCTTGACTTTTTGTCATGAAAACTCTCTAAAGAGACTTTTGTGTTGTCTGCTTCTGAGTACTGTGTTCACAGTGAAAAAACACACGAGACAATGATCAAGTCACATGTGCTTTCAAATCTGATTTAAATGATATCTTGTGGGTCCCCACTTGAAAGCAATACAAGTGTGGGTCACAGATTAGAAATACCCCCCAATTTCAAAAGACAGAATCACTGCTGCATCGTACATAAATGACTAATCTAACTGTCCTCTCCTGAGCCTCCTCGAGTCAAAATCTCCAACTGTAACCGTCGCAGATAGCAGGCATGTTTCCTGTCCAACCTAATCAAAACTAGCAGGTTTAATTAGGCTCTGTGCTGTTCCGAAAACTAAATTTAACATGCGATTCCCCAGTTAAAAGCCCACTTTTTCAGAATCCCCCAAGTTAAAATTCCTATTGCGTCACTGCAGCTGAGAAGAGAGAGACGGAGCGACATCAAAAACAACCGCTCCCTGCGGGGATGGGGTTTTTCTTTTGTTTTTGAAATAATGACAGCCCAGAACATTATTACACCACACTGGTAGAGGAGATTGGGCAAGATAAAAGAAAGAAGGTTGACAGTGGGAATCTTCACAAAATGATAGTGAAGAGATTGTTTCCTTACAGGCCTGGTGCGGGTGGTGTTTTGAAAAGATTTCGCTAAAAACTTTTAGTTTTTGTACACAAAACCTGAGAAGTCTAAGTGGTCCTAGTTAGATGAATGAAAGCCTGGGACTCTGTGTATTACATAATCTCATCCAGAGGGGGAGGTACGGGATATATCCGCTCTCTCCTCATTCTTCACAGCTCACCTCCACGGCTCTGCCTATAATTAATTTCTCATCATTTTTGCAACCTTTCACTTCCTTCCCTCTATTGTACATTCCTCATCCTCCCCATCTCATCTCTCCTCCTCCTCCTCCTCCTCCTCCCTCGTGTCCCGTCTTCCTGTTGCACTCACATCTTAATCTCATTTTTATTCCCTTTCATCTCATAGTCCACAAATGGCAACAACAAATGATCATCTTGAGGTTAAGTAACATGACTAAAATAAACAAATCACCATAAATAAGCATCCTCCCTGTCACGCTGCCTCCGGAGCTGGAGCTAGCTCCAATCAGGACGCTTTGTTCCGGTCACGTGACTGCACTGTCCCTCTCTGCCTTGCTCTGCTCATGACAGCCAGGGTGAGTAAGATAAAGAGAGCAAAAAAAAAAAAAAAATAAGAGAGAGGAAGAAACAAAAGGAGCGGGGGAAAGAGCGAGGGGCACCGAGATGGGAGCGATGGCAGAGGAGGATAAAGGAGGTGGAGGAAGGGGAGAGCTCCTGTGACACCGTGTGAAATGGGAAGAGATGAGGGGAGAGATTGGAGGTTCGGTGTAGAAGGGAGGGGCGAGAGAGAAATGAGGCTGCGAGGATGAGACAGAGACATCAAAGAGGGAGAGACGGAGAAAACGGGCAGAGTGAGACAGGGAGGTAGGATGCCTTTGAGAGCGGTGTGTGAAGAAGAGGAGGGGGAGTGAGTGAAAACAGAGTCGTGAAAATTAAAGAAAGCCTGCTACTCAATGGGCTATTACAGCGTCTCTCTCAGGAGCACTCTGCCTATGCTCTGCTGCAACATGGAGAAAATATATACATGGTGTGATACATTTTTTTTTTTTTATATTGAGACTAGGGCTGTCAAAGTTAATGCAATAATAACGCAAATTAATTTTTAACGCCACTAATTTCTTTGACACATCATAGTAACTTGCAATTTTTAATTAGCCTCTTAAAAATCCGACGGGCTGCCATACGATTCGGCCGCTATTTGGTCTTTCGGGGGTTGTAGCGGGCACAGTTTTAAAGCTAGAGTGAAGATACTGGCATCATATGAAACTAGAAAACCTAAGGAATCCATTGGTAGCAACCATGACAAAGGAGGCTAAATAACGCTACAACTTACGCAAAGGAAAACATTTTGGCGAGGAAAAACTGGCATGGCCATTTTCATAGGGGTCCCTTGACCTCTGACCTCAAGATATGTGAATGAAAATGGGTTCTATGGGTACCCACGAGTCTCCCTTTAAAGACATGTCCACTTTATGATAATCACATGCAGTTTGGGGCAAGTCAGCACACTGATACACTGACAGCTGTTGTTGCCTGTTGGGCTTGCGTTTGCCATGTTATGATTTGAGCATATTTTTTATGCTAAATGCAGTACCCGTGAGGGCTGTTATTAATCCTAATTTCAATCATATAAAAGCTGCCCTTCTGCAATTTAGGGTTACACTTCCATAAAGATGGCAGACTTGTAAGAGACAGATTTAAAGTCGAGTCGAAGCAGCAGAGATAGCCGAGATATTCTGACATTAAATCTCAATTATGGGTTGAGCTAGCAGAAACATTCGATCCTACATTTCCCACAATGCAACTTTCGTTAGACCCTCCCTGTTTGGCGAAACACTCATGTTCTTCAAACTCAATGTAACGCAGGCTTTCTGCTAAAAATGGGTCATCTCAAAGCCCGAGCTGAGATAACCCCAATGACATCATCCAGGTTATTTATCAGACTTTCGCAAGGTCCCCTACAGAGACACAGAGGACATTATGCAACTGTTTGCACAGGCTGAATTTAACTCTTTGTGACGAGTAAACTGAACTTAATTTGTAAAATCGGTGGAGTGTCCCTTTAATAATAGATTTGAACTGAACCTGTCAGTTTGCAGGTTACATCTTGAGCTAAATAACAACAGATTCAAGTAAATATGAACAATAAGGGCGTGAAAAAGGGGGAAGGGTATAAAACCATACTCATGATGTTTATTGAAGAGGGAGAAATGCTCTAATCCTATAAAGTGTTGTGAACAACACATCAACATTTCCCTTCCCCTCATCCTCTGCAGTGATCACTCACTGATGTGATTAAGTCACATAACAGCCATCACTGGCATTTTAATTTTCTCATCAGACAGCCAAACCATGGCGGAGATTCATCAATAACCAATAACAGCTGCTTGCTGAGTCGCTTCATTCTGGTCCAAACAACTTTGAAGATGCACACGTTGCTATGGTAACAGACCAGTGAAGTCTCAAAAAACTGATTTTTAACACAAAGTCTGATCATCAAAATCTGATTACCTGATGGTTGTTTCATCATAAACAATGAGGAAATTTTAAACACCACAGAAACATCACAGCTAAGGTCTGGTGTTTCCAGCACTACTGTAACATCCTGAATACAGAGTTAACCACCTAGATGCTGAACTGGGGAGTGTTGTCACCGACATAATGATCAGTTACCCGTTAACCCCCCCTCTAGTTACACATCCTAATTAAACAAATTGCACAGCCGTGATTAGCGATGTCCAACTGAGCAGTTCACGCTGAGTTCCAGCCAAGACACTTGAAAGCTGTAAATGAGCAAATTGTACAATGATGACAGGCTGTCCAACAGCAGGACTTTTTCTATAGAAGATGAAGCACTTTGATGATCAATCGTGTCACAATTAAAAAAAAATTAAAAAAAATTACAGGAGAATGGTGCTTGAAATGTGTCTGTATCCATTGTGTTTTTGATGTTAACGCATTGCTGTACAGGGCGATATCTTCTCAAACGTTCTAACGTAAAATCTAGATCGAGTGGGAGTAAAAGTGACATTAGAATTGACACGAGTGGGTTTTCGAATATGGCAATCAAAACATATTATGTCTAAGTAAAGGTCATTGCACACCAAGTCCGTATTTTTTTTTTTCTTATGCATTTTTTTAATCCATCATCGGATAAAAAACGTTACACAAAAAAACGTTGCGCACTGAGTCCGATGCGTTTTATTATTCTATTTGTTGCAAAAATTCGCAATACGAGACAAGACTGAATTAATTGCATCTGCAAGGTTGCCCGAGAGGCTAGGGAACACAAACTGAGGAAAGATTCCAGTTAGGCAGTCCACAATCCAATGCAGCGATATGTACAGTGTAGGCCTCGCTGGAAAAATAACTTAAGAATACTATTTTTGCAAAAAGAAAAAAAAAGAATTAACAAATGCAAAAACTGAAAAGCATACAAAGACGCAGCTATGCACGAGGCTATCTTTAAATTCTGCATCTCTGTATGCATCTCCGTGTATCTTTTATATCTTTATTGTAAAGTGCTTTGTGCTGGGAGACGTGAATCAGTTTATCAGATGCCATTTTGGTTGACGGTGGACGGTGGCTCTCAGTGGTCAAACAACCCGCTTTTCGCTTTTGACGGATGTGAAAAAAAAACGCAGAAAATCGAACCTGTTCTGAAAACTTTTATTTTGACAGACGACAGTTTCGGAGTCGGTGTGTAAATATGACTGATACAATGTAAGGTAGTAAGTTTATTGTTAAACGTGACGAAAAATGCGGACCGTGCAAAGGCTTTTATTCTTCTTCTTCTTCTTCTACAAATAAGAATAGACCATGCAACATGCACCAGTGTTTTTAGTTCATTTTTATTTCCCTTCCTGAGTGAGACTGAGAGAGTTAAGTACTTCTCAGTTATTCTGAGAATAGCTCGTTCCTGATATTAAACTTGTGATTTGTCAAATCTCCCCGGCTCGCCCGCCTGTTATTCCCGATGCAGCGAGGTGTCGCAGAGCTCGAGTGAAAAGTCACATTTTAAGGTGTCAAAGTGAAAATTAGAACAGAAATAATCTCTCAACTAGAGGCAGACTTTTGTCCTTGTTCAACAACGTTGAAAGTTGCATTTAAATTACTGATATCTGACGAATCAATAACTGGGGGGGAAGTCTTGAGTTAATGTCTCAAGATGTGTGAAGAAGTGCAGAACAATAACGTGATTCTTACGTAACAAGTGCCGAGGCGAAAAATAGGCAATATCCCGCGAGGCTGCTCCAAAATCAGCAAGGTAGAAAGAACATCATGATTCAAAGTGGAAATGATCACATAACATGTAGTCACATTTCGCTCATCTCGGAGGACATACAGCGGACAATTATATTCATTTAGAGTGTGAAAGAGTCTTAACGCTGGAAGGCTGTCAGAAAATGTGACACAAAGGTCAGTCAAGACAAAGGCCCGAGATAAAAGAAGAGGCGTGAACTCATCTGAGGCTGTTATGCAGGATATTTCCTCAGAGAAGCGTGTGAGTGTGAAAGAGAGAGAGAGAGAGAGAGTGGAGTAATACAAGGCGTCCTGAGACATCTCTCTGATTAAGGACTTTCAGCTGACATGGTAATTAAATATGGAGGAGCAGAACAATTCTTACACACACACACACTCAGCTCATTCCAACACTTAACGCTCTACTTATCTGTGTATAATTTACCAGAGGAGGTCATTTGCTAATGGTTAAATTGTCACACACACACACACACACACACACACACACACACACACAAACTCCTCATGTGCGTTCCCCAATCCAGGATTACAATTCACACACAGCCTCTCACCTCTACGAAGATGAAGCATGGGATGATGGAGTAGCTGCGCAGGGTGTTGTTGGACGCCATCTTGCCTCCTGTCGGGAGACCTCTCCTCTCGGGATTCACGGCAGCTCACTCTGCAGAGACGGGGAGATCAAGTGTCAGAGCTCATTATGTGATAATGACAGAAACGATGCAATGCCATTTCTACCTATTACACTAGATCTATGTTGACATTAGGCCTACTCGGTGAAATGGAGTATTGATGAGAACTACTCTGAATATAATTGACCGATTGAAAGAGTTTTATTTATCACAGGTTATTCCATTTCTGAGACGTGATGACATTTAAGTGAACTTTCCCATGTCAGTCCATGTATCTTAATAAAGGCTACAGGCTGGAAAACAATGGACGAGGTGAGCTTCTCTTTCCTATCAGAACAATACTAGCTGTCATTTACTCTGCAAAAGATGATTTGATGACAAAGATATTTGTCAAAATAACTACTTCTAGGAAGCTGGCTTGGAAAAGCACATCTAGCCCTTTAACCATCCATCCCTTCAGATTTGATACTGAGTCCCAGTGGCAGAAAGACAAAGAGAACAGCTCAAATTAGGGCTTCAACCAACGATTATTTTCATCGTCGACTATGATTATTTTCTCAATTAATCGATTGGTTGTTTGGTCTATAAAATGGCAGAAAATGATGAAAAAATGTCGATCAGTGTTTCCCAAAAGCCCAAGACGATGCCCTCAAATATCTTGTTTTGTCCACAACTCTAATATATTCAGTTTACTGTCATGGAGGAGTAAAGAAACCAGAAAATATTCACATATAAGAAGCTGGAAGCTCCTCAAAAAGATTAATCGATTATCAAAATAGTTGGCGAAGACAACTAATCCATTAATTGTTGCATCTCTAGCTCAAATAATCTGTTTCCTTGAAAAATTCCTTCTGGGGGATCCCAAGAACTCTCAGAGCAGCTGGAAGATTCAACCCTTGAGTTGTGTCTTACTGTAGGTCTAGCCTCGGGTCTCCTTCCAGTCAAATGTGCCCACAAAACCTCCAAAAGGAGGTGGACTGGAGGCTTCCCTATTAGTTGCCACAGCCAGGCCTGGTAGTGGCAACCCCAGGCGTTCCAGTTAGGGCTGTAATTAATACTCACTGTCATTATCAAGGCCCTTCTCATTAACTGTTCATAGCTTTACCTACGAAAAGCAATGCATTGCAATTATGTATATATCTCACGACGTCCATTTGTATGTAATCCACGTAACCTGGAAGTATAAAGACCGTAAAACGCTGCGTAAGGAGGAGGTAAAAACACAGGACTTTCGCCAAGGAGACCAGCGTTCGTATCCCCGTGTGAAACCGGAAGCCAACGTTGATCATGTCGCGTAACTTCCGTAGTTATTTTAACCCAAACCGTGATCTTTTCCTAAACCTAACCAAGTTATTTCCTGTGAAGACGGAAATTTATTTTCAAAAAGACGGTATGCATGTAACGAGCAGAAATTGACACACAGTGTCACTGCCTTTATTATAGTAGCTAAATCTTTAAAAAAGCCAACATGTTTCAACCACTGTGGGTCTTCATCAGGGCATTTAACACCAGAAAATGTTTGGCACTTACGCTCGATAAATGACTAAAAAGATTAAAGGGACTCTATGTAAGAATCAGAAATTGCTTGTTAACAACGACACCTGTGGCCGCTAAGTCAACGAAAGTCAGCGTCCTGTTGCTCGCGCTCGCACTCGTGCTCGCTCTACATAGACATGAACTAGCATTGATCAACGCAGTGAGGTGACACACGTCAGCTAAAACCACAATATCACTTTATATTTCACCTGCTTGGCAGTAATGTTAGCTGACCAGACGAAGGTCTCTCCATGAATCAATGCTGATACTGCGTTTCCTGCTTCAGACTCCCGTCTTCTGCAGTGTGCGCATGCACGTGAGAGGTGGAGCGAGTGAGAACGAGCGCAGTGAGTGAGTGAAGGCAAGCAGGCAGGCAGAGGAGCAGAGTACAGCATCGACTCCGGCCCCGGAGACCAAAGCTACAGTCTCCCCTGTGTCTTCTGTTCACAGTCGGGGGGGCTGGTGCAGGAAGACTTAACACTGTTTTGCAAGACGGGCTTCACTAGATATAACTTTGCGGTTTTGGTGCTTCCGTGTAGTTGTGAGCGCACATGAGACACCAACGTGATTTATACGTGTAAGAAGTTACAAACAGTACCTTTAATCGATTATCAGAAGTGTTGATTACACTTTCTACACTTTCACTTCCTCACAATCTGCAAGAAGAGGAATATGTATCGGGTTGGGGACAGATTTAGGCTTTATGGATCATATAAACTGGCTAGTTCCCTGATGCAGATTAAACCTCTGCATTTTTTAACAGCACTGACTCCAAATTTGCCCCCAAAGAGTTGTTGTGAACATATCAGATTTTTTAGAACAAAACTGAATTCAGAATCACACAGTATCATTTCAAATTTACACAAAACTAACTTTAACTACCGTCTCTGGCTGTAAACAATCAGCAGAGACTGAAACCGCACTGATGGGGCCGATCTCTGACACTCAAAAGCACAGTCTCTGGTGCCGCCTCCGTTCTCCTGTCATCGTGTTTTACTGCTTTTCATTATAGCTTCTTCTAATTGTCACAAACAGTACAACGGCAATTTCACCATAGAGAATTAGTGACAGTGGCAAGGCTTGTTGCTCACTTGTAATATGGTTTTCAATTGCTGAAATGCAAGTGTCTTGCAGTGCTGGTGGGTGTAGATTATGTGGGTTTTAAAAGTAGCTGTTCTGGAAAGCCAGCAATGCCAGTATATGCTGTAGTAACTGTTGATTTATTGGTTTTAATCAACAAAGCTATGACCCCCCGCTGATATTTAATGGTCATAATAAATGTGTTGTGGGGCTTTAATCATGCTTAATTCCCCATTAAATAGTAACGTTGTGGCTGGTTTGAGCTCTCTCTCTCTCTCTCTCTCTCTCTCTTGCTACTGTGCAGTTCAGAATGATGAAAGGCAGCGAGTGTGGAGAGGAACGAGGAGAGGAGGAGGCTTGTTGTGGAGCCAAGTTGGAGAGCAAAGGAGCAGTGGAGCGTTTCAAATTCTACATTTTTTACCAACTGATGTTTTTTTTTGTACTATAGGTAATGAATTGTCCTTGAACACCGGCCGTTCATTTTAACCACTGGAGTGACGGTTAAGTCGGGTTCAGTTGGATTTTGAGATATCATCATATTTCTGCTCAAATGTTGACCAGATTGCCGCCTTTGTTGCATTTTATACGTAACTACTGTACGTGGTTCTACATAGCAGTTCACAACCTAAAACAGATTTAAAGATGTCGACCTCAGAGTTCTGAAACACAGACTTTTGTTTGAACGGTTATTTGAATGACTGAGGGAAAATCGTCAGCACCAAGGACAGCGCCAATGCTATTTTTACTGTTATAACAAATCTCACAGGGGAGGACCCCCCAAACTCCCCCCGCTCGATTTGTGTCCCCTGGGCATGGGACCGTTGGCAAGTTGTCCCTTATTTTTCCACATTGAAGGTGGCAACCCTACTTGATGGTAACTACCAATTAAGGCTGTTGCTGCAATTATTGTAACCCACTTCTACTCCTCAATTACTACTTCAATTAGCATCCAACAGCCAAGAATTAGTGTTAAAGCAATAGCAAGACATTTTTTTGGAAATACACTGGTTCACTTTCTCGCCGAGAAATCATTGATAGCCTACCGCTCTCATATCTGTCCATTGAATATAAGGCTGTAGCCAGCAGCCGGTTAGCTTAACCTAGCTTAGAGATACAACTGGAAAAAGGAGGAATCAGCTAGCCTGACTGGTAACAAAAGTAAGTGTATTTCCCGAAATGTTGAAGTGTTGGTTTAAGGGTCAACCCTGAAGGAAGGACAAGCAATAATACTACATTAAAAAAGCTCCTCTAAAAAAGTGTCCTGTAGCTGCATTATGCTCTGGTTAGGGATGTCATGATACCAGAAATGTAGTAGTTCATACCAATACCAGTGAAATTCCAAGATTCTCAATACCCAATTCGATTGCACGGTGAAAACAAAACAATAAACACTTAGAGTTAGTGAGTTAAACAGGTCACAACTCCCTCTCTAATATCTATTTTATATTACTGTGAATTTTACTTGGTTTTTCTACAGTACGGTACTGTAGAAAAAAACAATCATGTTTTCAGAATTTTGGCATTCGACTCGGTACTGAAGTATCAGTTCTCGTGACATCCCTGGCTCTGGTCTATTTTTAGTCATAGTCTCCTCTTCGATGGATTTCACACAGTATGATGTGGCTATTTGATTGTAAGGGAACTCCATAACACAATACACATTTAATGCTGACATCACTGAACCATGTTGCTCAAACTCTACAGCAGCTGAACTGGGAGTATCTTGATGTTCATGATTTAGGTATGCAGTGACAAGCAGCAATAGCAACACAAATTTCAAAGTTCCTTCTGCTAATGACAGGAAGCCTCACAGGAAGTTCGACTGACAGAGGAAAACACTAGTGAAACTCTCATCCCGATTCCAAACCAAGCACTTCAATCTCACTGAGTCATTGGACGAAAGCAGACAGTGATGCTGACAGATCTAATCAGTCCCTAAGTGTCTGTCCCATCTCATTTAATACTCATTCCAGGCTAATCAACCCGACATTAGATGGAAACAACCTGACCCTCTGCCTGTCTCTCAGCTCTTCACACAGCAAAAAAAAAGCCTGTTTGTGAAACACAAATCAGCACCTCCCGCCCTGCCACGTGGCACTTAAAAGTTTTAACACCCGCGCATGTGCGACTTATAATGATAAGAGCTGCGAGAATTAAAGCTTAATGGTATATACCTGCGAAAGATCAATGCAAACATCAAATCGACTACAGAGCCGGTAGAGACTCGCTGTCCCGTTCAAGGACGCTTTGGCAGGGTGGTTTGCTGTCAGGCCAGGTTGAACTAAGGTTTTCCAGTTGATGGATGGTCTCACACTTCACTAAAGCTGCGAGCACCCACATTAAAAGTCTCGCACGCCATGTAAATTTAATTGCTTTCAGTAAATCCGTAAAAAAAAAAAACACTACTGTTAGACATCCTTGTGATGCGTCTCAGTGCACATTAGCAGTGTAATCGGCCTCCAGTGACTCAGTGACTTTTCAGATTATGGCAGGTAGGGAGGCTTCAACCGCAGAGTGGAAATTGAGTGGTCATGTTTGTAATGCGGTAGAAATAAAAAAGTAAAATTAAATGACCATCATAATCACATTCACACTGTCGTACTTTCCGGTACTCGAAGATATGTGGTGTTTTTTCTTTAAACGTTCTCTACTACCACCAACGGGAGTTAAATTATTCATCATTTCTGCAGCTTGCTCCACTGAGCTATGCTTTTATCAAGCCAGTCAAATGGAAACAGTTCATGTAGCCAACTGTGATTTTTATCTCAGTGGATAATTTGATTTGTTTGACTTGTTCCCATATTCTACAGCATTGTTCCCTGTGTATACAGCGGTAATGAACAAAAGATTATAACTTCAGAGGTAAAAAAAAAACAGGGGGTGGGGTTTAAATAACAATGGGATCCAATATGATATGATGCATATGATATAACAATGATAATGTACAGCTCAGCCTATGATGTACAGTATATCACAAGGCAAACACTTGCGATCATAGTAGTTGATAATGAAAAAAATATGTATCCCTAAGCAAACCAAAAAATATATTCAAAAGCAGAAATCAGCTGTACTAATAAGCAGTATTTTGAAAACTGATACAAAGGTACTGTCAGGCAACCTCTGGGTCTGTAAAGTGAAGCCAATGCGGAAGTGCCTTAAACTTGCATTATTTCTAATAGCCAGCAGGGGGCGACTCCTCTAGTTGCAATAAGAAGTCTGATTGTATAGAAGTCTATGAGAAAATGAGTCTACTTCTCACTTGATTTTTTACCTCAGTAAACATTGTAAACATGAGTTTATGGTCTCAATCGCTAGTTTCAAGTCTTCTTCAATACAGCATGATGTTCAATTTGTAAATTATGGTCCCATTTAGAGTCAAATAGACCATAAAGCAAGGTATGCTTTAGGGCGTGGCTACCTTGTGATTGACAGGTCCTATTAGAACTTTAACCCTTTCGCGGTGTGTTTTCAGTTCATGAAAGCTAATTGTAACATTTGGTCGCCTAAAAATGTCTCGTTCAGCGTGCGGTCATACTAAGCTCCACGTTCTCGTGTCACTTGTGGTTGCAAAAAAACAAGATGGCGATGGTCAAAAACCAAGATGGCGATGGCCAAAAGCCAAAATGGCGATGGCAAAAAGGCGAACTCGAGGGCAATGGGTCACAAAGTGGGTGAGGTCAAGGTGACTGCGTGCACTTCTGATATACAGGCTGTGGTCTTGATATATTTCCATTCTGACTCTGGTGCGGTGTGTTTGTGGTGTGAAAGCAAACCAGAGCAACCACAGGATTTTTTTGCAGTAGAAGCTAGGTTTTAGCATGACTGAAAAGCTAAACTATTAAATCCTGATCGTGGTAACTGTCAAGGAAGCAATATGTATTAGCAAATATAATATATTGCCTTTATTCAACAGTGGACAATCAAGGAATGACAAGAAACAAGTGGGTGTAGAGAGTGAGAGTTGCGGGGGTATAACATGCAACGAAGGTCTAACTGGGGATGTTGCATCTTAGCCAGTAGGCCACCAGACAGCCCTGATCTCTCTCTCTGATCAATAGCAAAGTGTTACTGTGGTAAAACAGAAGAGCGCTGCGCTTGTGCTTGCGTCATGTATTTTGGGCAGTTCCTCATTATGAAGTCGGTGAAACAAGCAGCCACACAGCTATGTTACAAAATGTCTCTTAATCATCTTGTTTCTACTCGTCCATTATTCTTCATAAACGAACCAATGACATATGAGGTTCAGCTGCATTCTCGACTGAAATAATCAATTATTGCTTTTGCGAGCTCTCTGTGACACCATGAGAAGATAAATAAACATATAAAGGCACAGTAAAGCTTTGCATGAGTTGTTGTCAGTCACCAAATTTTGATTTCTCTTCCCGGATTTCATGTAGCAGAGGATGACGGTCACCAAAACTGTGCAAGGAAAGAGTTACCTGTCTGTTCATACTGTATAACTTGTACACCGCTTTTTTTCATTTGTAATAAGAATAAAGGCCTTTACACACCAGCAGCAATATTTTTTTTAATTAATTTGCATGTCTATATATTTTTTGTTTTCTGAGCTTCCGCACTGCGAATAAAGGCATCAACCAATCATATTGTGCAGAAAAACTTTGGTTGCTGCGCCTATATTTTAGGAAATAACCACATGGAGAATCCGTAGTCCAAACCAAGACGGCAAATTGTATTACTCGTTTCAACCTTGACAAAGGCAGCGCAAACCGGATCCACTCCTTCCATTCTTAGCTTTCACAATAAAAGCCCTTGACCTACAATATTCACGGCCGAGTATTTCACATTTGTGTCTCCTTTATTCGTCATGCCCAGGGTGTGTGAAGGCCTTAACACAAAACACACCGGTATGTCTTTTTAAACGGACCAACTGAACCAAACTACTGTAATGTAACACTAATCGAAATATGAATGTACTACCAAAGAGGTCTATTATAGTGCAATGAAGACATACAGTCATTATGAATGCAAGAAGACGTGCTAAATCGCAAGAAATATTTTATTTTGTAGTAACGTGACTAGAAATAGAGGCTGCCTGAAAAGTAGAACTTGTGATATGCTTAAAATGATTGGCAAGTATTGTCTTTTTGATGCTCAGTGGCTACAAACCTTAAACCTTTAGAGACGTGTGGTCTATTTAAAAAAAAAAAAAAAAACACTGTGCAGTGTAAGCTGTTATTTTGCCTTGTTCTGTGGGCCACGCTGCAGAGGGAATAAAACTGGCAATTTGACAGCTGGACTGTGAGCTTGATGATTTGACTGGGGGCTCTGTGACAGCTGATTCAAATCAGAAAATTTAAGGGGGCCGCACTCAACGTCAAAGAGTTTACACTACATTCGCTTATTTCTCACTCTCGCCAGAGGAGCCTCGCAGCTCTGAGGAGTCACAGCGGCGCCGAACAATCGGACCTCGTCACGGTAAAGTCTTAACATGATTTCTCTTTCTCCCTCGCCTCGAGACATTCGCCGGTTTCAAAAGATGTTCCGAAGATCATAACCAAGGAGCGTTTTTCTTCCCATTCCGAGGACCAGTTAATTACAGTCAGATGAAAGGTGATCAGATCGTCTTCCCGGAGGCGAGCTCATCAAACGAGCAGCCCACAGGCCTTGTCAGGATTCATCAGCCTCTCCTCTCCACTCAGCCGGCCTGTGATGACTTTGTCTAGACGTGACCGCTCTCCCTCTCGGAGACGGCGAGGGCCGACTGAGAAATATTGAGCCCACAAATATCATCTGATTGACCATCTCCTGGTCTCCAGCTGAGTTGTTCTGGCTGACTGGGACTAAACTGTCACAATGACAGAGTTGGCGATAGAGAGCCGGGGAAATACTACCCTCAGTTACGCCGGGCCTGTGCCCTTCTCTCCTCCTGTACTTAAGCGAAGGAGCATCGGATATTGAACTCACACAAATGCCGGAATTTTAAAGTTGCACAATTTGAACAGTTTAGATCTTTGAACCAAGCTGAATGGTCTATGTGCTTTAGAGAAAACTAGTGCTGACACAAATAAACAATTAATAATCATGTTCATTTATCGAGTCGCTGGTTTCAGCTTGCCAAATGCAAGGATTTACTGCTTTGCCTGTTTTAGCGTCATCACGAGCCTACAACATGATGACGTGAAAGACAGAAGCCTCAGCTTCCCGCTGCAATAAAAATGAATGCTCTAGCTATTATGGTTTTTATTTTACATCAACTTAAGCCAAACAGGATCATGCAAACAACGATCTCTAGCGGCCATTACGGGGCAATACTCTGGTGCCAATAATTGATCGAACAGTTAATCAAAACATCTATAAATCAAATTCCACATAACCACCTACAAAATCGCAAATTAACGTTTTTACAACAAATGAGATAAAAGCAAATTAGCATATTCCCTAAAATGTGTAATTATTTAATTTACTTTCACACTGAATGATTCATCTATTATTTTTACTAATTATGACTAAAAGAAAATAACTTGCATGGCCAACTTTAGACTCGTCTGCAAACAGACAATCACTTTCGATGAGACTCTGGATCACACAGACTAAAAGTCTGTATATGTATATAAACCACTGTAATACTAGTAATAGTAATATCACCTTTGCTGCTTTCCTAAGGTCGATGTAGAGATGTTTATCATGATAACTTACCCGCACAGTTACAGCACACTAATTGATGCTATTTTGAGTTTTTTGCCTGAAAACCGAGGAACATGTTTTACTGGGAAACACACAAACTCAGCATCCCAGTCTGCGTCCAAACCTACCCTACACCGCTGTGCCTTTTTATTTGACTACAAACTACAAATCATCAGTTTTTGGATGCTGAAAACGCTCCTGCTGTCACCAACGGGTTGTTTTTTTTCACATTTAGACCATAAATCGCCTTTTCCACAAGACTTCTTCCTGAAATCATAACACAGCAGTGCACACACACTCTCTCTCTCTCTCTCTCACAGACACAGAGCTGTCCCATGGCTGCCACTCTTGCCAACGGAGCATCTTTGTTGCTATAAATAGTCGGTTTTCATACTTCCCTCGCGGCTTTCTTACATGGGAAATCAATTTCTCCGTGGAAAACAATAATAACGGCTTTTCTCTCGGAGCGTTTGTTGACAAATCAGTGCAACTTCTGACAACGCACACGCAGTACATTTGCGCTACTATCTTGAAGAATATCATTCCAGACTTTGTCACATAGAACCGTGTGTTAACATGAAATAACGCCGTCGTCTCTCCTCTCCTATCTTCCCCTCAGAGCTTAACATCAGAGAGGACGGTGACTCGCGGCGGGATAGAGCAAAAGCAACGTGAGAAACAGAAAAGACATGAGGAAGACAAACAGAGGAGGGGAAAAACAGACAAATTGAGGCGTAAATCATGTTTAAGAAGGTGGTTCATTTGGGGGAGAAGAAGTTTTGCTAGCTCTTCTGGGACATACTGCTTGTCATTTTCACTAGGAATTAGAGACAAACTCTTAATGGTTTCTCTCCTTACTGGCAGCCACAGTTCTTGGCACCTCCACATATCACACCTTCAGTACCATATGCACACATGAAAAGTTATATTTAGAATTCATCGTACATTATATGGATTCTAAAGACCTATGCTTTGTCTTATATTTTCAAACTGAAGGTGCTCGTACTGTAGCTTATACCTAATTTTGTCAATTACTTTGCAAAAAAAACAATTACCAGTACAATTCCCCCTTGTAATATGTTATAAATGCATTATTACAAAGTGTCCTGAGACCTATTGTTGGCAAAAAAAACCCCACTAATTACTATACAGAAAATATGATTTTTACAACCTCACTTTCACTTTCAATTCACTTTCACCTGAGTGATACTGAGCTTTTAACTTAGTGAAGATGTTTGACAACTTTGTCAGCATTAGCAATCAAATCTCGGTGTTGCAGAAGCAAAGCACTCATTCATCCCCACAGAGACGTTCAAGAGAGAAGTTCAAGCCCTCGAATTGGTCACGCATTCCAATTATTAACTGCCAGCGTTCCGGTGTGGGAAGCCAGTGAGGGATCAGGAAAATCAACATTGAAGCAGCAAAACCAGAAATGTCGTCTTTATTTATCATTCTTCCTTGTCAAACACATCTAAATCTCTGACTTAACTGTTAGCAACCAAGTTGCATTGTGGGTAATGTAGGCGCCAGGTTTGGACAAGGAAGAGGAATGTGTGGGATTAAAAAGACAATATTTCTGGTTTTGTTGTGGGAAGTCAGTGAGGGGTCATAAAAATCTAAAATGAAGCAGCAAAACCAGAGATATCGTCTTATTTATCATTCTTCCTTGTCAAAATGCACCCAAATCTCTGACTTGTTAGCCACCAAGTTGAATTGTGGGTAATGTAGGCGCCAGGTTTAGCCAAGGAAGAAGAATATCTGGTATAAAAAAGACAATATTTCTGGTTCTGCTGCATCGATTTAGTTTTTTTTAACTGGTGTTTGAGTGTGGGAAGCCAGTGAGGGATCATTAAAATCTAAATTGAAGCAGCAAAAACAAAGATATCATCTTTTTTATCATTCTTCCTTGTCAAAACACACCGGAATCTCTGACTTAACTGTTAGCGGCCGAATTGCATTGTGGGTAATGTGGGCGCCAGGTTTAGACAAGGAAGAAGAATGTACGGAATAAAAAAAGACAATATCTCTCCAGGGACCATTGATTTTGAAAACATACATATTGGAAACTTGCTTTGTGTCTTTATTACATGTCAAGTGGTTGATTTCTCTTCTTCTTTGAAAACAATGCCAACGACAATGAAGACTATTATCACTTGATTGTGAGAACTGCTATGGGAATGGCTTTTTTTGTCTTTCTGACAGAAAGCTTAACTGGGAAATCTGCACAACCCAGTAGAGGACACACGAATGTCAAACACAGAGACAAGATGAGATCAGAAACACAACAACGTCGACAGTGAAAGATCAGGAATATCCTTTTAGAAAAGAATCGAAACCTCTCAAACTAAGATAGGAAAAAAAACATACCCCAAGAGAGAGACTATACGTGAGAAAGAGAAGCAAGACGCGAAGAAGCACCTGAGGAGATATTAAGCTCCGATGCTGCTAACCAGCAACTCATACAGTCTCAAAAGTCTTCAAACACATGTCTGTATTTCCACATTTCAAGGGTTTGCCTCAGCTTCTGGCCTGAGTTTCACCCTCATGTCTTTTTCCAGATTTGTCTCTGAAGCTTGTTTTAGCTCATCGCCACAGCCTTGTTCATTTTTGCCCCAATGTCATACCTGTGTCTGCTCTTTTGTCTCAACTGCAAAAAAAACTGTCAAATTTCATTATCACCTACTTCATTATCACTATTGAATATTCTGCTATTGAATAAACAGTGCGGGGACACCTTAATGAGGCTTTCCTGTTCACTTTTGGTTTGACATTCAGTACAATCTACTTTTATGGACTTATTATTGATTCTTCATAGGGACGCTTAAGGCTAAATTGGATTTTCTAATATTGTATTTCTTCTAAATTAAATTCTATACATTCATATTAAAAATCAACAGTTCTGGTGAAGCTCATGCAGTGAATTACTGCTGCAGGAATAGTGGTTGTTGCTTCGCATCCCAACAAATGCCATTAGTAAACAACTGCAAGTGCTTCAGGTAAATTTGCATATGCATGAATGTAAATTCTCAAGTTGGGAAAATGCCTTTCCAAGAGTCCCCCCCAAGGCCTCTGTTTGTGTGTGTGTTTGTGTTTTCACTCCGTGTGTTGAATGCTGAATGATGCTGTGCAAGTTTGTTTTTTTTGTCATGCTGCCTTGTAACATCTCCAGATTTCGGTCTATACTTAGATCAAACAAGCTCTTGATCTCTGAGTGTTCAGCTATTTTTCAGCCCAGTAACAACCATCAGAACCATCACAGCACCGTCCTCCCCTCTGAGATTTCCTGCAATATTCCAACAATATCATGCTAGTGCAGCGTCTATTCATCCTTGCAAACATTTAAATCAAAAGTACATCCGTGTTTGTACTGTTGCTGTAATGTGTCGTGTAAAGATGTGTAAGGCTTTTAACCTTACTCTTCACTTCTTGTCACTTTATGTCTCTAGAAGATACACAAGTGGACTTGTTGGTGCAGCTTTCCCTTAACAGATAACATTAATCCGTATAGTTAAAGGACACATCTACAGATATGACCTGACCACCACCAAACGTTTGCCGAAAACCACCACAAACCACTGAATCATCACAAAAAGACAAAAACAAAAGTTCTGAAATCAACAATTTTGATGAAAACTACGCAAACACTGACACATCAATGATACTGAAAAGATGAAGAGTAGTCTTATAAAGCCGTCTATCAAGATAAAGTTTGTTGTTTCTGTGTTTGGTGTTGTGGTCCTGTCTAGACTGATCAGAGTGTCTTCACTGTTATATCTAACTGGATATCAAATATCAATGTTTTTTGGTACAGACTGAAAAGTGTCTGTCGCACAGAGTGATGAAAAATGTTGAGTAAGTTTGCATTGAATGTCCAATAGACACGTAGTCTTTTTAACAGATTCTTCAATCAATCATAATTTCATGATTTCCATCATAATAATAATAGTTTTACCATTTTTTTGACTGTATTTTAATGAGGCAAAGCTATTTTTCAGCTGCAACATTTAACATTTCACAATAAAAGTTTGACTCAGCTGGCCCATCGGCACTGCTAGCAAAAAATTTCAAGCACGTAAGACCTCAAAAATATAGAATATAAACAGACCTGGATTAACACAGCAGGGTGCCCTAGAGTGCCCACACTCTAAGTGCCCCCCCCTCCTCCCACTTTATGTAAAAAAGTCAAATTTTCTACGGGTATGAAGACCATAGATTTACATGAACTTATAGCTAAAGTTTTTAGTTTTCGTTTAGCACAACCGCTTCACTGATACCTGTCCACTTTGAATTTGTCTGATATGATATCAAATTTTTCGAGTAGTCCACTGCGTTATTGTGGACTACTTGACTGTGATTTGCAGAAATACCGGGTTTTAACAGAACAGACGGACAGAAAAGCTGCCCAGCATTCGAATGTTGATTTAGAATGCAAATGTCAAAGTTCTGAACGAAGTTTGGAACTAACTCTTAACCAAACTGTAGTGGTTTTACATTATTAAATGTGATATCCTGATATTTTTTAAGCATCAACCCAAATGAGTAACTTGGCAATGTCTAATTCCTTCTGGATATGGTCAGTTACCATGTATGTTACCATGTAAAAATACACACCCGGGGCTCTCAGCCAGCTGGGACTTTTGGCTGCAATTTCAAGTATTTCTCCATTAGCTCCAACTCCCATTCAAACTAATTACATACGCGAGTCTGGGCTGAGAAGCTCGCGCCGCATTCTGGCAAGCCACAAATACTGTATTTGTGTACTCGAGCCAACAACAACACCACTTTTCCCTCAAATTAATCCTCGTAAATATAGATGTTTAGCCACATTAGTTACTGTATTTGTATGGCTTCTGGCAAACGGAGCGAAAATATTCATGAGGTGCCGCCAGCGTTCCCATTCTTCCTGCTCCTCTCTGACACCATATCACCTGTATGTATCAGCCTCCTCATAGATAAAGGGAGGGCCAGTCATTCTCCAGAGGCAGGCCTTATCTCACCTTAGGGCTGAGCATTCCCAGGAGACGTCACGGTGACAGATATATAGTTCAATCAGGACACCCCCACTGCTCTAATAACACTGCCCCCCACATCTTGTGGTAATCAAATTACCTGCCATCAATGGACCGTGGAAAGGGTTTATGTGTGTGGCCGTCTGTACGTATGTGTGTGCGTGTGATCAATAGCCATGTCTCTGGTGTGGGAGTGGAGGAGGAGTTAGATATCAGACATCAGGTCAGAGGTCATTGCCTCCTGCAGCCTCACTACTATATGGCTGACTGGAGGTTTTTTAACAACATGAGGCATCTGTCGGCGTCTCCCTGTCATTATTGTAATTTGTAACACATTACGGAACGGCACCTTCTGATGTTTTTCTGCCACGTGTTAAGCACACTATAGCAGGTTTGTGTGCTCCATAAGGCAGCAAGAAATAACTGAAACGGTTTATTGTAAATAGCCAGAAGAGGCGATGTGCGTTCAGTTCAAGAGGCATGTTACATTTCACTTGCATGTTTTGATCCATCTCCTCGTGATGTGACGAGGTAATCACACACCAGAGCTGAATTTCGTTTTGACAAATCTCCTGGGATGCTGCTCTATTCTGTTGCAAGCGACCCTCTCGTTGTCCTTCACTTGGAAACATATGATAACGAGACGGTCGCAGCTTTATTCTAAAAGCCGAACGTGTCCGAGTCTAAATCACACAGAAGGCACAAAGATTGCAAACAGTCAATTTCGAAAACAAAAACTACGATATAAAATATTCATTGATGTTGTTCCAGGACCAAAATGAAGCAATAAATCCAAACTAATCGCAGTGATAATGAAAAACGTGGACAGAGAACAGTTAGTTGTACGAACTAGGGGTGTGGAAGAAAATATCGATACACTTGAGTAACCCGATATGTTTTTGTGATACTGTATAGATTCTCAACACTGCATCGATTTTTAATTAATAGTTAACATTCAAATATTTGTGGCAGACAGTGGCTCAGATTGCACAAAAAGTAGTGCTATGACGTTGGATGTCACAAGGATATATATAAAGGGATAAATGCAGATCCCACTGTTCTACATAAAAAAGTAAACTTTTTTCTTTTACTTTATAGTGTATACTGGATAACATCGTCAACCCTGCCTTTAAAAAAACCTAGACTAAAACTAACAATAATCAAATGACTGAAATGTCACCAAAACTGGATACAGTTTTGTCAAAAAAAAAACAAAGACTAAAACTAAATCAAAACAGCCGGTTAGACTGTTATCAGGTCATTAAATGGGCGTTATCAGTGGTTATAAGCCTCATAGACGTGGGTCAGAAGGGGGCCTGCTACACCAACTAGTAGGTTTTATCATCGATTCACATGGGCCATCACCGAAAGAAGGAATATGATGATTGCTGATGATGTCACAGGCGAACGTCACTACAGTATATCACTGCCGGGGCATGATGATGTCATTGTGACCTCAGCCTGTTTTGCTGTCTGATTGGTCAAAAGTGACATAACCTTTCAAAGAAAGGCAAACACACCGACACACACACACACACACACACACACACACACACACAAAACAGGGTCTTCTGTATGAGTATAGAATGGGACTTTTTACACTCCTGCGTGCATTCACTTGTCTTGTATGCAAGATGCATTTGCATACTCAAACCTTCGACACAAACACTGTATAAATTCACACTTGTGCCGATATGTATAAACGGCATGGTGGTGGGTTTGTGCCAAGAGGATTCTTCTTGCGTTCGGCGGGCCCTGCTGACAGCCAAGCAGAGGCTCACATGATGCCCAGCCACCTGCCACCCGTCTGCTGAATAATACCATTCGCCTGCTACAGTATACTACAGGGACGAGCATGAATACACCTGTCAAATATAAACACACACAGCACAAAATGCACAAATTCACAGGTGCCCCGCTACAAACAGCTGGTAGAGATATGCACCTCTCTGGGTGGGTGATACTATAAGCCAAGGGACTCGAGGAGGATTCAATACAGATGGCAACATGCAGACGGGCAGGAGAAGCAATATATCCCCGCCACTGTGAATGGAAGCAGATAGGGAATACTATCCAATAATTAGAGAGATAGGCAATAGATATGGGCAACTTCTGCCATATCCAGTAGGGCTGGGATGATACACCTATCTCCAGATACTATCACGATACTTGGGTGCCGATTCGATATGTATTGCGATTTCTAAGTATTGCGATTCTACAAGTATTGCGATTCAATATTACGATTTATTGCAATTTTTGTTAACTTTTTTAACACTAGACCATGGAAAAAAGTTGAATTATACACTTCTAGGGACTTTTACTTTGAAAAATATATAATTTAGTAGAGTACAAATTTTTGATTTTCAGCATGTGCGTAGTCAGAGATGTCCTGAAGTCAAATATATCAGTCATTGTCAGGAATTATTTATAAATCTTTCCAGCAACCCAAAAATCAAAGCATGAAGATATTTCCCTCATAAATCTGTGGAATTTCCTTTTGAATTTAACAGGGACATGTAACGTTTTATACTTCTGGTGAATATAATCCATAAATCTTAATTCCATATATGTATTTTGTGTATACAGTTCCCTTTGTTATACTTCCTCTACCTTCGCCAAGTCCGTCGCTAGCTCTTCCGTCAGCTCCATCGGGACCGTTTGAAAGCATTTAACATAAATGTCAGTATTTGAGTGCTCTACAGTTGTAGCGTCGTCTGATTTGACCACGAGGATGCGAGTGACGGCTGGCTTGATCGCACGTTACCGTAATACGATACCTGTCCGTGACAGAGTTAGCATGCAGCTTTAGCCGTGATGTCTAGCTCTGCTTTTCCTGGCGATGTGTGAAACCCAAAGTGTTTCCATACTTTACTGTATGTGTAGTGTTTACCACTTTGGATTTAACATGTAGGGGTGCTGGTCGTATCCACGTGGACCCTCTGCCGTTTCCTACTTTCTCGTTGCGGCTCGCTGTTGTTTGTTTTGGTGACGGATGCGAAACGAATATGACGTTACTCAGACTATAACAATAAAAGCGGTAACTTTCTTCTACCTCTGTATCGACTCAAATGAAGCAAATGTATAGATTCTGGCATTAAATAATGTATTTACAAATCAAGAAAAAAAAAAAATTGCCATACATTGGTAAATCGATTTTTTTTTTCCAACCCCTAGTATCAAGGTTCCAGTATGGTCACTGGTCTGCTGAGCAATTCTCCTCATCTGCAATGGCTCTCAAATGGACTCAGCAAATAATTTATCCACCCCAGATGTTTTTAACTGTTAGATCACATTCACAGCCTTATATACAACTTACAGTCAAATATATTATCCACATGCATTTTACACCTTATATCCAAAAGGCAGCTGAGGACCAAAACAGACATTTATCACAAAGAAGCCCTTCCTTTACATCAGAAATATGATTTTATTCCCATTATGTTTCCTTTAAGAGCACTATTAGAAGATGAGGTTTCGTCTCCTCTATTCAGTTCCCAAGCTACTGTATAAGGCCAAGCCTGCACATGCACATGCACAGCACAGCACCGTCTTGTGAATATGATGATAGGAGAAGCAATCAGGAGAGGAGGGTGATGACACACCGAATTAACAACCGCTATACCGCTCATACAAGGCATCTTAACAAGCATGGCATTTCAGTCTTTCAGTGATGTGAAAAGCACCAACTGCGCCGTGCATGTCTATGGGGGGGTGGTGCTGTGATGTTGGGGGGGCGGGGAGATGGGCCAGATTTTTTTATTTTTTTTCCCTTGCTGGACTGAAGAAGACACATTTTTGCTCGGCAACGAGGGCGAAACATTTGCGCAAATGTTTATTTTACTGCCATAAAATGAGAAACGCGCAGCGCCGAGGCGCATAGTATTGGGCAAAATGCACGTTTTTTGCAGGGGCGTAAATAAGCCCTGGAGGGCGATCACTGTTGCTGGTGGAGACAGGTGTCTGTCTAAATACCGATTATCGATTCTCATTAAAAGACACTATTCTCCACACATTTACGCACAGGATCAGGTCCGTTTACGCAACCGTTTCCATCCATTCCGTCCGTATCCAAAAAAGACCCCCGCGTTGTGACTTGATTACGGTCCGAACTTGCCTCAGCAACAGACAATAGCTGCACAGTCCCGTATCCTCTTATTTCTCCCCCCACCACACAGCATCTCACACACACACACACTTACCGCGCTGGGATGAAGCAATATTCCAGAGGAAAGGCGAATCCATTAAAAGGAAAATAAAAAGGAGGAGGAAAAAAGAGGCGAAAAGGAACCCGTGAGCGCTCCCGCTACTACCTCGTACTATATATACTACTCCTCCATGGGCTCGGCGGAGCTCTCGGGTTTTGTGATGGGGATCACGCAGCGTGTGAGCGCGTGAGAGGACGGATGCTGTGCCTTGTCGGAGGGGGCGGGGACACGACGCGCACTCGGGTCCAGTCAGTGGAGCGTGCTTAATTCTGTGTAGGGAGTGGGACCTTGTGTTACAAGCAGCGAGTCTATAGCCCCGCATATTCCCAGCCAGCCTGCCCTATAGACCCCCAGGTCCTATAGGACACACTGCTTTCCTTTCCCTTACCCCCAGAGGCTGCTTTGTGTTGTTTTCAATCCTTCTTCATATTCATGGGGCTTCACACGTTTACAGTTAGACAGGCTGAACGGTAGCCTAGTTACAGAATAATTTTAATGTAAACCCAGATTTGGTAATACTGTATTCAAATGTGACATTGTATTTGCCAAGAATGTTTTTTCATCCAGTTTTCCATCATGATTTCTCTCAGCTAGATAAATGTGGAGCACTAAAAGTTTAAATAGATATATAGATTTATTTGACAGTAATTAAATGTACACATCAAGTCCAAAGATACAATTTTGTAAAATTGCCATGAAGCAAAAAAAAAAAAATACAAGAAAGTCTAGGACTATCCCAATGTTAAATTTTAATGAAGAATTTACTCACAAAATAACTACAGTGAAGTTTGTGAATGACAAGTGCAATATATAAAAGCCATATTCTGATATTAATAAAGATTTTACAGGCCGGTGTTGTGAATGGTTGATATTTAAAGATATATGTTCAACTAACATGGCAGTGACAGCCACAGCTAATTGTTAGAAACTATTGTGGAGGAGCCTTAAAATGCAGTTCCTCTAATAGCCACTAGATGTTGGCTACAAGACTACAAGTAATATGCTGCGTTACATTTGAACTGGGAAGCTGGAATTTCCGAGTTCCCCGTCGGAAATTCTAACTAGAATGCTCCCTGAAGTCGGATTTTCGTCTCGGAAAGTCGGACGAACTTCGCCAACTCATCAACAGTAAAAAAGCTGCAGTTTTTTTAGCACTTCTGTCTTATTTGTGTCTCATTACATCAGTCGTACACACAGTACTGTCCAACTTCTATCTTTGGACATGTTTCAATGATGCTAACAATGGCTAACCTGGCTGGAGCAAACCCCATTAATTTTTTAGCCAGATTCTCGGCTCCAACCTCCGATTTCCAAGGTAAATGGAAAGCATACTTACTATCAGACAAGTAATGAGCAACCTCCGAGTCTAAAAAGTGAAGCCAATGCAGAAGTGCCTTAAACTTTTCTAATAGCCAGCAGGGGGCGACTCCTCTGGTTGTAAACAAGAAGTCTGATTGTATAGAAGTCTATATGACAAAATGACCCTACTTCTCACTTGATTTATTACCTCGGTAAACAGTGTAAACATGAGTTTATGGTCTCAATCGCTAGTTTCAAGTCTTCTTCAATACAGTATGATGTTCATTTAGTGAATTATGGTCCCATTTAGAGTCAAATAGACCATAAAGCAGGGTATGCTTTAGGGCGTGGCTACCTTGTGACTCTAGACATGACCGCCAAAAACCAAGAAGGCGATCGACGGCCGAAATACTGAACTCAAGGCTTCTAAACGGCAGTCCACAAACCAATGGGTGATGTCACGGTGACTACGTCCACTTCTTATATAGAGTCTATGATTGCAATGAGTCAATCAGAAAGAAAAAAACACAAAAATATTGGTGCTTAAAAGCAATATCACCTTTATTAATGGGACTTTTAGGTTTATAAGAATATACGGTATAATCACATACAAGTTCTCCAGCTGCAAAATCAAGCCACAACACATACGGTTTAACGATGAATTTATATCATTTCACGACACACTTGAGGATTTAAGGCTCATTCCCATCTCTCCCCCCCCCCCCTTTACACCACTGAGTTGTCCCTCTACCTTACTGCATGATAACCTATCTTGTCTCAAAGTCTAAATCCGCGGCCCCACCTCTGCGACCCGGCTAGTCGTAGCATTAGCACCGTGAAGCGCTCCGCTGCCAAAACTGGGACAGACACGTTGAAGTGCGCCCCGTCTCTGCTGCAAGAAATTACTGAAGAAACACTGGTGTGTTCAGTGATCTAGATTCCGGGAGCACGCTACATTACACTCTGCGCTCAGACTCCCCCTCTACCAATCCTCTGCTCTTTCAGCCCAGTTCTTTCACTGACTCCTTCCCACCCACCCCCCAGTCTCTCATCTGTGGCCTTCGGTCACATTAATCAAACTGAGCAGAAAAACTGATGCTACTGTAAAATCGAGAAAAGTGCAGTCAGCACAAGTTATATTTAACAGTATAGCGCCGAAGTGGTCTGAAGATGTGGTGGACGAATTCGGGGTGTTGTACTGGATAATATTAACGGGGGCAGTGGTAGCCTAGAGGAAGACAATCAGGCTCAGGGACTGGAGGGTTGTGGGGTATAAATAACCGCCGAGGTACTCTTGAGCCATTTATGTTACCTCTAATGGCTCAGGGCATCTGTCTAGTTGCTGACAGCAGAAGACTGTGCATGCATCAGTCAGTGCTGAGGTGTGTTAATGTGTGAATGTGAGGAAGGATGACATTAGCCAAGAGGAAGCACTGACTTCCAATAAACTTAGAGGTAGAATAGAATTTTGAACCCAATCTGAAACTGACCTGTGAAAGATCAGACATGTATAAATAGGTTGTTTTTTTTAATGGTACCAGGTCCAGTCAGGATAGACCTGAGGATAATTGGACCAAAAAGTGGTCTCCCTGAACAGACCCAATAGAGGGTGAACACCAACACTGGCAGCAGCAGAAGAAGTATACTCAGACCTTTACTTATAGGTAGCAGCAGATATACTGTTGTGTAAAATCACTCCAGTGCAGGTAAATTTGCATTTTAATCTTACAGCAAATGTATTTAAGTATCAATATAGAAGTTGTTAATATGCAGAAAACAGCCCCTCTGGGTGCTATGTTATCATAATGGATAATTGTTCTTGATGCATTTTACTGTTGTAGTCGGTTGGTTGGGGTGGCGGCAATTTGATCTGCTTCATATACGTTTGCGTAATGACGCACCATGTTTTAAAACTGATCATGTGTTTTATTTATATTATATATATTCAAAATTCTAACTATGCAGTGACGTATATATGTCTCTGTGGAATGCGGTGAAGTAAAGTAATAAGTAGCATACTTTAAAAGGGAAATATAGTCAAGTACAATTACCTCACAATTGTACCGAAGTACAGTACCTGAATAAATGTACTTAGTTACCTCCCACCACTGACTGGCAGCAGCGTGATGTCCCACCGATAAAGAGTAGCCCTACATGTCAGTTTCCAGTTCAAACTTCCTGTCTTGCCTCATAAAAAACAAATGTTACCCTGTGAACATTATGACGATTATCACGCCATCAAGGCTGCATGATATAATGTGCTCAGGTATTAGACATATTGATTGTATTTCGGAAAGCTTCGGTTCCCAAGGTTCTGACGTGGGTCTGCCGTGGGAAAGAGATTCATCAAGTTGTTTTTTATTTACCAATATTTTCATGGCACTCTCAGCTGAAACTGTTTGCTAACTGAAATGAATGTGTTGTTCCTGTATGTTGATTTATAGGACACAGTGAATGTGATACGCAGTTGGCTATACTGCCAGAGAATTTGTGTGATATAAAGCTAATGCTGAAATGTGTTTTTTTTTATTTCTTTTCATTAATCCTGTAAATTATCAGTGACTTCAAGAAAAATGTGAATTAAAGTGGGGGTAGGCAGTGCATTTTTGACATCATTCGGCAAAAATGCCATAATAACCTTTCAGCATATTGTAATTCGAGTGGTCTGAGAGAAAACTAGACTTCTGCACTTCCTCGTTGCTCTGTTTTCAACCTTTAGAAAATCTAGCCTTATAGACGGGAGACTTTGGCCAGGTCATTTCAGAGAGAGAGCGTTCCCATTGGCTGTTCTACAAATGCAGATGTGCGTGCACATCCCTTCAGGTGGTGAAAGCCTGATTCCTGCAGGAAAAGTTGCTATTCCAGCATTGGCAACAACTGCCTAAACTGCAAAGCAACCCCAAAAAAAAGGAAGACGGACTTATCAAAAAAGAGTCGGAAAATAGTGGCAAAGCGTTCAGTGATGGAGAGAAAATGTTGCTGGTAGTTTAGCCTTCTGCTTGAGCTCACTGCTGTGGCACAGCTGCGATGGCTACGGTTAGAAGAAGGCTAAACTATTAGCAACATGTTCTCTCCTTCTCTGAAAATGCTTCGCTGATATTGTAGCTCAAATCACAGTATGTTACCTCAAGAGGGTATTTGAAATGAATGACTAGGTTACTGTATGAAGCATGTGCATATATCTGTGGATGGGGCTTAGGACAGAGAGGGGAGAGCTGCAGGATGAGGGCTGTATTTTCAAATTTTTTACCAGAAAACTTCCTACCCTGGGGTACCACTTGAATTGAAATATGCTCGAAGGTTATCATGGAATTTTTGCCCAATATTACAATAAATAAATTGCGTAACCCAGCTTTAAGGCATTTAGGTTCCAGCATCTCCAGTTTTTCTGCACCACAGTTCCTTGAGTTTAAAAGCACAAGGCGAGAACTCATGCGTTCAGCTGCAGTCTTGCAATCGTTGAAAAGGCTTTTTGAACAAGAGGGGAACAGACGAGAGTCATTCAAACAAAAACTCGAGCCACAAGGACACCAGCAGCTCCGCAATGTTGGTATTTCAGTGCGTCTTGACTCTTCAGACATTGAAGGAGATGGACTAGATTCCTGCACTGGTACATTCTTGTTCTTTCTGTCGTTGCTTCGCGATGACGGTCGGGTGATGATTCGATAACGAATAACTTCCATCCAACCGTTTAAACATCAGCTGAATTTACAGTAACTGCATTTTCCTATCTGACATTCGCAAAACAGAAAGAAGTCAGAGATTAAACCGAGCAGTGTATGTAGGAGTCTTTTGATTGTGTTGTCGATCCATAATATGCACTCTTTCCCTTGGGAGAGGGAGAGAGAGAGAGAGGGGAATATCAGCTTTCACTACATCCCAGTGTGTGCGCTTGTCATCTCATATACTGTACGCTTGCTATTCTCTCCATCTGCCAAAGAAGCTTCACATAGACTCAACAATACCGTGCCGTGTTTCACCAATCTGATAACAGAGAGTGCAATAAAGCATGTCAGTGCCGGGAACACAATAACAAGATTGTGTTTTGTTAATGGGACGGGCCTATTGATGCATAATGACATACCAAAATCAAGTAAGATCAGAGTCTAAATAATGATATATGAAATATTTATCAGGCTGATCTAAACTTTAGATGACCCAGCTCTTCTACCTGGAAAGTACAACGTGGAAAAGAGCGAAATATCGAAGTGGATTTATTCATATTTAACAGCTATCTAGTTTAGAGAATACTGCAGATCCGAGACGAAACTGACAGAAGGGCGGGACTCGGTGGAAAATGTTGCAATTACAAATCCGTCTGCTACTTCAGCACCACGGAGAGCGGCATGGATTTATCAATACACAGCGCATTTAGGCTACTGATATTTCAGAGCCGTGGTCGAGGCTATAGATTTTGACCTCCGTCAGATAAAGGACCAATGAGTCAGGCAGACTAGACTAACATATTCTGCCCCTGCACTAGGGGATGGAGAGGGGGGGATGGCATGTTAACAAGGGGGCATGCATTTTGGTCATTTTGCTAACAAGGGGGATGGTAGCTAGGTCACACGAAATGGCAAATGAATGACGCGATAATTGCAAGTAATTTCTTGTGCAATAAGAACGCCGTTCTGGCTTTTTGCGTGCCATTTGTACGCCATGTAGTATGTACAGTAAATGCATCGGAGTAAATATGCTGCGCTCGGAGCTGGTGACGTAGAATAAAAAGCGAGAAATACCACTTATGGTGGGCGGGAGGGGAGGTGGATGGGTCCAATAAACACAGGACTTTCTACCCGGAAACCGGTGTTCGTGTCCTAAAGTGTTGTTGAGTTGAAGTTGCATTGGTGTTTTAGTTAGATTTGTGTCACAAATCAGTGAAAGTGGTGTGTTTTCACACCATTTCCACATAATCCTACTAGTGGCAGAAAAGAAAGTGATCTTTACAGCCACAGTGTGTATCCTGTATTCTCTGCAGTCTCTGCTCATTTCACCACATTTTGTGAGGCGAACGATAGTCACACTCCAGATCTCCCTCTTCAGCAGTTTGCCAACTGCCACGACTCCCCTCTCCGGCACTCGGTTAAGTGTCTCAGTGGGTTTCAAAAGACTCTTCCTCACTCTTTCTCCTCACTGTACTCTATCTGAATAAGTGCTACTATCTACTTATTGATGATGGAGCTTCAGAGTCGCGCTGAGACTGCTGTGTGTGTGTGTCTGTGTTTTGTGTGTGTCTACGGCCCCCATTATTCAAGAAGCTTATTGATCGGAGGGGTGTTTGGTTTCTCGGCGGCTCCTAAGCGGTGGGCTCGTTTCCATGGTAACCTAACAGGCTGGCCGCGAAGCACCGGCCTTGGCTGTGATCAATGTTGCCGGAGAGACTCGCAAACAGCCATTCACACACATACATGCACACACACACACACACACACACACACACACACACACACACACACAGCCTAAAGACCAGACAATGAGAGGTTTTATATGTACTACTGTCTGTTTCCAGTGCTACCCAGAGATTCCCTTTTTCCTTGACACTACTAGAAGTAATGAACATTTAGAAAACAGAGTATCACTTTGCAGTGGCCTCATTCCATTTCATTTAACTATGTAGGCTATTAAGTTGACAGAAAGTACTGTACAATAAACACAGTAGCTCACTTTATGGGAAATATATCCCCTCAGATCTGCTTAGGTGTTGTTTTTTTTTTAGCTTTAAAGGGATTCTACAACTTTCTGGTCATGATTCCAACAGTACTTGTCTACCAGACTCACCACAATCTTCTGTTATTTACACCTCCATCTGCTACGCTGTCATCTTTTCGACTCTCGGGGGGAAACGAGAACGCTCCAGCGGCTTTCGGCGATTACATCGAAGGCGTTTTTGTGTTCTGCGTTCAGACAGAAATATAACAGACATGAATTGACATTGGCAAGATTGTCAGTTTGTGACTGTTGCAAACTAACCGAGAGTCCGAAGAGACTGGTTCGGTTGACCAACCACAACAGAGTGGGCCAACTGACCAATCAGAGTGTTTCAGACAGAGGGTGCAAAAGAAGGCCAAAATTAAAATAAAGGGGAAAAATAAAGCTTTTTTATGAACATTAAAGCATGTAAACATGTTCTAGTAGAAACCCAAAATACAAGTATGCACCTGAAAATAGGCATAATAGCATAAGTAATAATAATTTTTTTTCGTTTTTTTTAAAGTAATATGGTTTGACTAAGATTGTGATTATTATTAGTATTATCACTTTTCTTTTCCTTCTTTGGCTAATAATTTGAAAAAGATTGAAAACTAAGTAATTGTAGTCCTTTGAAGAGGGGGGGTTGGTGGCAGGCCCCCCCCCCCCCCCCAAAAAAAAAAGGTCAAAGAACATTTTCTTGATGGATACAATACAATTGACATCAAGTACCGCTTGATAGGTAAAGCATGGCACTAAATTATTTTATAATACATTTATGATTATAAAACTTAAGGTGCAACAGTTATCTGACCAAAATACAAAATATGTTACTATTATATTGTATGGTGTATTTCATAAAGCCTATAATGTTGGGCGGTAAGGCATTACTTGGTAACATGTCACAGTAATGTGATTACATTTTTAGTAACGTGTGGTGTAAGGGATTACAATATGATGGAGGGCTGATTTAGTCTCTCTCTGGTCCGGTACGTGTTAGCTTGATGCAGGGGCTGGATGACCACAAAGTTATCTTGTTGCCTCCTCTAAGCTAGCTTGCTAATGTTAGCCACAGGTACGGCTACATTCAGGATGTGCTGCTGCATGCAGTCACTGGGCTAAGCTAGCTATTGATGGTCAGTAAATATCACCAAAAGAGATTAAATGCAGCAATATATCGACAAGAATATTTGCCTGAAATGGAAATGCAATCAACCTTATTCATGTGTATGCATTTTATGCATATTGCGCTACTGAGATTTGAATCATTAGGGATAACTGGGTCTCTGAAAGGAAAGTTCACAAATGTATAAAAAAAAAAAAAATAATAATAATAATAGCAAAAAAAAAAAAAAACACGTCCACACACAGCCTTTATTGTGTGGGAGTCATGCTGGTCTGCTGCTATAAATAACTTGGCTCAGGAGGTTGCCATGGCAACCAATAAACTGATGCCAGGGTGGGAGCGCTCAGCTCCTTGAAGAGAAAAGCACATTCAATAGAGGGCCAAGCGGCGACAAAGGAAAGATGTAAAGGAGAAGGGGAAGGATAGGGCATGAGAGGGAGGTCGGAAAGGATAAACCAGTCCCTGGAGGTGGAAAAGAGTCAACAAGAGAGACGGAGCAGAGAGGATACAGAAGAAGATGAGGGATGAGAGGACATGGAAAGATGTAGAAGAGAAGAAGAAAAGGAAAGATGGAGGGCGGGTGACAGAAGAGAGGGGAGTTGAGAGTGAGGGAAAGGAGGACACTGTTACTATTACTGTGTAATATTTGACAACATGTTATAGACATTATCTTATATAATGCATACAATTTGGTCAAGAGCTTTGAAGCTAAATATTGGTCTGTTGGTCTCGCACACTTTTTTTTATGGTTTGGGCTGGGCTTCTTTGTTCCAGATAAAGAAAAACAGGGAATAACCTTTGCTTTTTCGCTCTCCTGCCAAGGGTTGGATGAGAAGATTGATACCACTCTTTTATTTGTCTGTTCATTATGAAGCTTGAGCCAGGAGATGGTTAGCTTAGCTTAGCATAAAGACTGGAAACTGGGGGAAACAGCTAGCCCGGCTCAGTCCAAAGGTAACAAAATCTGCCAACCAACACCTCTACAACTCACTGATTGACATGTTATATCTTTTGTTTCATCTGTACAAAGACTGGAGTTGCGGTTTTGTGGAGGGATATGTGACTTCCTGGAATCTCCGCTGCTTGCCTGGTAACCTTATAACTCTCAGCAAGCCAAAAATGTCCCAAAATGTCAAACTATTCATTATAGTATAAGTAAACTCTTGGCCAAGTTGTAAAGTAAAAGACGGGTGACAAGCCAACACGTTGTCATCCCAACTCTTTGTCACTTTATTTTCGGCATCAAACCACTATAGTTACCCTTGGTGTCACTTTAGGATTAGGCAACAAAACCACTATAGTTAGGTTTAGGAAAGAACTACATGGTTGGGCTTAAAACTACTACGTTTGTACAGTGAAAAATGACACTGAACGTTGTGAACACAGAAAATTTCTTTTGATACTTAAGTACAGTAAATATCAGACAAAGCCTTTTACTCAAGTAATATTCTAATAGGTGACTTTAACTTCTACTAAAGTCATTTTCTGGTTAAATATCTGAACTTGGGGGCTTTCAGATGCTTCATCCACCACTGGCTGATTGTAACGTGACGCACGGGACACAAACAGCGGTCTCCTGGATGAAAGACTTTTGTTTGTTGGACCCGTCCACCTCCCCTATCGCCCGCCTGGTGTGTCTCTTTTCGCTCTTTAAACTACATCACCGCACGTTTACTGGCCGCGGATGGGTTTACATTGTAGTTAATGGAACGTTTCATACCGGCGCTAAGGGGTGCCTTGTGCGGCGGTCTTTGGTATTTGACTCCTTGGGAATGGGAACGGGCTGGATAAACACCTTCACTTTAAATGTTCCTATGGACTATCTAAAAAGAGGCTATATCCCATTCCATTATCCCACCCAACCCCCCACCCCCCCCGACCTCCTCTCCTCCATTGGCCTTGCAGGACAGATACCGGTGCTGACCTCGACTCTTTCCACCTCTGACTCCCAGACCCGCACAACGTCTGGCTTAATATGTGGCGCACCGCTGTGTGAACCGACACTAATGCTGACATGAGGCTTTAACAGGATCACGGGGGGGGGAGGAGGTGGGGGTGGGTCGCGGCTGGGAAGCGAAAGGGTGCAGAGGGCAGACTTGATGCGCGAGAGGGGGGGCGATAGGGGAGAAGGAGATGTTTAAATGAGAGAGGAGGGGTTAAAGGGGAGCGAAGGGCAGAATTTACGGGTGCATTTGAAGCAAGGAGAGCGAGAGAGGGATGATGGGGAAACAGACCGGGGACGTTCGGGGAGGATGTGGGCTTAAGGAAGAGAGAGAAGGGGGTGCAGAAGGGGAGGATTAGCGAGGCAAGACAAAAGCCCAAAGCTGTGGAGGGAGCAGGAGCTTTTCATCTGCATCAGCCATAAATCATCACACCCATTCTGTGGTATTTTTCCTGTCCTGCTTCATTCCGTGTTTATCTGTTTGATCATAAACACAGCCGGTGGAAAATCCTCTCTGTTGTGTTGTTGCCTCTGCTTCTACATCTCTCTTCATCTGTCAGTTTCTTTCCATTTCGATGCCTTGCCGTTTCTCAGCTTCACCCCCTGCATCTCTCTGCTTCTCCATCTCCATTCTGTTTCTGCTTGTATCCATTTGAAGACAGTGAAAGGGGGGATTTCCCCAGAGAAATCCCACAAGAGTGAAGCCGTAAAGAAGCTATATCTTCTTTTCTTGCAACACAAGACACAAATAACATCACAAAGTTTTGCTTCAGAGCCGTGATAGTTTTCAAACAGTTCCTACAAAATTGGAGTAGTGCAGACGGCTATTAAATCTGACATTTCAAAAGTCTGGTTGCTGCACTTGAGCTACATCCCAAACTATGGGATGGATCAAGGCCGGGCTGCAACACGTTCTCATTTCAACTCGTCACATAGGCCTACTGAGGCTTTGTCAGACCACACGGCGTCACTTTTCACTCGCAGTAAACACGTGCTTAATGTTCTGAATTAAACAAAAACACACATCGACGATGGATGACACAAAACTCATCGTGGAGGTAGAGAAACACAGAGCTGTATGATCTTAACCTTTTCTGTCTTAAATTAATATAAATCACATTTAAAAAGAAATTATGAAAGGCAGCAGTTCAGCGAGGTATAGCCGTCACGCGCTGATCGTGTGGCCTGTGTGGCCCGGCCATTAGGTTTAGGCAACAAAACCACTTAGTTAGGTTAAGGAAAACAACATGGTTGGGCTTAAAATGACTATGTTTGTGGTGCAAATGGGACTCAACGTTGTGAACACGGGACACGAGCGATCAGCTCATTGTAACATGAAAGTGAAACTTAACACACGGGACACGAACAGCGGTCTCCTGGATGAAAGCCCTGTGTTTGTTGGACCCGTCCACCTCCCCTCCCGCTCGCTTCGGTGTGTATCTTTTGCTTTTTATAATACGTCACCACAGCACTTTCCCTTTGCCTTTACTGTTGCCGTGGATGTGTTTACATTGTAGTTAATGGAAAGCACGGTGCGTCGAAATCTGGTGGTAAAGGATGCCATTTGCGGCGGTATCGAACACTGTATTTGACGGTATTTGACGCCCTGGGAATGAGAACGGGTTGGATGAATTTGATTCAAAAGAATATGCAGTCTAGATTCTTTCATCACATTCCTTGTGGAACGTGTCAAGTGCTCAAAGTGGGACAGGACTTTCCCCTTGTCCTTCAAAACAAAAGAAAACATCACATTTTGCACCGCGGATGCCAGTTTTTAGCGCTGATGCCACATTTACTAAACACGTTTAATTACAGATTTAGAAAATAATGAATGATTCACACTGAAAGGAAACAGAAACATGAGCCCAGTCTCATTCACTCTCGGGAATTATACAATTTCTGCACAATGAGTGCGCGGCTTGACAAAACAGAGCGGCCCGGTTTTCATCTTCATCAAAATGAGGACATTAAAAGCCAATGATTCAAACGGCTGCCGATGCCTCGCGCTTTCCTCATATGAATGTACTTTCTATGACCACCACACACAAGTCACAGGGGTTAAAAAAGCAAATTAAAAGTAAAAGACAACTCCCACTCACTGAAAATAGTCCACTCAGCCCTGTTTTCCTATATTGCAGATCTAAACCTCACTGACTCTGGGTCTGTGTGCGGTGAAGACGCTGCAGACGTCACCACTTGAGGTGAACAATTTGAACTGAATGGGAGCAGATGTTCCCTGAGAAGCCTCGGAAGCATGAATGGGGTTATGATGCCACTGGAAGAGGACTTTAAATGGTTGCCATGGCAATACCGATTAAGCAACGCACAAACGAAACAATCTTTGAGGACTTCCTTTGACTGTATTCATTCCCCTAAAGTGTAACACTCCATTACAGCTCTTCAGGCTGAAATTTAATCTCACCCTCAATAATTTATATCTTAATTCAAAACCCAAATCCTAAATCTGCAGTCTTCTTAATAAACTCACATCCTATGCTTTAACCTCACCTCAGGCAAATTAATCATAGTTCTGACCTCATCCGTAAACCCGCAGTCTGACCCAAAAATAACTCCATAAAATGTGAGGATGCCCTCAAAACGCAGATTTCTCTCTCTCTCTATCTCTCTCTCTCTCTCTCTCTCTTGCGAGGGCACTGTCCTCATAAGTATGGAAATAAACACACACATTCTGACATACACAAACATGCATAAATACACAGACTGTCACACACTTTACTGCGATTTCATACGCGGGCCTTAGGGTGCTCTCTGAGAAAGTCTGCGCCATGTGGTCTGACCTAAGCAATCACAGGAGATTAGACACAACCGTGTACTCACGGTGCATACACGCAGAGGTGAGTTGCCTATTTGTGTGATTAAATCAAGTGTTGTGAGGTGGAGGAGGCGGCATTCATCTCCATTAGAGACTCAGAGGGCCGGGAGCTCGCCGTGACTCAACACACACAACACTGAGGACACAGAGAAGCAAACACATTAGTAATGGAGTATGCTCTGGGCACCGAAGTGTCCAAAAGAGAAATGTGAAAATATCCAAATACTTTATATTTTTTTGCGGAGTTTGTTTGATTACTATTCGGCGTTGTAAGCGCTCAGAAAGTGCCCAATGGGCATGAGTCCCACGCAGAGGACCTGGACTGTGTTAAAAAACTATATCCTCCACACCGCGGATGTAACTTATTGCCGGCCAGAGAAGAAAATGCGATGCCCATGAGGATAAATAATGTAGACTTACATCTGCAGGAGATAAATAATACAACATACAATCTTTTGTTTCCTCCTCTACAACCTTTTCTTCCCTTCCTCTTCCTCTCGTGTTTTGTCACCTCTCCTCCCCTTCACAGAGTCTCACAGGTCAGTGAACACAGCACAAGTACAAAATGTGATTTAAATATAACAGCCACCCGTCTGTGCATAAATATGCCGTAAGATTTGTGTATCGCAGAATGAAATAGGATATCTATTCAGCTTATATTTTCAGTAGCCCTGATACAAAGGTCACTGATGTCTCACTAAAACGACTTGGATATGAACACGTCTGATTGCAGCAGTAAATTATTTGTCATTACTTTCAATCGTACACACATCGATGTCATGCCGCTGACATTATAAATGTCAACGCTGCGGTAATTACATTACCAGAATGCGAGCGGGGTGTAACATAATACGCATGGCTTGACATCACTGTTCTGTTGATGCCACTGGAACGACTCCACCCGGAGACATTTTGCAAAGCCTTGCAAAGAAAGATCTTGCGAGATTGAAGTCTTGGAAAGCATGCACCCGAGAGTCGGCCGACAAGATGTTGCAGGACCGATCGGCAAAATGTGGCCGATGTTGCGACGCGCCATCTCTCGAAAGCAAGTGAACAACTTGAACAACTATTTAAACGTATAGACCGTGTGTAAAGATGGACGAAGCGTCTCCACTTCCTCCTTCCTTACTTCCTTCCTTCCTTCCTGTCTTTTTTTTGTCGGAGCATCTGATTTATTGATTGCTGTCGGGATGTAATGAGAATGTCAACAAATATGAAAAAAAATATTTTTGAAGAAGATTACCAACCCTAGCTTTAACTTGCTAGCTTGATTCCTAGATTGTGTCATATTGCTAACTAAATCCCTATTCTTTATGTTACAACCCATGCAGTCTCAGGTGTAGCAGCACACTGTCTGAAAGCACTTTTATTGTGACTGTGATGTGACATCACACTGCTGCCTTCTCGGCTTTGTCTTACAGTCTTATTCATAAGTTTGGATGACTCTACCAACTGCCGGCAGCGTGCGCGTGACATCTGCGCAGTGACTTACTGTGAAATCGTCATGCGTTAAAGTCAGTCTTACACTTTGACACAGATCTGTTTTAAAACATAAAAAAAAGCCTTTCATTTATGGCTCGATAATGATCTGTTGAAGTAATTCAATTAAAAATAAAACCAGGCATACCTGGAGCCAAGCTAATGCTCTGCCAAGCTTTCTCTGAAATCTCTCCTCTCTGTTTTTGCAATCCTTTGAAGATGAGCCGTACAGCAGAAGGCTGGTGTTCTGTGTTAATTACAGCCTTCTCCAAGTCCTTGTAAGTGTGCCACTCTCCCCAAAGCAACCGCAGACAACTTCCTATACTTGTAATGGGGTTTAGAAATTTAATATAAACCTGGCTCTGCAGGAAACAGACAATTGATTTGTACTTTCCGTCCAAGTATGTGGCAACTGCATCATGATACGGCCGCAACACGCTGCGCAGTATGCTTCTTGAGTGAAGTCACAATGAGTTAAGGGAATATCCTGATGATGTCACACTGATGATGCAGAAGCTTTGCAGAAATCTGATTGAGTGAGCTTTTGGGTGAGACATGCCTTTGTCTCTAATGTGACATCAAAGTGACGTCAAAGCCTTTTGAGTTCAGATAATTACAAATAACACACCTACTGGTGAAAAGGCATTGAAATGAGTGATCTTATTTAAAGGACACTGGAAGCGATTTTAGGCGGAACAACAAAGACATTTTTCTTGTCCGTGAGGATTTATGACAACAACAAGAGAGAAGGAGTGGGAGGTGCAGCCTAAATTAGGGGAGAGAGAATCTAAGAAGAAAGGCGAGAGGATGAATAAAAAGTAGATATGAACACAGGGGGATCCAGAAACTGAAAGAAAAGGATTATGCAGGCAGCAAAGCGGGGGTATTATGAAACCGTATTTTTGCAGCCGTGGCCTTGGGCAACGACGTGAATCTATTAGGTCTAACACACGAGTCGGGTCAGCCAACTGAAGAACACGCACGAAGACGGAGAGAGACTTACATGCGTGTACATTCGTAGCAATCTCCCATACGAACTTGTTTAAATCACATCACCGTCACATACATCAAAACCTTGTTTTGGAAATCGCTTTCCTTGAATGCATTTTCTTTTTTTTAGTAGAACAAACACTGAAGTCACCGGGGAATCAAGCGTTCAGCCCTGAGGTTTCCTATAACATTTAGTTTAACCTTTCTTGATGGCGGGTGTGTGGACTGATTACCCTCGCTGGGGCTACGAACGCACAAACAAAATGTATTCGTGCCTTAGCTTAGAGGAATCCGTGTAGCACAGGAACATTCCTCTACTGTCAGATGCACAAAACCACAGATGTAAATCAGCAGGAGGTGCATGTAAGCTTACTGCTGTCAGCTCAGCTTGCAATTCCATAACAGCATGAATGTATTAAACATTGATTGAAGATTCCAAAACATCACAGGAGCAATTATTGCACTAATTTTTTTGTAAAGGATTAGTATGGCGTGCCTAGCGACCTGTAGTTCAGATCCTCAATTCTGAGAACTTGATTCAAACTTTGGGCTATTTAAGTGTAAACCGGTTACTTGTGAAACAATCCGGTCGTGGACGTCGTCTCGCAACTCCGACTCCTTTCTCGCGTCCCAAGTTGCTAATCGGACTGTAAACAATGACCGGACCACGGAAGAGGAAGTCTTGGCCCGTATATCCATTAGACTAATAGCCGGTGGGTTAGGAGATTACCTATAACTGGGATGTCTGGGATTCTTTCTGTGACAAAAGGTGACTGTTAAATTTGAAGCTGAGTGCTTATAGGTCTCTCTCCACCACCATGATCTAGTGTACATCACTTGGCATCAAAGATGAGCGAATAACTTTTGATCATTTACTTATGGGGACCATTACTTGCGAGGACCCTTATGGACTCTTATATCCGTTTCTTAATGTGTCACACCTTCATGCCCCTGACCCTAACTTTAACCTAAACCTCGTTCCTCAACCCTAAAACCAAGTCTTAACTATCAAACGCCTCTTTTCTTTCCAAATATGTGCTCACTCTCAAGAAACTCAAGATAGTAAAATGCAGTATAGCACACACACACACACACACACACACACACACACACACACACACACATTTGATAAACACCCCAACAATGCTACTGATGCAGAGGAAGCCTACAACTGTGTGTGTGTGTGTGTGTGAGATTTTATGCTTGCTTTGTCTTCATGTGAATACACTGTGTGCATGTGTGCAGGCATGCAGTGGTGTGCTGCTCTCCATTTTAATGGCAATTCCAACAGAGCCTTTCCCATCTCCCCGTCGCCATGGCAACCGAGCGGGTAAGCGGCCACGTTTGTCTCGGGGGCCCTGGCCTTCTTTTGCGTGCCACAGCTGCGCACATACGCACACACACACACATGCACACATGCCAGAACACACATGCACACATACCAGGACACACCCAAACAGAAATCACAATTATAAATACATTAAACCCACAATAGAAAAATGTACTCCTCGATACACAGACACACACACACACACACACACACACACACGTTGCTACATTCTGTGTGCGCACACAGCACCGCCCCCCTCCACCCTTTGAGCACAGGGTTCTCCCCAAAATCCTTCCCACACGCCTCCCCCTCCTCCGAACCAGTGCTTGGGATTTCCCAGTTAAATGCAAAAAAGGGCTTTCCCAACTGTCCGTCCAATTACAGGAAGCTCTATAATATCTCTCTCTCTCTCTCTCTCTCTCTCTCTCCTACACATATACACACACACCACCCCAGTGCTCTGAACCGAGCTATTAGCATGGTCTTTGTTTGTGTCTACTGAAGCTGGCTGCCCAGTCAATGGGCTAGAATGAAAGATTAGCACTCTCTGATGTTTTATTCCCACCGCTCATATATGAATAAATGTTGAATGCAGCTGGGCACTGATGATGACTAATAAAACCTTGCCTCGCACCGCACCTCACCCTACCTCGGCCTCGAGTAGCCAGGCCAAGCACACATGGTCAGTTTTCTGCAAGCCTTTAGTCTGAAAAACATCGTCAAGAATCAATTGAGTACAGCAGCCAGAAGCTGAACCAGTGAACTCTGGAGGGGGGTTTAAATGTCGGGTTAACTCGCCACCTCTTGAAACTATTAAAGAGGACCTATTGTGCTTATTTTCAGATGCATACTTGTATTTTGGGTTTCTACTAGAACATGTTTCCATGCTTTTATGTTCAAAAAACGCTTTATTTTTCTCATAGCGGCTGCACCTCTTTTCACCCTCTGTCTGAAACGCTCTGTTTGAGCTCCTGCCCCGCCTCCCGAAAACCCCAGTCTGCTCTGATTGGTCAGCTGGCCCACTCTGTTGTGATTGGTCAACCGAACTAAACTCTTTGGACTCCGCTCCAGCTCCACTCTAACAAGCTTTGTTTGAGGGCGTGCAGAACTAGCCGCAATAAGTATTATGCAAATCTGTAACTTGGTGACATCACCACGTTACGGAAGAAAAGGCGGGACTTCAAGCAAGGCGTTTCAGACAGTTCAGGAGCAGTGTTTCTGTAGGGGAGAGTAACTCCCTTTGGTATAGACTTTGAGCTTTGTAACTTTGCAGACAATTTAATAATCACAGAAAAATAGGTCTTCTTTAAAGCATGAGTTCAATTATTAAAACTAGGTATTGTAGATATACAATGAAGCCCGATTCTGTAATGACACGGCCTATTCTTGGTTTTGGCAGATCGTTTCGGAGAAACTTGAACAGCTGTTATGACTTTATAGAGTGAAAACTGGAAGACGAAACCAATAAATGTCACTGTACATTTATTTTAGATTTTGATGGCAGACTGGGCATTAATACCAAGAACCGCAGATTTACCTGCTGCAGAGAATGGAGCTCTTCTGTTTAATATTTCATTTGTTTTAATAACTTTGCACTGACAATGAGGATGTTATCGTGCTTTAGCATCACCCAAATCCTGCCCAGGATGTTAATGAATTGTTTATCAGCACCACAGTGGCAAACACACATATTTGCACAACTGAAGTGGGTCACACAGCAGTACTCCTTGTTGGCTGGATCAGAGTTTATGTTGTTTTTGCTTGCTTTTTTTCCTTTGTGAGGTGTTATGTAAAAGACAGTTACTGACGCAACATTAATATTGTGCATCGTTGTGAAGTTGAGTACATGCTCTTCACAAGCCTAAATGTTAGCAGTTCTTATATTAGTAGAATGGTTGAACATTTATTAATACTTGCTATTTTATTTTTAATTTCAACTCCCCCTCCCCTACGATTGTTGAATGTTCTACTGTAAAAAAAAAATATTATTATAATTTATTGTATGTTACAATGGATTTGTACTTGTTAATGTCAATAATGAAGTATAAAAAAAAAAGATTTCTGGCTTTCTGAACTGAATACATGATGTAATGTTTACCGTGATGTGTTTTGAAAATTAACATTCTGTGATAAACGTTAAAGCATATCAACACTTTTTTCAAGCCCTTTTTGTCCCCAGTGTAAGGAGATGTCAGATACATGCTGTAGTAAAAAAATTTGGAGCACTTTTGAAGTGGGTCAGAGTAAATCCTGGTTGTGGTTCCTGTGGTGGGCCTATCGCTGGTTTATCTAAGCTGACAGACTTTCTGGATCAACGACTAAAACTCACTGAAGCATGAACTCTGTCTCTATCTGTAAGTGCGTGTGCTCGTCTGTCTACCTGTCTATCTGTCTGAATGTGCAGGAATCTGATCCGGCAGTGTTGCTGTAAAGACATACACAGCCTGCAAATGTGTATGTCAGTCTGACACTAATGAAACAGGTGTGACAGAACGTAGGACACATAACTGGTATAAATAGATGAATCACTGTGCGTTCAGATGGACGGACAGCATTCATTTTCAAAGACAAACTGAAGAGTTGTGAGCATTATTGCAGGGAGATCAGGTCTTTTCAAATGTATATTTTTTGTTAACATGTTTTAAAAGAGTTTATAGTTTTCAATCACTGTTGGAAATTTACAATTCAGGTCCATTTCTTTACGTTGCAAAGACATTAAGTGGTGAAAAACTGAAAAGAAAAAAAACCTGGATTGTCATCACTGCCTCCACTAACATTCCCTTTCCTATACTGTATCAGTTAAGCCAGACACATAGAGTTACGGCATCAGCGATGATATACATCATCAAAAGTCATGAGGAGAATAATAAAGAATCTTGAATAGTTAAAGTAGTTACCGTGATCTTCTAAAAGCCTTTAAAAGTATAATTGAAACATGTTACCTCCACTTTTAACTCTGACAAGCAGTGCCCTCTACTGGATGTCCCCTGGCGGTGCAGTCACTGTGGTATTCCCTATTTATCATGCAGTGTTACTGCAGACAATGCATGCAATATGACCTGCATTAATTCACATGCAAAACATCTTAGAATCCCAGCAGAATTAGAAACAAACGCAGCCTTTTTGTCCCATATAAATCTATAGGACACAAACCAGCTCCTCTTTTACCACTCCTGCTTCATAATCTGCATCTTCAGAATACATTTATGTGCAATTTTTCCACATTGTTATTTGAGTGGTTTTGAGTTAAAAAAGAAACAAGACGAAACAAACAAACAAACTGCTTCCAGATTAAAGACAAAACACACACAATTTGATATAATCAAGTTCGAGTATGTCGGACATGTTTCATAATTCTGCAAGAATCAGCCCCATACGTTTAATAATTTAATGACCCTATAGAGATTCAGTAGGGTCATTGCCTTCTGCTCTGTGCCTATTTTGACACTGGTAGTCACCAAAGTGTAGGTATTTTCAAATGGCTTTATAAATCCACAAGATGGCGGTATACTCCATACTTTAAAAACGACCAACATCATCATATTGCATTACACACACAGTACATTTTCTATAGGCATGACATACTGTCCCTGTAGTCTAGTGAGGCACAATTAGGGCTGACCCAAAAGCTTCGAAGCATTTGACCGTTGCCATGGTATTCAACGTCCAAATCACTATTCAAATGCTTCATTTTTTCATTTTTTTTTTAAATATATAAGTATGTAATAATAATGTATAAATCTCAAAATAGCCCATGAAATAAGGAATAATCCCACAACATTATTCATATTCAACATGAATATTATTAGTTATTCTCAGACAGATATCGCTGTTTGTTGTGTGTGGAGGTACGTGTGTCCGCGAAGCTTCGAATACCTTCAAATATTTTTTTGCCGAAGCTTCGAAGCCCAAAAAATGGCATTCGGGACAGCCCGAGGCACAATGCATGACTTAATGACTTGAGGTCTGATAACCTTAAACATTATTTAATTGAACTGTGCACACATTTGCCAAATACATCAAATTAAAACTTACCCACTTACCCACATTTTGAGAAAAATACTTCCTGATCAAGTCAGTTTATGAGGATGGCGTCATCTCAGTTTTCTATTTTTCAACATTAGAGCAATAATCCATTACTGTGTATCCCACAGACCTGGGATGATGATGCATTAATTAACATACATGGTTAAAATCTGCACTTTAACCATGACTGTATGCAGCAGGTTGGGATTGGTCAAGTCAAGTCAATTTTATTTGTAAAGCCCAAAATCACAAATCACAAATTTGCCTCAGGAGGCTTTACAATCTGTACAGGATACGACACCCTCTGTCCTTTACAGTGCAACCCTCTCATTGGATAAGGAAAAACTTAACCAAAAGAACCCCTTTAACAGGGAAAAAAATGGAAGAAACCTCAGGAAGAGCAACAGAGGAGGGATCCCCCTTCCAGGATGGACAGACGTGCAATAGATGTCGTGTGTACACAGTAACAACATAATGAAAATACAACATAGACAATCCATATGACAAAAAACAATACATATAATGTGAACATATGTGAGAAGGTGGATCCAGGAGAATGTCAAGCAGCTTCCCGGCGTCGCCAAACAGATAGAGCCAGAGCAACACGACCCCCTCTCAACGCCAGATAGGTAGAGCCAGAGCAGCATGACCTCCTCTCAACGCCAGGTAGTTAGAGCCAGAGCAACATGACCTCCTCTCCACACCAGATAGATAGAGCCAGAGCAACACGACCACCTCTCCACCATGGAACCTAGAGAGAGGATCATATTTTTGTTTTTAATTCACAGTTGCTTAGTAATGTAAACGTTTGTTACCCATGCCAATAAGCCCCCTTGGGCTGATTGGTGTTGGTGTGTGTGTGTGTGTGTGTGTGTGTGTGTGTGTGTGTGTGTGTGTGTGTGTGTGTGTGTGTGTGTGTGAGAGAGAGAGAGGGTAAGGGTTCATGCGTGATGCCCATTTAAGGCCGCTACCTAAACCTGAAGAGCAGCCTCGGCATTACTGGCATACCACACAATATGATAAGCACGGGCTCAACGGGAACTGTCAGGAAGGCAGATAAATCAGGATGAAACAGTCTCTGCTGGTGTAAACATCTAAATGTGTGACAGCCAGGAATGTGAAATGTCTTGGCACTTTAATAGATGTGACCTTCACTTTGTCCTTTGAGCCTGGGAGTGACATGTTGTCTGCTCTACTGCTGGTACAAAACATAAAACACTGAATCCAACTGGTTTTGCCGGTAACTTTGAGCTGTTACATTAAATTTCATCTTTGTTTTCCTTCCTTTTTCTGTACATTCTCGATGTGATTGCTTTGGTTTGTTGCTTCAAAATATTAATAAAAAAAAGAATATCTAATTAGCCTAATGAATGTATAAATATTTAAAGTATACGCTTAATGTTGGACCTCCGCCATGCACACTTCCACTGATTCATTCCCAGGCTGTTCACATCAGGGTTAATCCACAACAGTCTGTAAAGAGAAACGTGTTGAAATGTGTAGGACAACAAGTTCTCTACAGAGGAAAAAAAAACAGGAGATGATAGGAGGTAAGGGAATGGAGAAGGAAGGAAACGAGAGGGAGAAAAAATAGGAGGCAATAAAAGAAAGCAAAGTGAGGAATGCAGGAATAGAGAAAGTGGGAAAGGAATGAGGAAAGAGAAGTAAACAAAGAGGGAAGGAAAGGGGTGATTGAATAAAGCAGAGATAAAGAAAGATAAAAAGAAGAGACAAAGGAAAGGCCAGAAAGATAGACGCAGGGATTAAAAAAGAAGGGGGAGGAATAGGCAGGAAGGGCAGAAAGACGGATGGAAGATGAGATCTTGCTTTCCCTCTCCCCTCCAGTCACTGCTGCTAAATACGCAGCCAGCAGGTTATAGACCCAATAAAAAAGTCTGCTGAGCTTCTTGTTTGGATTAATAAGTGAGGCAACCCCCCGTAGACTAAACTGTTCTCACTACTTTACAGTAGCAACTGGATTCTTGTCTCGTCTTAGCATCGGAGCGTTTTCAGAAGATAAAAATCTGTTTGTGAAAAATTAGGTGGCATGCCAAATACCATCAGCCAACTCTCTACTGTAGGTGTCTGGAAGATCTGTGATGCTTCGGTTCAACATGTGGCAGCTGTTCCTCTTTGTATGTTTGCCTCATGATTTTCAGCCAGCTCACACTGCAGCCAGGAATGTGTTACCGTAGATGGTTAAGAGACCGATTATCATGCAGTATATCCAGTCACGATCACTGGTTTTCAAGATTGCGGATGGTTCACCACTAGTCTGTAAAAGTAAATCATCATGGACACTCAGCACTTGTTATCTTTCAGTGTACTACTGTATGCTCAGAATTCAAATCTCTCTTCAGATATTATAAGCAGATTCGTCTGGATCCAGCTGTAAAAATCAGGCATTAACATGACAGCTCTAACTCGTCTGGATGTGGACGTGGAGGATTTGAGTCCTATGAGTGCAGCCCTCCACAAGATAATATCTGTCCGGAGTGACGTGCCCCAATTCTCGCAGACAAGTGCAGACTCCTCGACAATCTTGAAAACCAGTCGTCGTGGTCAAACCAGGATTGTGAGGGAACTTAAAGTATTTTTTTGGTTATATTTGTTTCGGAAAAATCACACATGACTGTGTTGACTGTGAGGCTTCTTTTATACCTGACAAATCCTGCTCAGTATCATTCGGTCCATACATTCATCCTGTTTATAGTTGCAGGACACTGGAGCCCAGTGGTGGACTCTGACTGGCTGTCCAAAGGGCAGGGAGCGGAAAAAATTAAATGGAAACCAGCGCGCAGAACATTTTCTAGCACGTAGGACAGCCTGTATAGCACTGCATCGCATCTTCTCAATTTTAAGGGCACCTTAGGGCACTTTATCATGTTTTCTCCATTTAAGGGCACCCTAGAGGGAACTTCATCACATTTTCTTCACTGGAGGGGCACCCTAGAGGGGACTTCCTCATGTTTTCTCCATTTAAGGGCACCCTGGAGGGAACTTCATCACATTTTCTCCATTTAAGGGAACCCAAGAGAGCACTTCCTCACATTTTCTCCACTGTAAGGGCATCCTAAAGGGCACTTCATCACATTTTCTTTACTTGAAGGGGACCGTAGAGGGCACTTCATCACATTTTCTCCACTGGAAGAGCACCCAAGAGGGCACTTCACCATGTTTTCCCCATTTAAGGGCACCCTAGAAGGCACTTTGTCATGTTTTCTCTATCGGAAGAGCACCCTAGAGGGCATTTCATCACGTTTTCTCCATTTAAGGGCACACTAGAGGGCACTTCATCATGTTTTCTCCATTTAAGGGCACACTAGAGGGCACTTCATCACGTTTTATCCATTTAAAGGCACCCTAGAGGGCTCCTTGTCATGTTTTCTCTACTGGAAGGGCACCCACCCCACCCCCCTGAGTCCACCAGTGCTGGAGCCTACTTATAGAAGATACACTTTTCCCCCCCTTTTAAACAATGGATGGGTTTTTGAGCATCCTATCTGCCCCTTTAAATGAATCCCTCCTCAGTCTCAAGAGGGGAAAGGTTCTCAGGGTAGCAGCAGGGATGAGGCATGTTGGCCACTCCTTTCATTATACTGTAACTCCCCCCAGGGCTCTCTTTCTCTCTATCTCCCTGCCGTCTCTTTGCCATCCTCTGCTCTCTATCCCGCTCTCTCATCTCGGCTATCTCGTCCTCCTCCCCTCTCTCATCTCCATCACTCTCGCTCCTATAGTTACAGCATCTTCTTACCTCATTCTCCTCTCTCATTGACATAATCACCTGCACATTTATACATACAAATACACCAGTGACCTCTCTCTCTCTCTCTCTCTCTCTCTCTCTCTCTCTCTCTCTCACACACACACACACACACACACACACACACACAAACATGCTTACACCCATCCCCTCCTGCTGGCAGAGCAGGGCGATGCAGGAGCGGCAGCGGCAGCTGCTCTGACACACTCTGGCGTGAGAAACACACCGAAAAGGCAGGAGGAAAGAAGGAGGAGGAGGAGGAGAAGATAAGGAGAAGGGGAGGGAGGAGGAGAGGAGGAAGAGGTGGACACAACTCTGTCAAAAAGGACAGCGGAGGACAGGAGGAGGAGAGGAGGACGAGGCAGAGGAGAAGGAGGGAAGGAGAGCAGAGGGGTGTTGCAGCCATGTCAGACACACCTTTGCAGAGGAACGGCACAGCAACGGCGCCGTGAGTAGATGCTCCTTATCTTTGTTTTTCTATCTCTATCTTTGCCTCCATCTCTCCTCTCCTTGCCTGCGTTGCCATCTGACAGGCTGGGTTGTCATGGGAACGGGAGCTCTGTCATGGTGAGGCTGCTGCTCAGTCATGACTGGTGAGGAGACCCGCCGTACACCGTGTACACTCCTCTCCTCTCATCTCTCTTTTCTTCACTCACCCTCACTCTCTCTCTGCAAACCTCTCACCTCACCGCACATCAACCCTCCATGTCTTTACTCTCTTGCTCTATTTTATTCTTTCTTTCACTCTGTCTACTACTTGTCCTTTTACAAAATCAGTCCTGCACTCCTCCTTCCTCATTTTCCTCAACGTCTCACTGTCCCTGCTCTAACACCCATGGTGCATACAGGATGTGTGAATGTGTGTGTGGCATGTTTTAGCATAGTCAATGTGGAGGCTGCAGGCTTGGGCCAGCCTCTGTGTTTCAGCACAGTCCGCCATGCTGCAGACCGCTTCTTGCTTCCTGTGTGTGTGAGATTTGTGTATCTGTGTTTGTATGCACGCATGTGTGTTCATGTATTTCTCTTCTTATGAAAAACAAATGCCCATGCAAAGACAGAAAGATAATGAAATTAAAAAGTCACTTGGTGACCTTTCATTTATGGCCTTTTCATCAGCACTGCATGAAAATCACCCTAAAAACGTGCAACTTGTATTTGCATTTGTGACTAATAGTCATAAAATCACAGCAAGACACGTATCAAGCAAACACTGGCAGTGTGTTGAGAATCGTGTATCGTTGGCGGATTGAAAAATGTTGCTGTTCAGATGCTGACTGTCAAGTCTTTTGATGATGTGTCCCCCAAGAACTAGAGATGCACAATATCAGCAGATTTTCAAATCAATCTGACCCTTCAGCTACATTTCCAAAGAGTATTCATGTTTTTTTTTACATATTTAAAAGGCTCAAAGGAAAGCAATATAAGAGGAGAATTAGAAAAGTAACATTTATTTTTTCACAATTAACACTGATGACAAGGTAGACCAAGATGTTAACCATAGGCCTATACTTGGTGTTTCATTTTTACGTCTTTACTTAAGATTTCACAAAACTTTCTTTTCTTTTCTTTTTACACAAATGTATTTAAAAAGTAATTATATTTTACAGCCGTACTGACCCAAAAATAACAGTTCTCTCTGAAAAAAGGTTTGTAAATGTGAGTTTTTTTTTATATATTCAAAGACAAGACATCTAGGTGTTACTGTTGCTTTAAGAGAGCGTTGCATTATGTGTATTTGTTTGTAGCCTTAATGTTGCTAGGCTAGCTAGCTTCACCATAGTTTCTGCTCGAGTTAGCTAGTTAGTGCTAAAACAGTTCAGTTTAATTTAGAGTTTCTGCTGGCTCGTGTTACCACGGAGGAAATAAACATGAATAGTGGAAAGGAGAGGTCTATGGACGTCTTTACCACAGAAATTGACCGAAAGTGGGCTTATTTGTCAAGAGACCGTGATGCTACAACGCTACATGCGACACACGCAGGTGTCGCAGTCGTTAAAAGATGGCGAGACCGACCTGGATGCTAACAGTCGGAGAAAATCTTACTGTGGTGCCAGAATTTAGCTAGCACGAGTGCGTGAGTCCCTCAAACAACATGACTGAAACTCCCACTGAAGAAAGCCCACTTAAAGGTGAGATTTATGCTTTTTAAAAAGGTTTTTCGAACCGTGTGTCAAACTTTTAACAGGAGAGAAAGCTTCGAGGAGGACTAGCTAGCTAACTAATACAATTCAGTAGATGTATAGCTATCTTGGGTAAACCTTCCTCATGTCCAATGAAGAGCAGGACACTAATGTTAATAGACAATGCCATATAGTAAAATGGGTGTGTTATGAAGTATAAAGCTTTGGAAATCATCAAACAGCTTAGTCTCACTGAGATGCAAAGGAAATTCTTAAAATTCTAATCATTTTTGTTGCACCTGAACGCGCCTCAATCAGCTGCTACTGTATATGAGTTGGTGTGGAGAGAAGTAGTAGTGACAGTGATGCTGAACAGATACAGTACAGGAGAGTGGGAGTCGTTCAAGCTTTGTGGGTGTACAGTACTGTGTTGTATTCTACTGAAGCTATACAGTGAGTGGAGAAATTCATACACAAAATTCAGATATTCCTGACTAATAGCTGTTCTTTTTGACAGTATAGAGGTGCTGGTGGATATTCCTTTGAAATCCAGAAAGGCTAAATGTAAGTAAAGTGCAGGAGAAGCTTGTTTTGTCAACTACATTTTTCTACAGTGCTGCACCTCTGGGTCTGAAGAGACTTACCACATCTCCAGCTGGCTTTCCTGCTAAACATCTGTCTGTTTTGGGGGCTTGTGCAACTTAAACTTCTTATTTTTGCAAATTTGGTGCATGCACTTGTATATCACAGATAATACAGCTTGTGCATTTTGCTATCTCCCTGTGCAAGCAAGGTAGATAGGGATGCACCGACCCAACATTTCCAATCCTGATAGTGATACTTGGGCTACCGAGTACCGATACCAGTGTTTAATTAATAAGCTGTATGCCTCACTGTGCGGAAGTGACTGTGATCATTCTTTTATATGTAAGGCAACATGCAGGCTTGTCTTAAACATTGCTTTCCTAATATTGTAAAACACAATGTAACAAATAAAAACGTAGATATAAACAACCAGTAACTTGGTAAAAAAGATCTTCAAAATTAACAGGAATTAAAATTCAAGTGTAAAGCTTTTTAATGCAGCAACAAATTGGTCAAAACTTAAACAGGAATTAAAATTCCAGTTTATAATGTATATAGTGTATAAACATAGAACTGAATTGAATAGATCGGCCCCATTGTCTCTCACGCCCGATATCCAATCGGGTATCGGTACTAAAGGTAGGAATGTTATTATTATAGTGATCATCCTGCCTGTGCATATTTTGGCTCTGAAAAGTCTAAAAAAACCCTGTGGATATTGCAGATTAGGGGATGCTGAGCTGTCAGCTTGTTTGAGTGATAACCAACTTGTTCTGTTGCGGCTCACCTTCAAGCTGAGAGTCTCAATCAGCTGTCGAACAGGCAGTTTGAGTGACAGGTTCAGGAGTGATTTCTGCGTCCTCTGTCAGAGCCGCACCCATGAAGCAGTGGCAGTGAAGCATGAAGCAGACTGTACTGGTGCATCAATAGTTAATGCTATAATTGGGGGAAAATGAGACGGTGCTGTCGTGATTCAGTCAGTCGAGTGTCTTCCCTTAGCTCTGTGCTACGGGCTCATTTTTAATCAGCACATATACAGCGTGCTCTCTCTCTCTCTCTGGGTTGTCCACTGAATCAGCAGAAAGACGAGGTAGTATTTGTGGTCATGCAGAGCGCAGACACCACAATGGCAGATGGCCCATTCGCTGCTGCTATTTATTGCACACTCAGGGAAGTCTTACAGGAAAGAGACTCTTAATAGTGATGGGATGAATTGAGCAGATCCAGTTTTACAGGGTGGCAGCCTAGCATGAGCTAGATTTTCAGTTATTATTCATGGTTTGGTTTCATTTCAAATGAGTTTTAATGACTGGTTTATTAATCCTTTAGTCATTTATCAACTAAAAATATTGTTGCAACAAAAAAAGAAATTTGAAAAATATCTCTTTTGTTACTGTGATGAGCATGTTTCATTATTTTTGGAAATTTAATAGACAAAATATTGACTCAATAATCAAAAAAATAATCATCAAATTGATTGGCGATGCAGCCTAAATCAAAGCACGCTGTCACCTGTGTGTTTGTGAACCTCGGAGCAAGTTCAAGTTCATTCATAGAGCTCAATTTCATATAATTTAAATTGCTTCACAGAGTGACAAACAATATCAAATGTTAGAACATAAACACAGATAGAAATCAAAATGGATAACCAGTGTGTCAACATTTCCTCAATATCTATGCACAACAGAGCGGGTCTTTTTTTCTTATCTCCACTCCATAAAAATGAAAATGCCTGAACATGAATTGTGTATTGTGAGCACTGGATAAGAGGAGATGTGCAGACTACAGAGGAAGAGGGGAAATAATGTCATTGAGAGAAAGCGGGAGCAGAGAAAACATGCTGAGGTGGTGATAATCGGAGTGTCTGGAGGCCACGACATCTGCTTCTCATCTAACATGCATCTCAGGATAAAAACGATTACAAGCTATACTTTACACAGAATTAAAAAAAAGCATGCAGGCACACGTGCATTCATTGATATGTATGGGCATGCATGTGAATTCTTCTCTCTCTCTCTCTCTAATATAAAATCATCCTCACAGTAAGAGAATCTCTGTTTGCAGCTACAGAATGTAACCGTCCTGAGCTAGTTTAAGTTTTTACAGGCAACGCAGGGATTGTTCACTGCTTCTGCTTTTAATCAAGTTGTTTGCTGTAATTTAAACAAAACACTAACATTTCTTCAGGGCTTACTATCACCTTTGAAAGTCATCAGTTCTCGTAGTCTCAACAGTAGGGTTGCACAGTCAATCGAATATTAATCGCGATCACGATTTTGACTTCGCACAATTAATAGAACATTATCAACTGCAATATTGACGTTTAAAATGCGTGCTCCGCTCATAGAAAATGCATCCTAAACAAACAGCCAGCCATCCTAAACTATCTAACTAGAGAGCAAAATGCACTGAATTTAGGTGAAAAAGAACCTTATTTTAAGTCTTATTTGGTGCAAAAATGTGTAGATTAGCATGTAACACACCACAGAAGTGAAAGCAGTGCTCTCAATGTGATATATATAATGTGCAATAAAAATATGATGTTCCTAAAATCAATGAATAATCGTGATTAACATTTGAGCCATAATCGAGCAGCCCTATCGTAAAATAAAAGTTAGAACTGCTTTTGCTTTGCGCATTCGTATCGGTTGGAGAAATGCTGAAAGCTAGTGACTTCCAAAAGTTCAGCCATTACCAACCGTTCTCGGCTAGACTCGCCTAGACAATTGCTTTGGTTAAATTTAAGGCCAATTTTACTGTGGGAAAAATAAGCATGCTTAGCAGTAATAAGGACAGCAGTGCTCAATTTTAATAATTTTTAGTTAAACTGTATGCAGACAGACAGACAGACAGACAGACAGACAGACAGACAGACAGACAGACAGACAGACAGACAGACAGACAGACAGACAGAGACGAACACACCCAAACAAACACAGCTTGACCTCCCTCAGTGATGTATAAAATATGAATGAGATCAGGTCTGGCACTCACATAGCCAGAAATATGTCTGTTTGGGTTAATTTTTCTCTCCCCCTCCATGCTCTCTCTCTCTCTCTCTCTCTCTCTCTCTCTCTCTCTCTCTCTCTCTCTCTCTCTCTCTCTCTCTCTCTCTCTCTCTCTCTCTCTCTCTCTCTCTCTCTCTCTCTCTCTCTCTCTCTCTCTCTCTCTCTCACACATGCACATACAATAACTCAATGCAGCAGAGGCCGGTCTGTACCAGATCTGTGTGTTTCAGTTATTTTGGGGAGAATTGAAATGTGGGAGTACTAAACTCAGGAAAGGCAGGCAAAGAAGATGGACGCATTAACATAACATACAGTAACACACACACAAACACATGCACACATTTTAACACATGTACATGTTTCTCTGACTTACTTTCTTTGTCCATATTTGCTCATTCCCTCCTACTCACTCTTTGCATGTTGTTATATTTCTGTGTATGTGTGTGTGTCTGTGTCTGTGTCTGTGTCTGTGTCTGTGTGTGTCTGTGTGTGTGTTTTCCTGCCTCTGGTTCCACATCTGGAGGCCATTACCTCTGGGCTGGGATGGGGGGGGGAGGCGGGGCTGGGCTGGCTGTGCAGTGAGGTCATCGCGTCGTCGTGGCGATGCAGAGGAACAATGACGCTGTTGTCTCTAACGACGACCAACCAGCGTAACGGACGGCAGAGTTAAGGGATTGAAAGGGGGAGGGAGGGAAGGTGGCAGCATTTTAGGGGGGGGGGGGGCAAGGAGAGAGTTAAAATGTAGGGGCACAAAAGTGGGGTGGAAAGGAAATCCAAAGAGAAAATGTTAGAATGAAGTAGAATAATGTTAAAGTATGGAAGTATGCTGCTTTGTAATGACAGTGTGAGCAGCCAACATAAAGATGTGATTGGTGTAAATCCAGATCAAACAGAGGCAGGCCAGACGTCTTGGACTGGCTGTAAAGTCAGACAGCTGCAGAGCTGCGCTGGTTTCATAACATAGACTATATGCTAAACCAAACAGGTCATGGTCTATAACCTGTATGTTAAATCTGTACTGTAGTCATGTGTTTTAATAAGGGCGGGTCCCAGGATGAAACAGTCCAGGTTTTTTTTTTTCTATCTTGATGGTGAACCTCAGTAAGCTTATAGCATTTTTTAAATATGCCATAGACATTATCTAACAGAGGGTCTTGTCTAGAAGGTAACCCCGAAGTTGCGAAACTCTCACAAGGTGGTTCAGGCCAGGCATTGACCTCTAATGATTAAGGTTAGGTATTGACCTCTAATGGTTAAGGTTAGGGATTGACCTCTAATGGTTAAGGTTAGGCATTGATCTCTAATGGTTAAAGTTAGGCATTGACCTCCAAGGGTTAAGGTTAGGCATCAACCTCTAATGGTTAAGGTTAGGCATCGACCTCTAATGGTTAAGGTTAGGCATTGACCTCTAATGATTGAGGTTAGGCATTGATCTCTAATGGATAAGGTTAGGCATTGACCTCTAATGGTTAAGGTTAGGCATTGATCTCTAATGGTTAAGGTTAGGCATTGATCTCTAATGGTTAAGGTTAGGCATTGACCTCTAATGGTTAAGGTTAGGCATTGATCTCTAATGGTTAATGTTAGGCATTGTCCTCTAATGGTTAAGGTTAGGCATCGATCTCTAATGGTTAAGGTTAGGCATTGACCTCTAATGGTTAAGGTTAGGCATCGATCTCTAATTGTTAAGGTTAGGCATTGACCTCTAATGGTTAAGGTTAGGCATCGGTTACGCATGCAAATGTCAAATGACGAAACTCCAAGAAATCATAGCAAGCATAAACCTGCGAGAATTTTATTTGTTTGGCCGTTTCAGATGAGTGCAACAACCCGTAAACATAACATTGACATATTATATCAACATATAAAGTTGACATGATGAGCAAACATTTGCATATTTACACATCCAGCAGACACGAAGAAACATTAGCATCGATTTGAAATTGGTTCTCTCCCCACTTCATAAGTTCAATATCCCCTCTCCTTTTAGCTCGGTTGTGGTCTCAAACTCCCGAGGGAAATATCTGGCTCTAAATGCTTCACGTTCACCAGCTAGTCGCTAACTTTGTGCAGGGCAGGTTTAGTGGTTAATCAGAGCTTTTTCACTGAAAACAGCTGCCTGCTGTGGCTGGAAACTCTGCTGATGAGAGCTGCGAGAGCGAAGGAAAACAGAAGTTGTAAAACCAAAAACAATGAGCTTAAAGATGCTCAAACGTTCCACAGAGCTGAGGGGATAATCCTCTGTGGGTTCCCCTCTAAGACACCTCTCAAATACAGTCATTTTACTCATTATTTATATAAAAAATGTTGATTAGTGCAGCTTTAAACAGTGTGGCGCTGATTTATCTGACCACCTAAAAAAATGTTGTGCTATAAAGTCATCTTTCTTTATTAAACAAAAAAAAATCCAATGCTGCACTTAAAAGTGTCAAAAAGTCCCATATGTCCTTCTTAGCTGAAAGGTTGAATGATCAAAGAGCTTAAACTGAATTAAACTGCTGCATGGATCACATGTGACAGCCTAGGTTGGTAAACTGAAACAAAAACTAGGTGTTAAATGAAACGGATAAAGTCAAACTAAATCAAAAATATGTTATGTTCTACGCTTAAATTAGTTGATTATGAACTGTTGACTTTATTTGAAGAGGATTTGTTAGCATTATATACTGCAAACTTAAACATGCGGTATGTATAAACTTAAAAGAAATACTTCCTTTAAAAACTAAAAAAATACCACCATTATCAAAAATATTGATGTGATATGAAAAAGACAAACTTTAGAGAATTGCAGCAGATAAAAATGTCACCACTTCTGAATACAGATACTCTCCAGCTGCAGTTATTTATTGTACACTTTTTTTTTTTCTTTTCTTGGAGTAATGCAGTGGCTGTTATGTCAGTGTGTGTTTTCGTGAGAGTGTGTGTTACATGCTTCTGTATTCCCTAAAGAGTCGGCCAGGACTGCTGCTGCTGCTGCTGTTTCTCCTTATAAGGATGTCTGCTTGTGGAAGAAGAAGGGATGGAGAAAAAAAGGAGGAAGAGGAGGAGGACGGGAGGGATTGAGGAAGAGGAGGAACGAAAAGGGTGAGGAAGAAACAGAGAGATGGAAGGATGGACAGGTGGGAGGGAGATGGAGAGATATTGGAGGAGTTGGGGAGTAAGAAGGAGAGTAAGGAAGGAAGGGGGTCAGGAAGGAGACAAGGAGGGATGGAAAGAGAAAAGAAAAGGGGGATGAGAAGGTTGGAGGAGTGGAAGGAAAAGAAGACAGAAGAAGTAAGGACTTATGGAGGTCACAGATGCACCATGGGAGGTATGTAGGGAGAAGGGAGAAGTCGATATATGGAGGAAGGTTTGCAGCAAAGTAGCGAGGAAGAAGGAAAGGAGTGGGGAGAAAGTGTTGGATATGGGAAAGTAGAGATGAATGAAGTAAACAGGGCAGCAAAGGAAAGAGAGGAGGAAAAGAGTAAGGGATGCAAGGAAGGATGGAGGCAAAGAACGAAGGGAAAATAGATGCGAGAGAGTGAAAGAGAGGAGAAAAGTAAGAATAGAGGAGGCAGAAGAAGAATGGATGAAACCCAGGTGAACCTCGAGAGTTAAAATAGGGAGAAAGGAAATTGGGACACAGTTAACAGTGACCCATTTACACACACACACTCTGCTTTTGTCTATGTGTGCGTGTGTGTACGAAGGTGCGTCTTGCCTTTTAAATAGGCGATTTTTGTAGTTTGTATTCAGAAAGACGTTCCACTGATGTTCATCTGCATACACCAACTCACAATTATCGTCCTTTTTTTTTTTTTTCCTATCCTGCTCCTGTTTTTTTTTTTCTAAAGTACAAAGCTTCTATTGATGTCATTTTGAAAGGCGCCGGAATAAATGTACGACCAGAGTGACCAGAAATAGAAGCTGAAGAGTCAGCTGTGCTGTAGGATTGTTAGTGTGTCGGTGGGGGCGGCGACATCGCAGCATGCAGTCTCATTGAAACGTATTAAAAGATCAGAATATCTCAGAATGATAGTAACATGCATGTTTGCAGGTTTTTTGCACTTTGTCTCTAGAGTGAGAGGAATATATTGCATGATGATCACATACTGTGAGAAAAGTATGTAGTGCATCGATGGCCTGTGATTGGCAGCAACAATAGTACACAGTAGCATAGGGATAGTTCCTTGCAGCAGCAATTCTTTAAATTAAATAACATGTGGGTGAAGGCTAAGATTTCTTGGAGGTGTTTCTTATTATCATAATGCAGTGGCACCAATTGGTGAGTTAGTTCTGTCCCGAAACCAATGGGAAACGTCCGGGTCTGAAAAGGGAAGCCGATGCGACTAAAATGCCGAGCTTTGAGGCTTCAAAACGGCGGTCCACAAACCAATGGGTGATGTCACAGTGACTATACGTCCACTTCTTATATACGGTCTATCAGGGGTGTAAGAAAATATCGGAAAAAAAATCTGTATATCGCGATATTATGTTTTGTGATTATGTATCGATTCTCAAAAGCAATGCATCGATTTTTTTATGAATAGTTTACATGCAAAGATTAACTCAGTCGATACTTTATTTCACTTGCAAAGATCTCCGTGTATGTGCCCTCTCAAAGTAGTGCTATGACTTTGGATGTTACAGGGACTGTGATAAATACAAATGCAGATCCCACTGTTCAGATTGCATCAAAAAAATCAACTTTTCTTACCCTGTATCGTATCGCCAGATTGTTGCCAATACACAGCCTTATACAGTCTGCAGTATGCCCGAAACATGACAACTAGGTTTCTTTTTCAAGTGTAAAGTTGTCATTTTCATTTCCTGCTATTGTCTCTAGAGACTTTTGTGGTTGAGGAATGATATTTCTGATATCGTTTGTGTCCAAAACACACAGTATTCGATGTTTCAGAGTTCCTACATTGTGTGACGGTGGTACGCGGATTTCCAATTGTGAGCCAATGGAAATGCCAATGCCAATAATAAGCTTGTATGTTACATTCTTGGCCATTTTTTTAAAGGGATTTGCCAGTAAGTTACCACTAAAATCAGTAAAAATGTGAAAATTCAGCTAATGACGAAACTAAAAGTGTTTATTTTTTCAATCCCACCTTCAAAGAACAATAATGTCTGCCGTCCGTATAAATTTTTATTATTGTAGACTGCTGCTATAAGCACAGAACTGAGCGATCGATGTTTGCGATAGGAGGGAGTAGTGTGTATATTGATCTACCGATTATCCCGGAAATCAATAAACCTAAATCCAAAGTCACCGTGAAGATAAGAAAAAGTAAAGCTAGACTGGACAGAAGATAAAGGGTTTAAAAAAAAAGTATAGAAAAAAATAATGATTTAGTCTCGAAACTCTTAATGTTCCATTTCCCATCGTCTCATCTCACCTTTCAAATATGACAAATTACTCCTCTGCTTCCCTTTTCCTTACTTCGGCAATTTTACTTTGCTCTTCCTCTTTCGCTCCCTCATTCCTTTTTTTTTTTCTCTCTCTCTCTCTCTCTCTCCCCCCTCTCCTCACCCCCCCCCCCTTACCTTCATGCCATCACTTCTCTCTTCCTCCCCTTCCCTCTCAGCTGCTCCTCCCAGCTGTTTAATCACACATGGCTCATGCCTAAAAAAGAGAGAGAGGGAGGGAGGGAAGGAAGGAAGGAGGGGACAAATGGGAGGAGAGACAGGGAGCGCAAAAGAAAGAGTGGCTGGTAGTCAGAGAGAGAGAGAGGGAGAGAGAGAGAATGCGAGCAGCGGGGCTGAGTGTGAGGCACATGGCCAGTGAATGAGAGATCTTTGCTTCCACTCGGTGCGAGCTCCCTCTCCTCTCTACTGGTTGGATTACCGCTGAGGAAGGAACCCGTCTGGATACTCCTCCTCCTCCTCCTCTTCTCCTTTTTGTTCTTCTTCTTCCCTCTCTCCTCTACTTCCCTTCCCCTCTCCGCCTCTCTTCTTATCTCTCGCTGAGGGGACTCCAGCGCTCAGTCTTCCCAGATCTCACGTCTCTTTTCCCCCCTCCCTCTCCCCTGCTTCCCCCCCATTCAGGATGTCGTGTGAGGAGGCTCAGCTCCACAAAGAGAGGCTGCAGGCCTTGGCGGTAAGTCACAGTGCGTTTAAAACGGTGTGTTTTTTTTTTTTGCTTTGACCTTTTGTCTGTTTGGGTTTTTTTGCTGTCTGTCTGTCTGTCTGTCTGTCTGTCTGTGAGCGCTTTCACGGCCACCCTGTCTCACCTCGACTTCATCTCTTTCTGTCATTCACAGTGCAATATCTAGCCTATAACTGTCTGTCTGTGCACCTCAGAGTTCCTGCAACTCTTTCATTAGTTCCCTCTCTCTCTCTCTCTCTCTCTCATTTCTCTGTCATGCTCTCTCTTTGCCTAGTCACGTTCATGTTCCATTCACGTCAATTCAAACACACGTAGAGGGCGGGAAAAAGTTGTCTGTTTTTGTCTCTTTGCTCCACGCCAAAGTTCAAGTTTATTGAACTTTTGACTAATGAATTCCTGTGACGTAAACACGGCAGTAGAGGTGCTACACGTCACGGCGACCCCCTTGGCTGAAACTTGCTGGTCTGTCCTGGCGTTTTATAATGCTTCAAACTAGAGCTGCAACGATAAATCGATTAGTTGTTAACTATTAAAATTAATCGCCAACTGTTTTGATAATCGATTAATTGGTTTAAGTATTTTTCTTTTTTTTTTAAGAAGAAAAAAGTCAAAATTCTCTGATTCCAGCTTCTTATGTGTGAATATTTCGTGGTTTCTTTACTCCTCTATGACAGTAAACTGAATAACTTTGAGTTGTGGACAAAACGAGACATTTAAGGACGTCGTCTCGGGCTTTGAGAAACACCGATAGACATTTTTCACCATTTTCTAATATTTTATAGACCAAACAAGTAATCGATTAATCGAGAAAATAAAGAGAAAGTAATCGTTCGTTGCAGCTCCAATATATGAACTCTTAATATAACAGAAGCTGAAGATAAATTGGCTCCGTCACCAATACAATCCAGTGTTTTTTTTCACAAAGCTATAGCCAGCGGTCATCCACCTTAGCTTCTGTGGTGGGAGGCTAAATGCTAACCAAGTTGACAAAAGCCTAAAATAAACATCGTTCACGGCATGTTTGTTTGATAATCACGACTACATCAGTTAAATTAAAAAAGTGAATAACTTGATGTGTTGGGAGACATTTTTTTTGTCCCACGACACAAAGTGATTTTCGTTACTCCGATTGTACTTCACTCCCTCGCTACCCCTCGCGCCCTGCACTGCTGCTGTGTTTCTCTCGCTGTTCGTTGCTGCTGTGTCAGCTTTCATCTTCTCCCGTGTCTTCTTTTTTTTTGGGGGGGGGGGAACCAACTTGCAGGAAAGTTGGTGGAAAATCTTTTTTTTCTGCTTTTTGGCCAGATGTCTGAGGTTTTTTAGGTGTACGGGTGCTTTCCGAGGTAGAATGATCTCAGCTAGCGAGGTGGTCCAGAATACCGTCTTTTTTGATACTCGCCGTCATGTTTCATGATCACCGCACGGAAGCATCTGTTGGAAGTGTGTTGGCTCTGCGCTGGTAGGACTTCAGAGCGAACGGTTAGACCAGGATTCACTGCCTGGGACTAAATTTGGCGCCAGCGAGCAACCGCAGCATACCACACACACTCAAGACGGCACAGAGGCACGGGAACACACACACACACACACACACACATTCATACGCACAAGTGGGGTGAACAGCAGCAGCAGCAGCAGATGGAGAAACTATTTTGGCCACGTTGAAACATGGCAGCCATACCAGGCTGCATGTACTTAAACCAGTCAGGCACTTTATAAGTAAAGAAAGAGAGTGGAAAGTTCTGAACCGAGAGAGGAACTAAGCGTTTCTGTTTCTTGCGTCATTCTTGCTCGTTGGCAAAAACGGTACAAAATCATCGATTACGTTATTGTGTAAACGAGTTTTGGTTTGGTGCGCCGGGCCAAGAAAAACAACAGATAGTTGCGGGATAGTCTGGTGGCAGCTGTCGTAACGCTACAAAGAAACGCTCTACCGAGTCTCTCCCATCAGTGATTCGACTGGAAGCGCCGACAGTTTTGGCATAAAGTAAAGTCAGGCGTTGGGATACGTAAATCATTCGAGCCTGTTTGTCTCCTCCGAACGAGCATCTGTCTCGTCTCAGCTCCGTGTGTGTGTGTATATCAAAGACAATAAGGGCACTAATAGCTTTCAAGCCCCGACCAGGCACTTAAATAGAGAAGGGTTACTATTACGCTAATAGTACTAACAACTCTCTGAGGCAGCTAAGCGCCGTGTAAGCCACGGACTCCAGTGTAAATACAGAAGCTGGACATAGTTTCCCCCCCGAGCATCTCAAAGGGAAGGGGGAAGGATTTTTTATAAAAAAAACTCGTCTGACTGTCAATCAAAGCATTTCCTAATCCAGTGGCAGCTTCAGGACACCCAAAACCACCGGATTAAAGTCATTTAAACCGTCCCCAAGTGCTAAAACTAGATTATATCGTCTTCAACGAGGATTAAGACAATATTTATAATATATTTATAATATTGTTTCTGTCTGACTGATGCTGTGAATGAGTATTACTGAACCCCTGTAGAGAGGTGTACAGTGTGCCACACAGACTCACACTGTCTCAGGTCTGCAGCTGACATGCTAATGATTTCATCAATAATTGATACCCCGAGACCTCATCAATACTTCAGCGGATCTCGGGCCAAATTGGAAGCTTCCGCTAAAATCTGAGCCAAGTGTCTGTGTCCGAGGCGTCCAAACACCTAATCCGACACTGATTTGAAATTAACGTGTCATCTGCGCAATGATAGTTTGCCACGCTGTATCTATTCTTGAAACAAAAAAATCTCTGTCAGGTAGCAGACGGCTGTCATTCTAATCTTAATTTGCCACAGAGACGGGTCCATGTGCGGTGTGGTTCATGAATAAAGAATGGCACTAATGGCTTGTGAATCACCAGGCCTCCTTTTTTTTTTTTTAGTTTAGCAGAAAGGACGACATACCTATCTGCTCAATCACAGCTCTGGAGTGAGACTGTGTAGTGGGAAATTACGGAATTCATTCACTAGGATATTTAAAGGAAGAGTGTGTAACATTTTGAGGGCTGTATTAGCACCTGAAACTAAGAATGTGAATGTGTTTTCGTTTTAGCTGAGAATGAGCCCTTCATATCTACATAGGGAGCGGGTCCTCTTCACAGTGTCCGCCCTGTTTCTCTGCCGTGTTTCTACAGTAGCCCAGAACGGACAAACCAGACACTGGCTTTACCTGAAGGTCACCGTAGTTCTAGGACATGCTACTGAAACTGCGGTAACGTGAGCTGCGGAGTGCAAAACCGTGCTACCGCCTGCCGCCCTCTGACTTCCATTGCTCATAAAGTAGTGTTATAATGGTAAGGGATGGCCTCCGAGTTCCACGTTGCCACGGTTTTGCACTCGACAACTCACGTTACCGCAGTCTTGGAAAGGGAGGAGTGAGCGGAGGGGTACTCAGTTGGTTGCAATCTGCAACCACACCACTAGACGCCGCCAAGTCCTACTCACTATCTTCTTTACAATTGCTCAAAACCTATTATAAAATGACTCAGAAAGTGTGTCTGTCTGTCTTGTGATTTCACTCCTATATACTGTATGTAACTTTCTTTTTTTCTTTAAGTACTTTTCTATTTCTTATTAATTATTGAAGGAGCCGGAGGGCAGTGAACCCTGAGTGGCATCTCTCCGCTCCTGCACAATTTATTTTACAGTATTTTTACTGCTGTATTTTTTTTCCCATCCTACCTTGTGTTAAACTTAACTAAATTGAACATGGCTAAGATGGTTCTCTTTTGAGTTTCATGAGAGTTAATGCCATCCAAATTGAAAAAAAATCACTGATTGACAGTGTTGGAATTTAACTTTCAGTACATTTACTCAACTACTGTACTTAAGTACAAATTAGACATACTTGTACTTTACTTGAGTGTTTTCTTTTCATTTTTCTGCGTTAAGTATTTTTACTTTCAAAACATTTTCTTGATTATACTTGCATACTTATACTTAGTAACATTTTCAGTGCAGGACTTTTTTTTCTTTTTTTTTGTATTTTTACATACGTAAAAGATCTGAATACTTCCTCCGCCCACTCTTGATTGGTTTGTTTTCGACATAATAAGAGGACTTAGCGCATTAATCATTCGGTACAACAAAGGGTGGGACGTGTGCCAGTGTTTAATCTAAGAGAGTTGATGAGTCAATTGGCTCGTTTGTCCGCCGCACATGCAAAACAGACGAAGATTCCCACAGTCTGATAGTGATTACGGTCTGTCAAGCTGCCAGCGGTGCGGGTTTCCATGGCTACTAATTGGTCAGATTATGGAACAGTTGTGATGTCATGTCGTTAAATCCAGACCTGTAATTGGTGTGTTATTAACATGTAATTATAGCCGCCGTCGGATGTGAGTGCAGCCTGGTCAGGGTTACCCCGAAAAACGGATTACGTGTGTGTGCATATGTATGTATGTGGGTGTGTGTGTGTTTTCTGTAAATTCGTGTGTGTTCACCAAAACCAACCCCGCGTGCGGTTTAGAGATCAGCAAATCAGCGGCGAGCGCTTCGGCTTTCTAATTAGCCGCTGCCCGTGTGGCTTCCCAACCGCATACGGCATACATACAAAATACATATACAAAAGTTTATGTGTGTGTGTGTGTCTTTGCGTGCACTCATTCACTGACTTCTCTGTAGTGGCGGTGATATGTTTACACAGATGACCTCAGCCCTTTGGACTCTCAGCTAGCTACCCCCAACACACACACACACACACACACTCAAACACACACAAGGCCTCAGATCGTCTGGGGCCAAGTCTAAGGGGAATTAGGAAGTGGCGCATGAGGAGTGAGATGACCGTGGTGTGTGTGTGTGTGTGTGTGTGTGTGTGTCTGTGTGAAAGACAGAAAATGAGGAAATGACAGCTGCTGGCACTGGGAACCAGACCGAAAACTGTCGTGGAAACAAGACTGAAACCGTCGTGGAAACACAGATATTTCGTCGCTCAAAATCAGCTCCAAATCTAAATTGTCTCTCTCGCTGCTTTACGGGCATTATTAACAATCCTGCAAGACTAATACGACAGTTATGAGTTGTTTTTTATTTCCGGGATTCGACCACAGGTTGATCTCTTTGGGGTTGAAATAATCGGTTTAACTCACCGGTCAGTGTTCTGGATCCACTTAGTGAGGTCTAACAGAGGGAAGGGAAGTGAGTGGGGCAGGGTGAAGGTGAGGGGGGGATGCTATAGCCTATAGACCTTGGCATGCTGAGATTTGTGACTGTGGCATGCGGCGGAGGGCGGGGAGTAACGGGCTGCGTTAAGAGAGGTAAATAGAGTGGGGGGCTGGGCTGCCTGCAGGCATGTGTAGTTTGTGCAGTTTACTTACTCTGAGACTGACATATTGGCAGCGTTTAACCCTTGAAAACAATACGAACGATATTGATTTAGGTTGCCAAAATGCAGCCACTATTGGTATCTCATAATAACTAAAGGATGTGACCACATTTTAAACCAACTTGAACCTTTTTTCTGTAACTTAAAGTGGTTTCTCCACTCTCCTGTTACTGTGAGTGCACACAATATGCTAATATATAGCAATTCAAACATTTTGAATGCCTCGAAGGAAAAAGAAGAAGAAGCAGTTCTTACAGGTTTTCCAATGGGCGGTTTGTTACAGATTAGCCTTTAATTCTATGCCATCTTCTTTTTATTTGCAGCAATTTGATCTTAACTACAGCACATAATGCAAGTTGGATAAACTGCTGCAAACTGTAGGAGAGCGTTTTTGTCCCCGCGTCGGTTTATTTGCTCGCAATCAGACACGTTCGACTAAGTCAGACACATCCCTGTAAATGGTGTTCGTGTGCTTCATCTGAGGCGAGGCTGAACACAACTTTCCAGCCCTGGATGAACTGAATCAAATCTTTCTCGCCTATATATATAACAGATGTTTGCCATCTTTTAAGCTTTTGTTTAGTAGTTAACATGGGATCTGGTTTATTTGGTCCAGTTGAATGAAAAGTACAAAAAAAGTAGAAATGTTCCGATGCCATTCTTTCCTTCCCGATACCGATTCCGATACCTGTACTTGCGGTATCGGCCGAAACCGAGTGATAAATAGATCTTCGTCGCTTTTGGGCCATCTTTGTGGAATTCATCTCGTTGTTGGAATGCGGTTTCCAACATTTGCTGCTGCAGTTTGTCCTTTTTTTTCTCCCCCCTTTGCCTTGGTGAAGTTGTCATGCTCCTTCGTGTGATGCGTCTTTGAATGTTTTCCCGAATTGTGGGCAGTATCGGTATCAACTACACAAAAGGGTTGTCAGATTGCCCCCATCTGCTCCATTAAATTGGAAATACAGTATTTGCAGACGTCACAATGACACAGCTATTGGTTTATAGTAAGTCACAGGAGTCACTGAGTCAGTTTCAGTGCACATTAAGGCCTGATTGCTCAATAGACTTCCTGAATTAGTGTCTTGTGTTTTGAATATTTTGCAGAGTGGGGTTTTGCCAACTACCAACTGAGCCGATTTGGTCCTTTGGAGGCAGGCGTGGATAGGTGGCTAGGGGAGACTTGCTTTATGGACTTCAGCACTTTATGGGGGGGGGGGGGGAAGTGTGCTTCGGGCAAAGTCATTTTAAGGGGGAAGAGGAGGTGTGGTTTGTTGAGTAGCAGGGGGTCTGGGGCACGCCAGGCATTACATGCCGTCTAAAATTAGCAGCAGCTGTCTTGGACCTACTGGACATTCTGGCGTGTGTGTTTGTGTGTGTGTGTGTGTGTGTGTGTGTGTAAGTGAGAGAGTGGGGGGGGTAGGGGGTCACAGAGACTTGGAATGCAGCTCTAGTGGGCACTGCTGGTTTTGAAATTATTGCCGTGACATTTGAGCTGAATTGGATAGTAAACAATGCGGAGTGAGTAGGATAGAGAAATACTGTAGAGACCTGAATGCAGCGAAGGTAAATTTAGCAGATACGACTGTGAATGCAACGCGATAGTTTCAGTATTGATTCAGCGGCGGCACTGTTTGTCGACTCGCGGAGCAGGCGCCGGGAGACTGTGAAAGAGTAACATGATTTGTTTGTGTTTGTGTGCGTCGTGTGAATGCGGAGGTATGCGCACTTGTGTCTCTCCTCGATATGGACATGATGAGCTGCCACCTGCTGCTATCGCATGACAATGGCATGCGAGACATTTTAGCGACGTGCTAAGTTTGCATTTATCGACGCCACCAATAGCTAAGGAGTTGCCAGGTTAGCGTTCCTTATCACATTGGACCTAACAAATTAGCATTGTCTGAGGAGGACATGTTCACACTAGGTCTCTGCAGGTGTTGGCTGCAACCACTGATTATTTTTATCATTACCAAAATTGACTTTCTGTAGATTGACTATTTTTGTTTTTTTTCAACCCTAAATGTATGCGTTCAAATTATAGGTATTGGCTCATGGTTCGTAAGCGCGGAATCAAAGCCGTGACATTCAAACCGCGGGTCCTTTTCAGTGTCTGTTCTCTAAGCGGTCAGGTATGGCCGCCCGCTGAACGGAAGATGATCTTCACTGTGAGATGTCTCTGCTGGGTGTGTTGGCATGTGCAGAATGTGACCCATCTGATCTGCAGCTCACTTCTGTTTGCAATCTCCAAACACCAGCAGAACTTTCAATCCAACAGAGTTACATCACAGCTTTTAACACATTACTGTCACTGTTTGAAATCTTGAGGTCTTGGGACCCTGGTATACCTGCTGCTTGTATGTCTAGTTCCGTTGGTGTGTCCATGTGAGAATGATGCTTGAAAATATGAGTGTCAGTCCTCTCAACACGAGTACTGCTAAACAATTTGTTAAGGCTGAGAACTTTATACTAATCCACTACAGGAAACAAGGGCTTAGGTTTAGAAGGGACATCAGACATTGACTTTTAGCCTATTACATTCTGTCTTTTCTGGTAACACTTCAGAAGGAGAGCGAAAGTTCATTGTGCCGAACTTGAGTTCATCGGAACTGTAATCAGATACAGTAAGTTTGGACCCCCTCTCCGCTGCCAAAATGTTTAACCCAGTAGGATGAGAGGTTACTAGATTCTGTTTAGTCCATGTGACATTTGGTTGGCTTTTGAAGCTAAACAAAGAATGTGACACAGTAGAAGTCTCCAATGGGTCATAGCCATTTAAAAAAAAATTGAACACATAATTCTGTATTAGTGTCCAGCTTTTTGGGACGGTGTCAGCAGTAGTGGGAAAAGTGATGTCCTCTGTATAAGAGCTAAGCAGCAAGCCAAGTGGGGCCAAACACTCACACAGTGAGTCAGAGTGTGGGAAGTCGTGAGCGTGTCGCCAAGAATGTCAACATATTTTCCCGTGGAGGAGGATGAGTCCTCCGGGGGAAAATACAGTGAACAGAGCAGGGCTCGGGGTCTTTTTCCTGCCAATTCAACTGTACAAGGCTTTAATCTTTTTTATAAACTTAGCAGTTTCAGTTGCAAACGTGATTTTTTATCCTATTCTCGCAGACAGTGGCGAAACCCAATTTAAGCCAACACTTCTATTCATTCAGCTTGTACAAGTGCAAAAAAAAAATAAAGAAGCGCTATGTTAGGAATTCAAATTTTCTCCATATATATATATGTATAAAGTATTATGGTCGAAGATGTTGTGTGAAGAAATTGGGATTTTGTTTGAGAGGAACAGTTTTAATCCTTGTATATGACCATTACTAAAACTGGAGGAGTTTGCAGTATTTGATCTGACTTCCTTGGCATTGTCGTCGACAGAGTCCATATCTGGGATATCTGGGTGTCTTGGCAATCCCTGAGGAAATTTTAGGAGGGAATTCCCAAAGGGAAAACTTTTGACAGCGCTTTGGGAACAATGACACTAAACAAGCAGTAGTACTGTATGAGTAAGCAGGGCCTTATCCTCTGTCTCTATATACTCAGATATATATATAGTTTTTCATTTTCGAACTCCTATTTTTTTCATGAGTGCCTTCACACAGAACGCAAATATTGCGTGCCGAAAAAGCGATGTAAGTTGTTTTTTTTGTTTTTTCAGAACAAGGTTCATTTTCCGAGCTTTTGCTCTGAACCAGGACGTCAAACTTTATTACTCCTTTCAACCTTGACAAAAGCAGCGCAGAGCAGATCCGCTACTTCCGTTCTGACCTTTCACAGTAAAAGCCCTAGACATATAATATTCGCAGGCGAGTATTTCGAGTTTTCGTGTTGTTTATTGTGTGTGCGTGTAAAGGCCTTAATGCTTGAGTCTTGACAAGTTAGACTGCGTTCATACAACGGCACTATAAAGCAACGCGACGGTTGTGTTCGTCAGAGATTTTGCTAACGCTAAGTCTCAATTAATGCCAGGACACCACACGGTGGTTTCTCTTTTGAGGCAGGATTGTACTACATATTTCACGGTAGCAATAATTGTCTTCTCTGTGTGAGACGAAATGGAAATTGCTGAAAAGTTATGCTACAAGGTATCATACAGTACCTGTACTGTATGTTTGAATGCATTTGATTGGCTAGTACAGTGTGTTGCAAGGTTATGTTGCATTGCGCTGCATAGAGCCAGTGTCAGCTTTTTTTTTTTACCAGACTCCCATCCTTTTGTTTAGTGATCGTTTCACATCCCTCTGCGGTGGGCACCCCCCCACACTGTGTTGCCTCATGTAATGAATGAGGAAACTGAGTTATTTGCCGCAGAGCTATTGTCAGTCTGAAAGGCCCTTTAGGACAGTTTATCAGCCACTGATATAAACTATTATGTTTATTATTCTACGTAACTCAGTTGATTTTGAGATATATTAGTGTCTACTATCTATGTGTAGATAATCGTGCCTGTGAGCGTATTTGCTTTAGTGTGTGTTACCGCGGGTGTGTATTTGCATGCGTGCGTGTGTGTTTTGCCCATTCCTCGACCACATGTCCTTAACAGTCCTCGACATCTGGTGACCATATCTCAGCTCGGGCTCTCCGACTGTACTTCACAAGCCATGGGAACTGCTGCTGTGTAGGTTGTTGCGGTGTGTGTGTGTGTGTGTGTGTGTGGGTGTACATGTGTGCGACAGAGAGAGAGAGAGAGATGACCTCAGGTTTGGTGCAGATGTTTTCACAGCCTGTGTGCAGCTTTGTCATGTGTTCTCCAAGCAGTTTTACTCTTTTCCATTCAGTTGTTCAGGCCAGTGTTTTTGTGTTCGTAAGGATCTTTGTTTTTCCTGATTTTTTTTATAGATTAAAAAGATTTAAAGATTAGATCTGTTTAAACATATTTACACTCTTTCTGTGTTCCTATGCATCAAAAAGTTGTGTCTATTTCGTCCACACAAGACACTTGCTTACTATGGTTTACCAGAAACAGGGTCATCTGGCGATCTGAACAACAAGTCCTCCTCCAACCTAAATGACAAAATAGGGGTTCCCCCGTAGTTTAGGGATAATGAAACACAATGTCAGGTGCTTTGTTTGTATGCCCATCCCAGCCTCATTTCCTTGTCATGCCCACAACCTTCCACCCCAGCTTCATCCCTATAGGGTAGTTGCCAGCATCATAACACCGTCACGCTATTGCCTTTGCTTCTGAGGAGGCAACAGTCATCATTCACACAACCACAATCAAATTACGTTCCCATACAACAAAACTGCATTGTCAATTAAGTTTCAAGGGAAACATAGCTGATTACGTTTATTTTTGGCCTATCGCATTTATAACAATACGTTTATAATGATGGTCCGCGGAAGTCTGTGTAGGGAGGAGGTCCGGTTGGTGGAGGTTTCAACAAACACAGGACTTTGGCTAAGGAGACCATGTTGTCCATATCCGTATGAAACAAAAAGTCAACGTTCATTTATTTTAATCATGATGTTTTTTTTTACTAAACCTAACAAAGTAGTTTTGTTGCGTAAACCTAACAAAGCGATTTTATTGAGTTTTTTTAGGGGTTTTTGTTTCAATTTACAACGTTAACCACGTGTTTGAAACTGTTTAAAACTGCAACCGTAATCCGGGAGACAATATGTTTCCCTCGTTTAGTCAGTTTAGTTGTACAGGAACATCATTTTGTAGGAGACAGGGTTGCCACAACAGGTCACTTAATGTCAACATACTGTATGCCATATGAAGTGTTGGAACAGACAATCAATGCTGTAATTTTTCTGATGAGAACAGTCTCTTCCAGTAAAAAGGTGAAACAAAAATGTGGAGAAAGTGCTGGAGAGATGCTGATTTTAATGCAGACTAATTCTCGAAGTAAATATCTGTTAACTAAAACAAGGAGTGACACAACACTTACAGTGGAAATATTGATTTTGCACAAGTCCTTTTTACCCAGAATTTGTTTCTGTAGCAATATTCAATTCATATGTTCTCCTGTTTTCTATTCTTTGTTTCTTCTCTGCCATGTTGTTCATTGTTGCTCTGTCCTTTCCGTTTTGCTATTCTATGCCAGCTGTTTGAGAGGTGGTCTACCGTTGATTCACATTTTGGGGTTTTCCCTGACGGTTATATTTAGCCGACAGGAAACGTCCCAGAAATCCTCGTTCCGCTCCCACTGAGAGAGAGAGAGAGGCACATACACAACTACAGTATCTCATGCCCTTCAGCCCCAAGCAGGGTTGTACTGGGATCTGCTTTGTTTATATTCCCATGCATTTTCGTCGAAGTGAATTCAAAGATAGTGACTCTACATAGCCTCAGTCTGTTCAGATTTTTTTTTTTTTTTTTTCCAGTTTCAAACCTCCCACTCGCCATGCGCCCAGCACAGCCTCCGAACATCAGCCTCATTCATCTCCACATGAAGTTAAGGATTGTTCTCCCCACCTCGGCGTCATTTAGAGGCTTCAAGGCCTAATCCGTCCCCTTTAGATAGCCTGTGACCCCTGACCCCTCTCAGTCCGCGATAAGCCCTGACTTCCGACCCCTCTAATACTTCATTTCTTTGCTGCGTACACCCGGGGATCATTTTCCTCCCCGAGTCAGTGTAGTCTGGATTTGCTGTTGCACTAACCACGGAATATTTCATTTTTTTTTATTTTTATAAATCCTTTCAAAAACATATTCTTAAATAGGAACCCCAGCTTTAGAGTTGCAGCCTGTTTATATATGTTAATGTCTGATTTCCCTCATTACTCTGCTGTATTGTTGAAACCATAGACTTGGATGTAGCTTCTGTGACATTACCCACCCAGTAGACTAAACAAGACTGCATCAGTTTAATTTGAGTTGGACATTAGACAGTATAAGAATCCATTAAGTCTCTGCTCACCTTTAAATTGAATGTATGAAAACCTTAATTGGTCCGGAGGGATCTGGTCTTGCCGATGATGAGCATTACCATTAAGACACTCAATCAATACACCAGCATGCATTAGTGCATCATTACGCTCAACTTTTTTTCAACTCACTGTTTATTTTTCACAGCCCGCCAATAAAAACAAAACTACAGACAGTATAAATCTGACCTGTTCTGATTTTCCTCTCCTCTGTTTTGTCTCCCAGGAGAAGCGAAAACGGCAAACTGAGATTGAAGACAAAAGAAGCCAGCTTGATGACCTGGTGCTACAACTACAGCATCTCAAGGTTGGTTTGTGTGTGTGTGTGTGTGTGTGTTCCATAGGAAGTTCATTTTGAAATACAGAGTTAGGAATAGGTTGAGGTGACCTGCATTTTATGCACTTCTCATTATGCATATGCATACTACATTCCTGTTTACCAACCTGGTCTCACAGGACGGAGTATAAATACCACGACATTACGTTACGGACATTCCGCCTGTCATGAGTACACATTTTAGCGTTTTCGTGTGTCATTTGAACGCCACCCAAACGTCCGCAGTTAGGTTCGGGCAAGAAAAACAGCTAGGGTAAGGGAAATCGTCACGGTTGGGCTTAAAACAAGTGTGACAAACGTCACCAACGTAACTTACAAAACAAAACTCTGGTCAACAACGGTCTCGAACACCGGTCTCCTGGTTGAAAGTCCGGTGTTTGTTGGACCCATCCGCTCCCCCACTCCACCCACCAGAAGTGGTCTTTCTAGCTTTTTATTCTACGTCACTAACTCTTACCGTAGTATTTACACGCGGATGCGTTTACATTGCAGTCGGCACAGGATACATAGCGTACAAATGACACACGGAAATCAAGAAAGGCGTACTTATTGCACTGATTATGGAGATGCAAAGAGTCCACTAAAAAGTATACAGTAGCTTCCCTGTTTGCTGGGATATATGACAAAGTCCTGCATTATGATCTGCACTTCTCTGCTTACTTGTTTTATCAACAGCTGTATGTTCATTGCCCGAATAACATATTTACTGTTTGATCAACAACTGTACTGAACATTGCAAAAGTCTGGGCTACTGTATGTGAGAGATAAGAGAGGAAGCATTGCTTAAGACTCGAGGTAACGGTTAGTTTAAGGTCAGGTATTGAGTTTAGGGTGAGATTAGAATGAGGTCAGTGTGGAGGTGAAGGTAAAGTAGTTCAGGTTATGGTTACAACTTGGCGGATGAATGGAGTCTATGATCACAAGAAAGCTTTACAAATGTGTATTACACTCATCCATCTCTCTTTATCCACTCAATCCCTCTTTCATTTTCTCCTAAGCACAGTTCTCGCCTTGACCCTAAATTTCATATAGAGTTAAAGAGACAGTGTATGCTCTTAAAGATGCATCATGTGCCTTCTTTTACGGTTTTGTTCTATGCTGCTTTTACGCATACAGTACATGCGTGTGTGTTTAATTACTTGCGAGCGTGGATGAATGTGTTTCTGGCTGACAGGTAGCGGTTCATTCCATCGAAACATCCAAATCTCCGTGCCCCTGGTGTGCAGGACTGTTAAGAGTTTCCCTTGGCCAAGCTAGGCAGATTTGGCTGTTTTCTTCTTTCCACGAAAAAAACACTCAAATCCAAACACGCATAAACATATCCCCCCCCCTCCTAATAATCACTGCCAGCCGCTACCGGTAAGCCAAGATTGTGTTTCAAGTAAACACCGATTTGACATTCAAGTGCGTAAACGGGGAAACAAACGGCTGACAGGTTGTGAGTTTGAAAAAAAACACTAACAGGTTTCAGACATCAATTTATGTGGCGTTCTTGAACCTTTCAACCAATGAAGAATTAATCCCTTGGAGACACAGCAGATATAGGCCATCCTATATATATTTTGATGACTGGTGCACAATGTGACATCCCTTAAAACACATTTCTGCTTCCTCATATTTTTAGAATATATGCGCGTGTAAATGTGAGTCGCACTTTATGCTCGGAAAATCCTGCAGCCCTAAACGCTGCCCAGATGCAGGGCAGGGTGGGGGAAACGGCTGTGGGTGCCCATTATACTACAAATATGTATGGTAGCCAGCTTTAATATTTGCAATAAAAATACATTCCATTCTCTAATTGGAGCCTTTTTAAACACACTTGGCGTGAACGACTCCTTTAATAAATACGTTACGATTCCTACGTGCCGCTGTTTTCCAGCATTTAACACCCACTTATGGAAACACGGACAAGAGAGTAAACATTGATTAAAGCCATGCGTGCGCAGTGTGTGTTTGGCGCGCAAGCATTGAATGAAGGTTGAGCTGTAGTACGTTGGTTTGCGCTGATGTGGGTTATTCTGCATGGAAAGTAATAGTCATAATATGATGTTAACTGATGACGTTTAAAACCACTGCAGTCACTACACTTTAGACTACTAGCTTGTGTTGTTTTATTTAATCAATGCTGCAGTGGTGGAAGAAGTATTCAGATCCTTTACTGAAGTAGACGTACTGATACCACGCACTGAAAATACTCCACTACAAGTAAAGTCCTGCATTCAAAACCTTACTTAATTAAAAGTATGTAAGTTGTATCAGCAAAAATGTATTTAAAGGTACAGTGTGTAGAATTTGGTGCGGTTGCAGATTGCAACTATGTAGATATGAAGGACTCATTCTAAGCTAACGAAAACAACAACGATTCTTAGTTTCAGGTGATTATACACTAATGAAAAACATAGTTCTGAATATTATATTCCATTTCTGCTCATAGATCCCCCCGAAATGTAACACACTGGCCCTCTAAAGTACTTAAAGTAAAAGGATTGTTTATGCAGTAAAATGTTTATTTTTTTTGGACATTTTATGCCTTTTATTAGATAGCTGGCTGAAGGGAGATGACAGGAAGTGAGGGGAGAGAGCGAAACAGTTCCTCCTTGCAGCACAGGAAATGATGCAAATGTCATCTTTTTATCAATCCACCATAAGTGAACGAAGGAAGGAGCATCACCTGCAGGTCTCAAACTCAAACGTCTGAGAGAGAAAAAGCCTCATCAGTAATCTTAACTATGTGAGATTGTCTGCGTCTCGTATCTATTCCCTTTGTGCTCCCTATGCTCCCCAGGGACAAATTAGAAGAAGAAACATCATATCATCTAAATGGGCCCTATAACCCAAACATGTTAGTGCTTTGCTCATCATCATCATCAGGTAATGGAGCCCATACAGAGCCAGTGCACCGCTGCTCTGTTTAGTTTTCTCGCACACAACACCCAAACAGCCTTGAACTCCAGATGTAATCAGCATCTGGTCACACAGTCCCATTTAATGGCCATTACCTCTGAGTGCCACACAGCCAGGCAGCATGAAGCAGGCTTTGTAGTCTCCTCTCCGGAGACGTACGCAGCGGTCCCGGGAGAGGAAATGGAGAACCGGAGCCCAGAGATTTTGATAAGGACCTCTCGGCTGCGTGATTCAAGCCTCTCAGAATGGAGGCGTTGATCTGAGTCTGGGACCGAGTAAACATCGGGATGATTTCAGAGGAAAGATCTACCCAGCGTTTTCTTGTTTGAAGTTTCTAGTCTTCTCGTTATATATGTTTGATTTTCTCTCTGGAAGTCATGCGTGCATATCTGTTAAAAAATTTCAGTGTTTCTGATGAATAGCGTAGACCTTCCAAACCTTCCCCTTTTGAGAGTCCAGCTCAGAGCGGTTGTGTGTCAGAGCTCAACAGGAAATGGAAAGTCTACCAAACAGCGTGAGAGAGAGAGCAGAGAGCATGCTGGTTCTCAGGGGAAACGACCGGTCAATTATTCGACACAACTTAATTCCACACTGTTTGGTTGACTGCTGAAATGCCCCCAGAAAACTTTATCTACATGGCAGCGATGCCTCTTTATCTTTGCACGGTAGTACTTTATTGATGAAATTCCACAGGGAGGTCAGAGGTCAAGGTCAGCTAACAGGCCAGCTGGTTAAATGATGTTCTCTTTGCCTCACACGCAGAATAAGACGAAGCACATTCATTCAGTCTAGTTTACAAACAGGTTGTGCAAACTTGAGTTTAATTCAAAAAAATTAATGTACCATAATGCAACTCTGAATGCACATGATCTGTGTGAGGTTGGCTTGGCTTGTGTGGGTGTGCAGCAGACGCAAACAAACAAACAAATAGCCCAGCTGCCACATTCCAACAGCAGGTGGTAAAATGCTTTGGAATAAATTCTGCAGAGCTCATTGTGTGCGTGTGTGTATGTGCGTGTGCGTGCTGTTAATTGTCAGCTCTACGAACCTAGAGCCGAGCAACAGTTTGACAGCAAACAGCCAAAAGGTGAAGCTAAGTGTTCCCGCTCGACTCTGTTGTGGTAACAAAACAGAGTTGCAGACAGAGACGAGACATCGGAGACATAAACACACGCGTCTCTGGCATCCGTCTTTAAAACATTAAGGGAAAAGCAGTAACCCCCGTGTATGTGATGAGATGATTATGAACTTTGTTGTTTTAGTGTATTGAATGCGCCGTGATGCAGACAAATAGTTCAGAGATCTGAATCTAGATTGTACATCTTGTTAACATAAACGTTGCGCTAAAGTGACTTTAATGAGCGTATCGGACAATTGTGTGTGTTGGCAAAGCTGCAGACAGAACTGCTATGAAGAGAGAGTTAGAAGTGACATAATAGTATCGTTAGCTTTGTTAAATGTTAATGAATAGGGCCAAACAGCCACAGTTTCTCTGGCTTATTAGTAGTGTAAGAGTATGGAGGACGGAACCTGCAAAATAAATGAATAAATGGCTCGATAAATACCCCCGCCATAATAAAAAAAAGTAAATAAATAAATAAATGACCTTATAAATAACTAAGTATGCCATTAAATGAATCAAAAATAATATTAAAAATAAATGTAGGCATTAATTAATCGATAAAATGTGACAGACATTTTTTTTTAAATTTGCTTCTATTTATTTTATTTCTATTTGCTTCTTTGCCGTATTTAATTTTGCCTTTTATTTATTTATTTATTTATTGTATTACCTTTTACATGTATTTATTTTTGCATTTATTTTTTATTTATTTTAGATTTATTTTTACATTTATTTATTCATTATTAAACTGCATGTATGTATGTATTTATGTATTTATTTATTTATTTATTTATTTATTTATTTATGCATGATTTTCACATTGCATTTCTCCCCCTATTTCTTTCCCCAAAGTTATTTATTTCTATACTATTTTCTTTATACATTTTTTTATACGTTTCCTTTTAAATTCTTTTGTGCATTTATGCCTCATTCAATGTGTGTCATGGGGTCAGAGTTCATAGATCGACTATATGCTAGCCAGCTAGTTATTAGAGAGGAGAAGGCTTACATTATACGTTATCGGTATATATTGTTTCCCTTTCCAGAGAAGTTCTACTGGACAAGTTTTCCAAATGAAAGCACAATGCAGATTCTTTGTAATTTAAGGAAAACAAATATTTTAAAGTTCAAGAAAAACAGCCTTGTTTGTGGATGAACAACTCCATAGGGGTTTGTACGACACCAACGTAAACACAGGCCGATGTAAGTTTGTATGTAACAAGATAACTTTTCTATATAACACTAATTACTGTGGTTCTCTTGGCCTGATTGGATTCACGTTTAGCAAAGACTGTTTTCCAGTGAGTAACAGCTGAGTTCAGAGTCTATCTGTGGCCTACGTGTTTATTTATTTGTCGTAGCTGTAGCTTGGCAGTCATCTCACAAATCTCTCACAAATTAGTTTCCATAATGGAGGTCCACTGGCTGTTAACGATGTCTAAGAATATCCCAACAAGCCTGGAAAAGAAGTCTATTTGAAGAGTGGTATGATGTTGCTGTAGATCTGTAACGGTCTGATGGGGTAGAATTTTCTCTAAATATGAGTTGCTGAGCTGAGGAGGAGGAGGAGGAAGTCCTCCAATATGGCTACCAGATTATGTAACATCACCTAACGTGTCTCTGTTCCCTCCTCAGTCCAAAGCCATGCGTGAGCGATGGCTCCTCCAGGGAACGGGATTGGAGGAAGAGGACGTGCGGCGGAAACAGCTGGAGCAGGATGAAGAACAAGGGAAGAGGCTGGAAGACATAATACACAGGTACATACACTAATGGACACCACGACGTTAAGTCTTCATGCTAATTTCGGCATTGCTGATCAGGTCCGACGTACTGTACTGAGTAACAGAGTAACGGTAACAAAAGTTATCACATCTGGTTTTGTTGCTGCACATCTGCTTTTCTGTCCGGCACTGCGTAGTCGTCAGTTTTGCACTGAATTGAGATATTCCCTAAAATGCTCATCCCATCACCTGTTTGGTTTTCCCTCCAGACTTAAAGGGATAGTTTGGGGGTTTTGAAGTGGGGTTGTATGAGGTACTTATCCATAGTCAGTGTATTACCTACAGTAGATGTAGGTCAGCACGCCCCCCGGTTTGGAGAAGCAGACAAGAGTGGACGGGGCCCACCTAAAATAATCAATATAAGTTTAAGTGTATATACGAGACTACTAAATACAACACTGTATTTAGAATATTTTCACCACTTTACCTTGCCGTCAGACAGCCCTTTCCGACGGGTAACCGAAGCCGTTGTAGACATCTATGCTCTCGCCAAAGCCTACAGACTCCATTGAAAAAGCCTGTAATTTTACCTGGCAGAATACGGGGGGGGGTTGCTGGTCTACCGTCGCCTCGATCGGTTAGTTTGTTTGTGCTATCGTGTGACTTTGGTGAATCCGAACTAACCAAAGTCACACAATAACTCAAACTAACCGATCGAGGCAGCGGTAGACCAGCAACTCCCGTAAACTTCTGCGAGGTAAAATTACTGTTTTTTTTTTCAATGGAATCTGGTTGCTTTGGCGAGAGCATAGATAACGGCTTCAGTTCCCCATCGGAAACATAGACTGTATAGCTGTCTCACGGCAAGCTAAACCGGCAAACATATTCTAAATATAGCGTACACCTAAACTGATACAGATTTTTTTAGGTGAGCCTTTCTTTTCTGTGTCTAAAATACGTTTTTCTGCCGGCCCTGTCCACAGCAGTACATTGCTTTGGTTCTGTGCGGTAACTCCTGTCTGTTTCTCCAAACTGGGGGCGTGCCGACCATCATATACTGTGGGTGACTATGGATAGTATAGTACCTCATACAACCCCACTTCAAAACACCCGAACTGTACCTTTAAATCTAGTCTAGGCCTGGCACAGATTTTGTACATCCTATCCACATGGTCCAAATTAGAAATACTAAAACAATGTAACTACATTGGTAACATACAGTAAGCACTGCATGTGATCCTACAAATCAAGAAGTGGGACACTAGATAGCTTTATAGCTATATCAAAACACAGAGGACATCAACAATAGCATGCTTTAATTACATCAGCCATATTTGAAGCATCAAACCAAGAGCCCCAGTATAGAGCTCTAATTTTGTGCGACTATATGTGGCTCAACACAAACACACTCACTAGTGTACAGTGGTTACGACACACACACACACACACACACACACACACACACACACACACACACACACACACACACACACACACACACACACACACACACACACACACACACTGTAACTGGAGATGTATTGGAGGTGTGGGGTTCAGCAGGGCAGCTCTGGAATCTAGCAGTTCTGTAACCTTAGAGCAAAATCTACATTTTTTTCTCGTGCGCCGGTGTGAAAACAAACACCGAGAGCTACTATACACATCTCTAAAAACGGATACGACAAGAGCCGACGGGGAACGAAGAAGGATAGATGACGAGGAAAATAAAAAGATGATATTATAGAAAGTGAGACCTGGTAGGAGAGAACAGGGGAACTTTTAAAGCAGAAACAGAAAGATACGAGGGAAAGCAGCAGCAGGGCGTAGAGGAAGAGGAATGAGATATTGAGAAGGTTGAAAAAGGTGGAAAAAAAAAAAAGAGAGTGGTGTGATTCTGCGGGCACTTCCTGCGTTTGTGTCTCCGGGAGGAGCTTCCTGATTCCCATCAAGCATTGCTGGTGAGATAGTCACCTATTCCCCCCCCCCCAATGAAGTCGGGGCATGAGATCATCATTGCTATGAATAAAGTGCCAGCCAGCTCTTGCCATCCTTGCTTTGTATACTCGGCTGTGAGTGTTCTCCATTCGCAGGGTGTGAGAATTGTCTTCTCTGAGACAGGACAAGCATTCTGGGATTTTATTTATTAGATTTTTAGGAGCTGTCCACAGGCAGCACGATGGAGGAAATGAATTAGATTTATCCTGAAGTGATGAATTAACAGTAAAAGCTGATGTGAAATTAAATGAAAGTGCACTCCGCTGAACTGTATCTTACGTTCCTACGTCAGCAGTATTTCTGTTTGTATGCACATCACCACGTACCGTATGTGTTCATGTACTGAAAAAAGGTGTGCGGCTGCCGGCCCTGGAAAAGATGCTGACTTTGCCTGATAATGTATGCATGGACGAGAACGCCCTTGAAAGATCATACAGGAAATTAAATGTGAAGAGGAAAAGCCTCTAAAATGGGATTTTTTTTTTTTTCCCTGGTGTGTTTTTGGCAAGACAAATAGCAAGAACACAGCCCAAAGCAGTAGAAAACTGCTGGCACCGTGCAGCAAAGAGCAGAGGAAAATGTGACACAGAATAGCGGAGTGGAAGGCAAACAGAAGGCATGAGTAAAGTTAAATCAACCAACATTGCAATGCAGATTTATTACTTAACAGTCCATGCATTCGAGCTATAGGGGGGATCAAAGCGCGCTCCGAAAATTCAGCTCGCGGAGAGGCTCCGGGGTCAATTTGGCTCCACCTCCTTCTCCTCATCTATCAAAATCTGTGCATGAAAAGTGACTCTGTTAGCCAGCAGCTACTGTAGCTTATCGCCGCCGGCGCTGGAATAACATCAACATCAATACGGTCGTCACGAAACACCAGGATAACATTCGCTCTGGTGTAAACAGAACCAGCAGTGAATGGTCAAAGAGAGAGCATTGTGGACCAAAGTACAGTTGCGATTGTGGAGCCGCTTCGTGTGAATCACTTCATTCAGCTGCTTGTTGAATAGACTCGCTGTCTGATAGTCATTTTTTTTCAAAGAGGAGACGTGATTGTAGTTTGCGGTTTTAATTACTTACAAAAGCAGTTAAAACCACAAAGATAACTGAATTACTGCGCTACGCCGTCATGTGTTTTTGGTCTCGAGTGCACAGTGTTGCCAAATCCGGCTTTATTTATTTTAGAGACAGGCAGCAGAAAACCAAATAAAGTTCTACTAAGTTTAAAAAAAAAAAAAGTAAATGTCTCTCATAAAACTGAAGCTTCAGAATACACAACCACAAAACCATCCGTCAACCATTGATTATAGAAACGCCTCAATTTCCCAGTAAGTTTTTGTCTAAGTTGGTGGATGCTTTGTGATACAGCTGTCTCTGCATATGCATCAGTTCTATCCAAATTCTATCCGTTATCATCTTAAAAAACAACCACACTCACACGCTGTATGTTCTGCTTCACTGGTTCCCAATCTGTGGGTCCCAACCCCCCACTAGGGGTCGCCAAAGCTTCATGAGGGGTCGCAAGGCCTTCTTGATTTTAAGGGGTGTAAGACAACTTTTTTTTTTTTTTCTTTACATATACAGTTGGCCTATATCTCAGCAATTCATTTATGTCTGTGATTGTTTGTATGATTATCAGATTACCTGTCTCCAATTAATAACTTCCAATTCTACCTATTGCTGCTTTAAGGACACAGTAAAGTACATACGCAATGCAGCAGAAGCAGTTCTCAAGCAATTTGCCATTTGGTCTCAGATGTTTCCTGAGAAAAAATTGCTTTAAGAGGAGTTCAGCTGTCTGGGATTTAATTCTCAAGAAAACAATCTTTTCCGGCGGGTGAAATAAAGTCACAGAGCACATGTGTGGGAGTCTAAGGAGTGCCTTCAGTCACACAAATCCTAAACCTGAAACCCTTTAACTATTTTACACACACACACACAACGTTAAAACATCGATCTTAGGAGGGTCTAAATTATGAAAGACTTTTTGTCATTTCTTTGAGTGTGATGTCATGTTGTGAATGTGGTTGATATTTCTATTTAGATGTTTTGAACAGGAGGACACTGATGAACAACTCACGCCTGTGTGTATGTGCATTTCAGACAGAGGGTGTGGCATCTATAATTACACTCTGTGGGACGCCATCCCAAAATATCCCACAATCCGGGCCACCAGAGTCGTTCCAATACTGATAGGGACAGAGGTGAATAGACGGGACGAATGTGGACACTGCGTTATCTGTGCGTTCCTGTGTGTGTGTGTGTGTGTGTGCGTGTGTGTGTGAGAGACAGAGAGAGAGAGAGAGTGGGAGGACTAAAGCTCACGTGTAAACCTGGATTTGGGTGAAAGCTACACCTACCTCAAACATTTCTAAAGTAGATTCCTCTGTCTTGTAAAAGAAAGCACAGAAGCCTAGTTGTCTCGTCCTTCCCACTTTTACGGCTCCGAGACTAACAACTAAATGCACTGGTGGGCATTTTAACGGCAGAAAGTGACAAAGACGAGGCGGCGGCTCTTTTATGGAACGCTCGTATCGTTTCAAGTACTGGAGGAGGACACATAAACGAGAGTGAAAGAAAGAGGAGGAACAGCTGTTTCTGTCTTCGGAGGGACAACCGTAGTGCTACTGTGCTTTAAATGCATGTGGAAAAAAAGAAAAAAAAGAACGAGCGTTCCTTGAGATTATCCATACGATTATGCAAACCTCCTGGAAAAGAAACGCATAAAAAACAAAGACATAAGGAGGACAACAGCGGCGTCTTTGTGCGGTGTTGTAAGTGCTGCCTGCTGTTGACCAATCGCGTAAAGTGACGGGAGGGGAAAAAAAAAAAGCGAACAGTGCAATCTTTGTACAGGCTGTTTCATACACATACCTATTGAGCACAGACAGAGAAACAGAAAAAAAAAAAACAGAGGCAGTCAGTGAGGTATAGTTTCCCCCCCTGTCGTAACCCAACTTGAGGGAACGCACAAAGCGACAGAGCGATGAAGAAATAGCAGCCATTGTGTGCAGGAGTAGACGCTTACTTTGCAGAGCCCTGAGAACGAAACGGACAGAAATGAGAGAGTGTGGCGGCAGCAGTGGTGGTTTTACAGATATCCCTATCATTACATGGACAGGCTAAGTAAACAGAGAGAGGGATACAGCGAGCAAAAAGGCCCTCTCGCAATGTGGCACTGACCCGACCCGACCCACACCATGCTACTTTTGGATTACTGCTCGTTCCGTTTTGCACAGACAGCTCCACGCAGATGCAGCCATCATTGTAGGGGAGCGTTTTTTTTATATGGCGTGCCCTGCCACAGCTACAGGACAACCCATTGTAGGGCAGCCGTTAGGAGAAGTTTTGTTTAGTCTTTTCCAGAAATCAGAAAGTGTAGGATTCTATAAGACGTGCACGTTTGTATTTCAGTTACATTTTGCAGCTTTGATAAAAAAAAAAAAGTACGCTACTGCAGCAAGATGAGCCTATGCATTTGCAATACATTAAGCTCCTTTATGTATTTACCAGTGGGCAACTCTGGGGTCTGAAAAGTGAAGCCAATGCTGGAAGTGCCTTAAACTTGCATTCTTTCTAACAGCCAGCAGGGGGCGACTCCTCTGGTTGCAAAAAGAAGTCTGATTGTATAGAAGTCTATATGAGAAAATGAGCCTACTTCTAACTTGATTTATTACCTCAGTAAACATTGTAAACATGAGTTTATGGTCTCAGTCGCTAGTTTCAAGTCTTCTTCAATACAGCATGATGTTCATTTAGTAAATTATGGTCCCATTTAGAGTCAAATAGTCGATGAAGCAGGACATGCTTTAGGGTGTTGCTACCTTGTGATTGACAGGTCGCTACCACGGCGTTTTCCGGTCTGGGAGTTGTCTGCGTTTTCGTCTTACAACTTTAACCCTTTCACAGTGTGTTTTCAGTTCATGAAAGTTAATTTTAACCTTTTTGGTCACCTAAACATGTGTTATTCAGCGTTCGGTTGTACTTAGCTCCACCCTTTCGTGTCACTTCTGGTTGCAAAAAAACAACATGGCGACGGCCAAACTTGAGGCTTCAAAACGATAGTCCACGTGACATCACGATGACTACGTCCACTTCTTATATACAGTCTATGGTATTTACCTATACTTAACTTATACTTATAATGCATGTATTTCATAAGCCCCGTTTCCACCAAGAAGGTCCTGGTCATTTTAGTCCTGGGACTACTTTTCAAGAAACTTAAAGGTTCTCTCAGCCCATTGTTGTCTGCGTTTCCATAGTGGTCTAAAGACCTGCAAAACAAACAAAGAGAAATGGTCTCCCCTCGTCCTAAAATGGTCCTAAATGGATACTAGAGTACTTTCATGTTTTATGAATGAATCGGTACAGTTGAAGCAGCGGCGCTGTGTGTGTGTTAGTGTGTTTTACCTATCACCGATGGTCATCCCTGCAAACTCCACCCCACAAAGTTCCTGTTCAGAAAGTACAACCCCTGACCAGGGCCTTTTTGGGGGGCCCTGGAACTTAATTTAGACCCCGGTCCCTGCGGTCGAAACGCAAGGAGTTCCTCAGAAGGTTCTGAGTTCCAGGGGAAAGTTCCTGCGGTCGAATCGGGGCTATATTTAGTTCCCCCAATCTTTTTAACTGTATTGGTAGGGACTGTAAGTAGGGTCTAAATCAAATATACTATATAATAATAAACAAGACTTACCTTTGGGGAGAGCCAGCCTAGCTTTCTCCCCCAACACTTTTCGTGTTGAGCTAATCTAACCAGCTCCTGAGACTATGAATTTTCGACATACTATACTATGACTTTTTTTTTTACTTTTTTTCATCATACTTTACTATAACTTTTTTTTTTCAACATAATATACTATGACTTTTTAATGACTAATTTGACACACTATACTATGACTTTTTAATGATTTTTTATGAGATATTTACCGAACAGATATGAGAGTGGTAACTATCTTCTCATCTAACTCTGCAGGAAAGCAAATAAGCGGATTTCCCAAAATGTCAAACTATTCCTTTACATTTATTGGTATCATATAGTCGCATATTCGTACAGTGATGTATTTTCTTTTTTTCCTGTTTATGTAGGCTATGCGCACCAAGACTATTAATCTTAATTTCCCAGCTAAATCCTGCTGCTGCAGTGACCTTATTTCTCTACAGCAGATCAATAAAGTTTAATCTAATCTTGTCTAACGATCAATCGGTTACTGTATCAGACCAGAAAAACCTCTGTTCTAAACTGTGCTGCAGAGAAAAAATGGAGTCTGTGCAGTACTGTAGGATACATGAGGTCCAGCAGGCAGTCTGGCAGCAGCTAACTATACTTACTGCAACAAGCCCGTTGAAGTGCCCTGTATCCTGTTACATAACGTTCTAAGAATATTTGTGTTTTTCCTCACAGTGGCAGTTTGAGAGCACATAGTTTTTAGCTGACCAGAAAAAAAGTGAGGCAAGTCCTCATTTCTAAGCTTATCAACAGTAGTGAAAACAAACTGCAGACTCCTAAATTGTATTAAAGTGCTTCAAAGTCATTGAATGTGACATAGTTCAGACCAAGACACCGTGTTAGGATAGACTGGATTTAAGAGCAAGACACGGCAATGATTCATGTTGGACATTGTCTACTGTAGATACAGTCAGATCTGTTTCTTTTTTAGTTCTAAACCAAAGTCGCGTGTTACAGTAAACTTGGAGTAATAACGCACTTGGTTTCCTGTTCCACATCCCCAAAAACCCAAAACATTTGGCATGTGGTATCCATCTTGATGTCAAAACAAATCTTTGTGTATACAGAGGAATGAAAAGGTACTCCGTCACGGCCGTTTGCTTGAACAAAAAAACACAGATGTCTTGCCAATCCTTGGGGACACTGAAGGAGTGTTAGTGATCTGGCTTTTATCCGTGCACACCCTGCTTTTGGGTTGATTTTACAGTCTTATAATTTAAGCCCGTTAAACCGTTGCTCTCGTTTAAAGTCAGTCCAAGCGAGAATGTCAGCTACATGCATAAAATACACAATAAATTCCCTGGATGGACAACTTTTTTTTTCAGGACCTGAATTGCACTTAGTTTGAAGCTAACTTTATTTTGTCTTAAAGGTACTAAATTCCAAGTTCAGAGCATTAATATAGCAGCAAACAACTGTTTGCTGTGTAAAGATTTGGAGTAAATGAGAGTAATGTCTACCTGAGCAGAGAATGAAGTCGTTCTCCCTGTGTGTGTTGTAATTCGAGCTTCTCAATGCTTTGTTTACGTTGCCGGTCCAGCCGCGTGCTAGTTAGAGCATGTGAGTCCCAGTCTCTGATTGGCTGTTCAGCTTAAACAAATCAGTGCACGAGAAGAGAAACAGAACAGGCGGCCATCGTCGCAGCTCGTTCTTTGATGTCGGCTTGGTGTGTCTGGGCCTTAACGCTAGATGCATTTGTATGTATTTCATGAGAGATGAAACAAATTTTGAATCACTTCAGTTGTTTAATGTAAGCATTTCCTGGTTCCAGCTTTTCCAATGTGAAGATTTGCTGCTTTTTATCGGTTTTCATACTATTGTAAACTGACTTCACCTTGAGCTCTCAGAAACAGTGCCAAACTCGTTTTTGCTATTTTGTGGACCTTTCATAGACTAAACTTTTAAGTGATTAAGTAAAAAAAATAAAAGATAGATAAATCAAAAAGAAAAAAAGCAAGATTCAGAAATTGCAAATATTTACATATCTACTTGTACTTCTTTCATGAGAGTCTCCCAGCTTCAGAGCACACTGTACAGTGCTTTCAATGTTATGAACAGAGGCCTTTTAGTGTAATACAACAGCGCTTCTCAAGGACTGAGCTGACACTCAGACAGCTCTTCTAACAATCAGACACTGGGATATCATTATTCAACCCTATACTGAATGTGTAATTATTATCACCTGCCCGAGTCCCTTCACTAGGAGAAGTGCTACCTTAGCTGTATAAGTGCACGTAATAACAGAGGTGAACCATAACAAAGTGCTACTTGTTTGTAAGTACTGACATTCATCGTTTTACTCCTCTACATTTTCTAAGTGAAATATAGGACTTCAGCATTTACTGTTTATCAGTGGTTCCTAACCTGTGTTCCCAGCCTCCCTTAGTGGGCGCCAAAGATCACAGAGGATGCACCAGGATTTCTCTGCTCTGAGGTTGTCGAAATTGGATTTTCTCATGTATATTTAAAATCATAATAACACACTTACAGGATAATTTATACAAAAGTCTGTATATAAAACTATTTAAAAAAGATATATATTTTTTGATACTTAGTAGTTTAATCTCACAATTCATATTTGTTGGCGTTTAGCCTTTCAAAAACAACATTTTTATTTGCTCTCCCGCGTAACGTGGCGGTCTAGCAGCAGTCTGACAGCAACATGAATTACATTTATTTAACCACAATAACCAAAATAGCTATTTTGGCTCTAACGCTATTATAGTAAATGAATTAAGTCGTTACCAAAAGAAAGATCATATTATGTATCTATAATCGCTTCACGTCACCACTTTATTTATGTTGACGAAACTAAGTTGGAGTTATATTCATTAAAGAAAGTTGATTTTTAAAAAAAGACTAACTCATTTAATACACTGAGTCACAAACTGTAAACAACGGTACAGATGAAGACTTGGGATAGATATGGAGAGAGATGTATAGTTTATCTTCAGTTTTGTGCGTGAACAAGGACAGTAAATCATTCACGATAAAAGTAGGAAGGAACAAAGAACCATATGCGCTGCTTATCTGTTTTTATGTCACCGTTCACATCCTGTTTGTGATCTGGAAGGCAGATCAGCGCTCGGGATGGAAACAGGAAGAAGCAGACTACCGTATGACAGCGTATTATATGATATTGTGTCAATGTGCCTGCGTGTATTAAGAGGGCGGTTAGGGACAGATTGCAGCTACGTGATACAGCTCTGATCGTTGACTTTGACAGATGAGCTGCAGGTTGTGTGTGTGTATAGTAATATGGTGTATTGTTCAGCTAAGCCTGCAAGGTAAAACAGCAACTTAAGTAAGGGCTTTTGAAGATGTAGGGCATATAATGGAGTGTCAGCGGCCTCAGTGTTGACTTTTTTTTTTGTTTAGCTTCACCAGGTTCATTGAATTGTTCATTGATTTTGAATGCGGTTGCGGTTGAGTGTGGAGGCCGGTGATGTTCATTGACGTTGTCGTGTTAGATGTGTTGAATCTTCACATATCAACACTGCTCTTTTTTTTTTTTAAACCTTTAATTTGATCTGTGGAAGGCTAGTGCTTGAATAACTGGTGAAAAATGAGCCACATCAGAGGAGCATTTGTCAAAACCACACTAAAGCTTCTTCAATTTAGCATTCATGACCAGTATATAAACATTTAATACATGGTTTATAGCTCATCATAATGTTGTTTTAAGCCGATATAAGGACATTTTTTGAGAGTTCATCAGCGTACAGTATTTGTCACAGGGCTGGGCGATATGGCCAAAATCTTATTAAACTAAATGACTATATGAAATAACCACGTAGTAAAGCCTATTTCTGTGTACTCCTGTGTGAATTAAATACTATTAAATTGACGAAAAGTACTTTTGAGTGTTTTCTCATTTTAAGAACTTGAGTGCATAATGAACATAACAGTTTTAAGTGAAATTAAAGAAAAAAAAGAAATAAATGTAGACCTAGCCTATATTGCGATAGAAACAATATAGAAAAATATAAATACAATAAACATTTTTATATGGTTTTGAGGATATATATCGTCATATTGTCCAGCCCTAATTTGTCAACAATTATAACTTCTCCTATGAAGACATATTTTACATTAATGCATGTGTTTTACTATCTTGTCATTCAGGATCTGTTCATCCATCATCCTCCACTTATGGATGCCCATAGAAGGACTTGACAAATAAAAAATTGTATCTGCTTTCAACTACATTATTATCATTAAAGGTTTATATGCTGCTTATAAATGCTAAATAACTTATAAACTACAATTGGTGAAAAGTAAAAAAAACAGTGAGGTTTTTTCAATTTCTTCATCTTAATTGAGTGTGACAGGAAAAAAGGGGAAGAGAAAGAACTGCCCTATATAGATTTAAACTCCAGCTACTTCCCTTCATGGACTGCTTGGAAAAACGATGGTTCTTAGGCTCCGCCCACTGAGGCTTACCTCAGCCAATCAGTTTTTTTTTCAGCTCAGCCTATTGAAAGCGTGCTAGAAAAAACTCCAGGGCGAGAACTGTACCTAGAAAGCTCCGATCTCACACACACAGCACACATACAGTATCGTGTATAAATAAATATGGTATGTGGTTGGACTTCCTCTTATTCTCTGTCTGTCTCTGTATCTCTCTGACAGTCTGTGTGCACATATTTTCACATGCACAAACACACACACACACACACATCCACCATACACAAAACCAGATGTCTGCTCTTCCTCCTTCTGTATGATGTGGAAAGCAGTTGCTGCCCACCCAGGCGTATCCATGGCAACAGGCCCTGCGGTTGGTTTGACAGGGCGGGACGGTGACATCACTAGTCTCTTTCGGGATTGCCACAGAGATAGTAACTCAGCCAGACACAGAAGTATAAAAGAGAGGACGAGGAGGAAGTATATAGGGGAAGGAGGGACAGTTTGAGGTCATGGCCCCAGCTCTCTCTCGAAAAAAAAACACCTAAAAAAAACCCAATCAGGTTGATTAGATGTTTAATATATGTCTGGTTCTGCAAGTCTAGACTTCTCTATAGCTGTTTATATTGTATAGTATTTAATTAGGTAACAATGTACTTAGTGCAGGCGCTGGACTATATGAGGAATAAAGCAGGTAGAGACATTGAAGTAGCATCTGCTGATAGGTAGGACAGTTAATAATGTGTTTGTAGACTCCATTCATAATAGGGTTTTATACCATAGGAAAGGTCAAGAAAACAATCCATCCATCATGTTATTTCTTCTCTTCCTGTGCTCACGGTTTTGGTCATGTCTGAGGTTTGATCACTAGAGGGCGCCAGATACAAATATGACCAGTGCCAGGATGTTTCTCTGTTTGCTCTGCACATGAGCTAAAGACCATACGGGGCGGGTGGACATATTCAAAGACCTGTGATCTAATCCAGTCAAATGGTCCTGTAGGAAATGTTGCCTTTTTGAAGCTTCATTGAGAGACGGGTTGATCCAACTTCAGAATATTTTTTTAGCTTGTAGTTTGCCGTGGTGTTTTAGTGGAATGCATTATGAGGTATATATTATTTGTGTATTGTCAAACTATTTGTCTTCCTCCTTTCATACTCACTTAGTTTCTACCTTACTTCCTACCCTTGTCCATATCCATATCCTTTCTACCTTCTGTCTTACCCACTCAGTATCTTTTACAGTGGATGAACTCATCACAGACACAGTATGAGTCCCTACAGGAGTATAACGACGATATTAGAGTGTTTTTTCATTAGCCGTGACCGGTCATACTCACATAGAGGATTTTAGATTAAATCGTAAATGTATTTATGATCACACGAATGACCCCGTCTATGAATATTCCTAACATTTGTCTTGTGGGACGCTCCTTATAATGCAGGGCCTGAAGGAAGTAGTAGTGATGTAATAGGATGAGAAACCTGCGTCCTCCTCCGGTCACAAATCTTCTTTCTTGCCCTATTTTGGCATGACCTCATGCGGGCTTACAGGAAGCAGAAGTAAAATCCATTTCCCGCCAGAAAGGGGGAAAAAAAAAAAAGGAAATGAGACAGGGAGGAGCAGGGAAGAGTAGCCACATGAGAGGCGACGGGGTACAGACATCCGTTGAGAGAAAAAGTGAGGGTGAAACAAAATGCGAGGAATCTTTCATTTCCAACCCCGATGGACACAATTACTGACAATCTACACTTTGTTTGGAACATTTTCATGTTCGCTTTCCAGCGGGGTGTTTTTGTTGTGGTCGACTTTAAGGTGGCGGCTCGGTTTGTATTAATGAAGTTGGATCAGAATGTATTCCTCGTCCTTCGCCCTATTTGCCAGTATAAGATCTGTAAAGTGGGATAGTCCGACCCCACCACGTGCACCTATATGAAAGTATGTAGTAATGTTAGCTGGTCTACAGACTATTGTTATTTAAGCACCATTTTTTTCATTGGAGTACAGTCATAATTGGTTTAAATTGGCAGTAGGCAGTATATTTTTTGCATCATTGGGCAAAAATTCCATAATAACCTTTCAGCATATTGTAATTCAAGTGTTCTGAGAGATAACTAGACTTGTGCACCTCATCCTGGCTCTGTTTTCAGGCTTTAAAAAATCTATGTGACCGGAACTTGGCGTTCCTTCACCAGATTTCACAATGGTGGCATCACAAACTTTCTCATTTTACAGCTAAACCGTGCACTACAAGATGATTCTGAAAACATTTGAGGTGAGAAATAGGCATTAACGTAACATAATATTGATTCATATTTGATCAGCGCTGCCTAGTTTGACCGTTTGGTCGGAGTTCCTAAGTGATTGACAGCCGGCTCTCATAGACAGCGGACCTCAGATCAGCTCTTACTGCTTGTTTTCCTCCGGTCTGTGAAATCTTGCAGATGCCGTAAGGAGAAGGAGAGGAAATTATTCATTCAAATATATCTCACGTCTGTACGTTCTTTTACATTTTTGCCGCTATGTGCCATGTAGGGCGGGTTCCCCCGTACCTGTATAACGTTGTCAAGCGTTTACTGCGGGTCATTTTGCGTACATGACATTGCTGTGAGAAGTTCTCGTCTAGATCAGTCTACAAATACTTTTTTTCAAGTAGTCTATTTACATGATCCGATAACCCATTGTGGTGCGGTCCTTGCAACTCGATCCAAGGTTGGGTAATTGTTTCTCATACAGTACCGGCAAGGCTAGAGTTGAATATAGGATGTACAGTCCAGCATTCCTGTATTTATAAATAACCATCGTCTCGCTGCTGTCAAGTCTCCTAGAACACAAAATACACTCGGATATAAAGGTGGGAAAAAGTCACTCGAGAAAAGGTAAAGTGCCAAAAATAACAGTGTAAGTAGGATGGTTGTAACACGTTACTTTCGCCTACTTAATGCCTGTTAAAGTATTCTATAGATGTAAACAAAATAAGTGATTGATACCTCACATATGGAGTACCGATACCCAGCACTAATTATTAAAGACAATACACTCTGATAAGATGCTGGCTCTCTTCAGAATTGATGGTGTTGTTAAGATAGCATTCATGTGTTTGTTACTTTCTTGGCGTAGCAAGACAATACATTGTTTTGTTTTTTTAATACATTTCCTTGAATCATCCGATTTCAAGTCAACACCGAACGCCCCGAACTCTGCTGATTGTTTTGATCCAGACAATGGCCGATTTTATGATAAGAAAATGTTATGCTTTGTTCAGTTTTCCGATGCAAACAAGATTACGTATCTAAAGCAGGCTAGTGATAACATTCAGCGGAGACGATGCGACAGATGCAGACAACAAAAGCTTCGCTTCTTACTGCAGAACAAACCTACTATGGCTCCGACCCAATACGCCACAGCCTCTGCAGTGTGCACGCTTACTGCTCTGCTGCACTCTTGATCTCAATGAGATTACCTGACTGAATAAATGTTATACTGTGTAAATAATAAATCACCATTTGGCTAAGATTTCTGAGGGCATGTGTACGAAATAAGAAGCTTTGTAAACAAGTATTTCTGGTGGCACGGTACAGTCTTCAGGTAGCTGTACTGTATAACATCCAAACATCACACCGCTGAAGGTGAACTTGAGTAGGAAGGAACACTGGCAGATGGTGAAGTGATGAGTGCCGACTGTGTGGATTTGTTTTGTTAAACCTCAGCGATCGGAGCCAAAGCACCAGGTTTTTTTGGCAAACGTTAAAGACGCAATCTTTTGATTTTTGTTTGGGCCAAAATTCCAAAAAAATATCCTCCCCTGCTCGCTGTTGATATTTTTGAAAACTCAACACGGTTGAACTTGAACCCATTCACGCTTACAACCTGCACACTTGAGTTCCTGTAAACTGCTTCAGATAAACTGTCTCTCAAATGGGAAACAGGACAGTGTGTACTAGCACTGTTCATGGTCACTGGTGCTGATATGATGATACTGATTCTGGACTACGGTGGGAAGACCGACCGTTTTGCGGCGTTGTTATGAACCTTAATGTTTTCTTTTACGCACGTGCTCTCGCACACACACTGACGCACAAAATTCCTCGCGTCCCAGCGGATTGTATTCTGAAGTATTGGGAGTGCTGGCAGAGAGCGAGGAAGCAAACCCTGGTCCTCCTCCCTGACTGCTTCCTAGTATTGTTGCTACATCCATCTCTTAAATGTCCGTGTGAGCATGCGTGCGTGTGTGTGTGCACATGTACTGTATGTAGGCCTAGTTTAGGTGCAGTTTCAATTGTGGTACTGATGTCTTGAGACTGTCCTCACCAGAAAAAAAAAGGCAGAACTGGTTGTATGGGACATTCCTAGGACCCTCTCTCGTTGTATCTTTCATACTGGTGCAAAATCGGGCCGGCTGCTTGAAATCACATTCAGCTCTAATCAGGTATTTAGATGCTTACTTAGACTCTAAAAGACGAGACGCATTGAAAATCACACCTGCAAATAGGATTAGAAGCAAAGGGTTGTGTCATTCTTCAGCCTCTGTGTCGGACCACGGACTGTATATAAAGATGGACGACGCATCTTTTTATAGCATCAAATAACTAATTAAAACCAAACTTTTTCAGAAGAATGAACACTTGAACATACATCAGCGTGATGAGAACTTCCTAAAATGACAGAAACCATCTTTGGGAAAAATGTATTTGACTTTGACTTTTTAGTTTGACACATGCCCCATTCGCTAACATGGAGGAGGCAACCAGCCACCAGGGGGCGATCGAGATGTTTTGGCTTCACTCTTGGGGAGCTGTCATGTCGTCCATCTTTATATATGGTCTATGTTTCAGACTAATCTCAATGAACAACTCGATCAGGATAAACTGCATTCAGAATTATTGAGTTTTATTGCCTTATATAACACATTCTACTGGATTTGTAAATAAACAGTGAAGTTGCCTCAGCAAATGTTAAATTTATTTTTATTTATTTTTTTTCTAAGCTCTAAAACCATTTGTAATTTGCAAATAGCCCAATTTACTATTAGACTATAACCTGCTGATGGAGATTTTTCCCATCAGGCAAAGCTCTCGCCCTGGTGGCTGTCCATTTTAGTTGCTGCTCTGTCTGGTCATTTCATGTGTTTGGAGCATCTGGATTATATTCAGATAAGATTTATATGCTTGAAAAGGCTGGTGTTAACGCACCCAGGAGACACTGAGAAGGGACTGAAATGTGATGGCTTAAACCAGGTGATCTGAGACACGTTTTAACCAGATGTTATACTGAACAGTGCGCTGTGAATGTATCCCTCTGCAAGCCACATCCCAAAGAAGAAATATGTATGGAGGGCACGCATTGTTGCACGTCCAATTACCGGTAAATATATAAGCATTTTTTAGATACACAAAATAGCAACTGACTTTCAGACTAGCTAACCGTAGACGTCTCTAATTAATAAGTGTAAATGCTCACAAAATCTCTTCTTTTTTCAGTTTGTTTTGAGAGTTTCTAATATTAACCTTCAAGCTGTGTTTTCCATAGCACTTTTTGTCTGCACATGGCAACAAACTCCTTGTTTCTGCAACTTTTCCAATATAATGAGAGGAAATGTCCTCCTGTATTTTTTTTGTGCTCGCAGGCTGGAGTCTGAAATCGGCACACTGGAGAATGAAGAGTCTCAGATATCGGCCAAGGAGCAGGTTCTACGGGAACGTCTGAAAGAGACGGAGCGCTCGATAGAAGACCTGCAGAAGGTATGAGGAACATGAACTGTCCGGAACCTTGCATGAGCTTTTTGTGGTGCTTTGGAGAGCTTGTGAAACTGCGGTAACGTGAGCCGCAGAGTGCAAAACCTCGGTACCGCCACAGAATTCCCTTGCTCCTAAAGTAGCGTTATTACGGTAAGGATGGCCTCTGAGCGAGGCGAACGGCGTTACCGCGGTTATGGAAAGGGAGGAGTGAGAGGAGGGGTGCTCAGTCGGTTGCAATCTGCAACCACACCACTAGATGACGCCAAATCCTACGCACTGTCCCTTTAATTACACTCTAACTGCCATGTTTTTTTTTTTAAGTGCATTAATTGCGTTTGTGAGAGCAAATAAAACACAGTGAAAACGACATGTAGTCTCGCATAGACCTCGCTGCTAATTAAAAACACAAGTGTGCTACACATAAATGAGATGAATGAATGAACTTTGTTTTTCCAAAACAGCAGTTAATCTTTAATTGCATTGTAAAAGAATGACTGAAAATGCACTTGGCAGGCTGCAAATGCTGAACGCTAAAGGGGGGGCAGCACTGAAGAAGTCTTAAACATCTCAAACATACTGTAAGTGGTTACTATTGAAGTAGAATACCGTATCTAATCTAGCAGTATTCTAGCATTATTACCGAAACTTAATATTGATTCTTGCATGCTTTCCAAGGAACAAATCTCTGAAATATTATGTCATTATTAAATATATTCCGTACTCTGTTTATAAATAATAGTATTACATAAAGCCTTCAAATCATGATTATTTTTCAAAATAAAATAAAATAAAAATAAATATCCCCCTGCTATGGCTCATATGGATTTTCTCCTGTCTGTCTTTCAGAGTCTGATGGCCCAGGATGGAGGTATGACACACACACACACACACACACACACACACACACACACACACACACACACACACACACAACACACCGAAAACGCACAAACACACCTCATTGGGATGGTGTCCCTGAGTTATTGTTGTTTCCCAGCAGTGGGGTCCCTCTCTTTCTATTTCAATGTGTGTGTGTGTGTGTGGGAATAATAGTCTCGCTGAGGCAGGAGGGATGCAGGCCAGAGCACGCTCCTGAACCTCCCCCCCCCCCCCCCAAACACACACTCAGCCACGCACACATAGACATACCTGCACAATAACACACACATGCACCAAAATAAACGCTATTGAAGCTCACACACACACACAAGGCCATGACTCTGCAGCCTGCAGTCGCTGGCTTTATCCCCCCCGCTATTCACCAACAAGCCCCATAAGCCCCAAAAGCTTTGTTCCTGCAATCACACACACAAACACACACACACACACACACACACACACGCTTCTGCTGCATAAGCACACTGAACCTCAGGGGTGCTAGAGTTGCCGTGGACACAGAAACAGAGAGATGAGGAGAGTTGGATGGTGTGTGTGGGTGTGTGTGTGTGGAATAGGGGGGGGTAGGGTCACTCAGGGGTGTGGTTAGTTTCCCTGTTGGGGGGCTGGGCTGTATGTGTGTGTGTGTGTGTGTATTTGTTTCGGGGTGTGGTTACACACCATTGAGGTGTGTGTGTGTGTGTGTTTGCGGCCTCTAACGTCCCTCTAACCATGTGTCACCCCCCCTCTCCCCCCCCTGTGCTCCTGCTCCCTAGATGCCACCGGCTGCATGTCCGCCCCTCTCTCGGACTGCACGGATCCCAATCCCGACCACCTCGTCCTGGCCACGCAGCCAAGGACCGGCCCACCTGCCTCTGGAGAGCACGCCATACCAAGACCTGGTAAGACAGAGGGAGGGGAGAGAAGAGAGAGGGAGGAAGGGAGGGAGGGAGGGAGGGAGGACGGGAAGATTTTGGGCCGCAGCCAAGTTGGATTAAAACCAGGACAAGCTCACACGCACATGGAGGGCGGACAGGCACGGATACACACACACACACGTTCGCACAAACTGAGTCAAATCTCATATGGACTTTTAACAGTTACACACCGATGTGTGCTGAGAAAACCGCATACTATATATTGAACACACATGGACACCAGGAACTAGATCAATATTTGAAATGAAGTTCATGTTAGTAATAATTTTTGGCAAGACCGCAACTGCAGGATCAAAATATGTAATGTAATATATAATATGTAAAATATTAAATTTGCATTATTTTTAGTTTCTGTAATAGTATTACAATATTTTTTTAGTTGCAGACTTATTAGCTGGAGTTTTGGTACTACAGTAGTAGTATTAGGATTAGTAATATTTTTACTCTTGATATTTGTACTACTTTTAGTCTTTACTCTCAGTTACTCTTGTTAAAAAATCTAAGTTCATTATCTTGAGTGTTTGTTTTCATTGTGTTCAGTGGTGCTGACTTTGCGTTGGGGGATAGCTCTACAAAACAAAAGCTCAGCATTTGGGGCAGCGTGTTAGACAGTTGTGCTTATAACATATCTGCAGTAAGTAAACTAGAGCTGACCCGAAAGCTTCGAAGCTATTCGATAAATTATAAATCCCAAAATAGCTCATGAAATAAGGAATAATCCCACAACGTTATTCATTATTCAACATTCGTTATTATTAGTTATTCTCAGACAGATATCACTGTTTGTTGTGTGTAGAGGTGCGTGTGTGTACAGTAGTGCAGCAGTGGCACCGAAACAGAGACAGAAAGACAGACGAACGCTTTGTGAAGCTTCGAATGCATTCGAAGAATTCTCGCCGAAGCTTTCGAAGCCCAAAAAATTGTATTCGGGACGGCCCTAGTAAGAACTGAACTAAACCTCAGGTATAATAATAATAATTATTATTATATACGTAATATTTACTCTGCAAAATTAACTGAAAATATACTTTATTTTACTGGCAGAAGCACATGTTTTTATAATCACTACATTAAGTGTCCTCAAGAGTAACCATGTGAGGACTAAAGGTGAAATATTTTTCTTGACTTTTCCCAAATCACTGCAGTCTTTAAAGAAGGTGATTACTACACAGTAGCTGTCACTAATATAACTTGCTAGATATCTTATCGTCTTAAGTGACTTAATTGCACAAAATACCTGCAGTTTACTTGATAGTACCATTTACAGTATACTTGTCCTCACTCCTTAGTGATTAGATAAGACACAGTGAAGGAAACTTAGGTATTTTTATTTCTTGTTCACTCACCTGCATCTATGGTTTGCATCTCTAAAGGGTAAAGATAAGGTAATGTTTTATGTCTTACTAATTATAAGAATCTTACAGTATACTACAGTTGCAGCTATGTTTTTTCAGAGAACACTGTGTCCCCATCCTCATGCTTCACTCCCTCCACTTTTTCCTCCCACCCCCCCACCCCCCCCCACCTCCTCCACTGGTTCCTCCCCCACCCCTTCACTTTTACTTAAAAACCCCCACTCCCTTCTGCATCCTCCCACCTCCCCGTCTCTCCTCCCATCCACCCTCCCCCTCCCTAACAGCAATGTTCGCCATGGAGATCAACGTGCAGCACGACCCGCAGACCGGCGAGCAGCGCGTCCTGTCGGCCAGCCGCGTGAGCCCGCTGGACGCGGCGTCGCGCGGCGTCAAAGTCTACGACGACGGCAGGAAGGTGGTCTACGAGGTCGCCTCCTCCGGGGGCGTGTCCACCAGCGCCGTGGAGAACGGCTGGAGCTCCGCGCAGGTCGACCAGCTGATCCAGCGAGCCGCCAGGCCCGTCGCGCGCGGAGGAGGAGACGGCGGCGGCAGGGCTCAGGTGACGGTGAGCCCGGCCGCCCCCCCGCGGGCTTACATTTCCCCGGCGGACGTCGACGACCTGTCCCCGCCCTCCTGCGCCCCGCCATCCATTCCTTCGAGCCCGCCGGCCCAGGTCACCCTCCAGAGGGAGACCCAGCTCGGCATAATGCCCCCCTCCGCTCCCATCACGACCCAGCCCGGCTTCGCGGCCCACCCGGGCGGCGAGCTCGCCACCACCACCACCACCCCGCCGCCGCACGCCAGCACGGAGCACCCGATCACCATGGTGTTCCTCGGCTACCAGGACGTTGAGGACACGAGCGAGAGCAGGCGGCTGCTGGGCTTCGACGGCGCCGTGAAGGCCGAGGTGGTCCTGATCGACGAGGACGACGAGAAGTCGCTGCGCGAGAAGACGGTCACCGACCTGTCCATCGTCGACGGCACGGCGGCCGACCTGGTGTCGGGGCGGCCGGCTACGTCCGAGGGCGCCAGCACGGAACTGTCATCCGACGGCCGCGAGCCCGACAGCACCTCCTCGCCCCCCGCCAATCCCGACGCCAGCGCGGCCCCGCCGCCCGGCCTCGCCCCCACCACAGGTACAGACAAGAGGAAACGCTGCGAGTGCTGCCTCCTCATGTGACTGAATCTTCTCCCTCTTCCACCCTTTTTATTATTACCCACAACACCCCTCTCTTCTCCTCTGTCTCTGGATGGTTACTAACAGAAGCGCCCTGCCTTCCTCCTCCTCCTCCTCCTCCTCCTCCTCTGGACTCTGATCGGCTGGCACCCACACGCACGCACACACGCTCTCGTCTGACTTTTGACTTTTTACTCTAGTCACGTTTATCACCTCTACATCTCCGCTCTTTCATCACCCACTCTCTGTCGACACGGAGGCTCCGCCCTCAAAGCCTCCCGTCTCCTCAGACAACACGATATGTTTCATACATTCACATTAAGCTGTTGTCACGCTGCCATATTAATGGTAAAAAAACAGATATTGTTGTTGACAAACCAGCTTAAACCAGGTGATATAAAACTACTCTCAGTGGTCAATAAGACTATGCGGACAATCAGTCTCAACGCCATGCTGTCTAACCAAACAGTATGTCTGGACAATCAACCAGATCACAAGCCAGTTTATAAAACATTCAAAAAAGACACACACAGTCTCAGTCATTTTTTTTTAAATTCAGTCACCTCCCACTTCCTTTTCTCTCAACCCCCCCGTGCTCGACAGATTCTTGCCTCCAAGCACACACACAGACACACATAAACAACCGCACACCCAACCTACGAACTCAAAACAACCCCCCCCCCCCCCTTCCTTGTACCGGGTTGGAGAGGAGGATACTCGTTGCCTTGGTTTCTTTATGTGCCTCTTCATTCTTCCACATTGATAGTCCTAACAAAAAAAAAAAATAGACATTATTTAGATAATTAGAAGTTTCTATTAGGCTTTTATTTCAGTTTGCCGTTTTTTTTTTCTTTTTTTCTTCTTCTTTTGTTTTGAAATTTAAAAGGCCGTTGAATTGTTGGGATGCCTGTTTCCGTGGGAAACTGAGGTTTTTGACATTGTAGTTAGTAGTAACAGGACTCTCTCTCTCTCTCTCTCTCTCTCCTCATCTCTCTCTCTCTCTCTCTCTCTCTGTCGTTTCGTCCATTAACTCCAGCTATTCCACTGCTGAGGCCATTTCCTCCTATTCTAGCACTTCCTAAACTCAGCAGCCAATAAGAAGCAGTGGAACACCTTTTGGCAGCCAGTAGGATCTACACAGCCAACCTTTTTTCCAGTGCGTCTACAGAGCACAGGAAGCAAACGGCAGCTTAATGAGTACACTCTGGCAGCGAAGGAACAATATTATTTCCACCTATGAAAACAAAAACATGGGTAACTACCACTAACAGCAGGGCACAACGTTTTGAATAATGAATATTAATACCAATATTACAAAATGATGACAGCTGTGCTCAAATGAGCTTTTTAGAGAAAAGATTATGTGCAATTCATGTTCATCTTTTTGTCCATTAAATTCACTCCCATCGCTGCAGAAGGCCATTATACTCTTTACAATTCAAAGAGACTGAAAACACTGCCAGCTCATTGCTGTAGACGCCAACCAACCAGGCCCTCGTTTACAAGGGTGCTGCAAAAATAATGCGGCCTGGGTGTCATTATAACATCATGTAGATCACACTGTAGGTCTTTTTACTTGGCTGGTTTTCAGGAAAAAAAGCCCTCAAAAGCAGTAATCATCCTGTTGAATGATAATGGATGCTAATGGAGAAGGTTTTTTTTTTTTTGCTTAATTTCAAGTGTCTTTGATGGAATTGAGAGGATGGCGATGCTCAATAGGCATCTGGTGAATAGATTTTTTTTTTGGAGAGTTAGTGACTTCACTTTACGCTACAGAAGAAACACCTGTTGAGATGGTACATGTCCACACACGGGGGTGGGATCGCTTCGCTTCCCAGCATTGGACGCGTGATGGGCTGCCGCTCTAGGTGCTTGGTGCTCGGCACCTGATTGGACGAACGCTTTCCCTCGTGGGCCGCCGCTCCCAGCTTTCAAACCGGAACCAACACGGCGGCTCATTTGGAAACTTTCTTCTCTTATATTCCGAAAATAGTTCACCAAGTTTCTCTGGAGTTTCCAGAGGCGGCGAGTCGCGCTGGACGCCCCTGATTTGCATAAATCTGCCTAGACGTCAAGTTTGTTGTGACGCCCCGTCTCTCGAATCGCGCCGCCGCGCTACCAGAATGCATCGCACGGCTGCTCGCATAGACAATGAACGGGAAGCGTGGAAAGGACGGAGTGCTGTGGACATGTACCATTAGAGTGAGATCAATAAAGTTTTATGCATCGCCCAGATATGGGATTTGAAGAACACGTCCGCACATTTACAAAGAGGCTAGAGGGGCTCTTCAGATCATCCAAATAAAACGATTTGGTGTTGTTTGTGGGGCTCAGGTGTGTATCAAGTGGCCGCGATGTCCTTGACTCAAATCCAACCTGGGTCTTAATATAATTTATTCACATGGAAACGTGTTTTTATTCACATCATGAAAAAACAAAACGGAAAAAACAAAAGTGACCTGAAGAGCCTCAACGGCCTTTTTTCAGTGTGTGCAGCACTTTTTCTTTCTCTCTCTTTGGCCATGTTTTCTATGCACTGTGTACTAATACTCATAAAAACAATGAAGGACAGAAACGATATTCCTTGGCAACAAATGTAAACCATTGAAAGGTCTCTGGCTCTGTGTGCACAGCCATACAATCCCACCTCTAAACTGTCCCGTCGGTGCCGAACTGTATCAGGCCTCAGGCCTTCAAACATACATGCTTTAGTGTGATTGGCCGCTGCTGCTGTCAGTCAGTTCAGCTGGCTGTGTGATTGGCCGCCACCAGGGCCTCCCCCTTGCCTGGGGTCTAGTTTCCTGTGTAGATACAGAATGTAAATATGCTCTATATTCTATTTAGTGATGATTTTATTTTCCACATCTATATAGAGATCTAGAGATAATTCTGATTTATTATGGGTACTAGGCATTGTTCTGATGTCCCACGATGCCATATGACGACGAGTATGAGTGCACAAACGCGAGCTCTGTATATTTTCATTCTCTTAACTTCACTGCTTTGCTGTGTGTAATCTCACAATTAACCCCCACACAACTTTTTCCCCTCTCCTGACCACCACCACCACCACGACCTTCTCTGAACTCTTGGCGGCTGCTGCCATTCCCAGACGGTTGAAGGCATCTGATCCTAAAACATTGTGCAGAAGCAGAATCTTAAATAACCATCCAATTGGATTTGCATGGTATAGCCTATTAACTGACTAAAAACCATTCATTTTCCATTACTGCTGACCTTTTTCCAAAGCTTCCCGCACGTTTTTTTAACACAGATTCCCTCCAGGCAGCCATTGGTTTCCATTCATTTAAGTAAGACATTAAAATCTACTAAACTTGATTTGCTTGAGACAGATAATTACATTTTTTGGTTTATCAAAGCTAGTAATTGCTGAAATGCATCTGCAAAATAATAATTTTACTGGATAAAAAAAGATGCTAGCAAATTCACATTAGCCTTTTCAGCATGTTTATTCGGGGTCGTGTCTAGAAGGCAATATACGCAATTGCGAAACTTTTGCGCTATGGTTAAGGTTAAGCATTGAACCCGAACAGTTAAGGTTAGGCATTGTACTCGAATTAAGGTTAGGCATTGTACCGGAACAGTTAAGGTTAGGCGTTGAACTCGAATAGTTAAGGTTAGGCATTGACCTTGAATGGTTAAGGTTTGGATAGGTCGTTGGGTAGCAAGTCTTGCGAGAGTTTTTTGCAAATTTTTGCAATTTTCTTTTCACAATTTGGGGGATACCTTCTAGACACAACTTTTATTCTGTTGGTTCAAATTTACCACAACAAATCTCATGGGGAAAAAAAACACCAAGATGGTTCTTCTCAGCAGTTTGTCGCAGTTATTTTCCCTCCCTTAAGTTTATCTCATAGACTGTATATAAAGATGGACGGCATGACAGCTCCCCAAAAGTGAAGCCAAAACATCTCGATCGCCCCCTGGTGGCTGGCTGCAGTATAAAGGTCATAAACCCCCGCCCACTCCGTGTTAGCGGAAGGGACACGGGCCAAACTAAAAAAGTCAAAGTACACGTCAAATACATTTTTCTCAATCTTGAAACGGCAGCTTCCGTATCCGGGGTTATTTTGGCCTCACATCTGTACAGTGGGAGGAAGTTGGAGACGCGTCGTCCATCTTTACATACAGTCTATGGTTTATCCGCAGACTGCAAGGCGTTGTCCTCTTCAGCATCCCAGATCTGCCAAAAAAAACAAACGCACACACTCAATGTGCAGCAGAGCAAAGAAGCACTTCCTGTCCGTACCTACAAAAGGAAATACAATCACAATCTCGAAAAGAGTTGAAGGCTGAGTTGAAGTTAATGGAGCCTGACCAATCCAGTTAGCCTGTGTGGGTTTGTGTGTGCGTGTTTTTGATGTTAACGCGAGGAGCTGTACGTGAACAACAGACTTGTCGAGTTTACCAGCCCCCCCACTGCCACGCCCGCAGTACCACTCTGACTCTGTAGGGGTCTCTCTCTTTTCCTGTCTGCCTGCCCTCACCGGTTGTATGGACTGTTAAAACAAAAAGGAGCCATTTTCTATTGTTCACACTCTCTCACTCTCTCTTTCTTTCTCTTTCTATGGGTATGACACACTCACTCTGTCACATTATCTCTCTCTATCTCCCTCCCTCTCTCCCTCTCTCTCTCTCTCTCTCTCTCTCTCTCTCTGATGTCTGTATCCTCTCTCTATCTTTGGTCAATAAAGCTGAGTTTCTCCAGTGCCCTCCTGCCGTCTCTTGCTTGTTGTTCTTTCCATCTGTCTCTAACATTCACTTTTTTTTTCATTGGCTGCTGACAAAGAGATCACAAGCTATCGTGACTGCACCCCTATCTGTTATAATACCCACTGCCACTAACAAGCACACACATATTTTTTACACTTATAAATTTAGGTAATAAATTTGTCCGGACTGTTTTCAAAAAAGTCACATATAAGACGAAACAAATAGTCAGGTAACGTTATCAATCACTGTTCTTCAAAGTTGCACCAAAAGTCAATATAATAAATACAACTTTTTAGTGTCATTTATGTTAAACCCAGCCAAGCCAACAAACAAACCAGAGCAGGGCTACAGCCCCAGTCATAGTGGGTTGGAAATTACTTAATTACTGCTGAGTATCTCAGAATATATTGAGTATTAGTTTCAAAATATTTACTAGATTCAGATAGCGCATGATGTATAATACATGCTTGAAAACCAGCCAAATAAAACACTAATGGAATGCAGACAATTTCAAGTCATAAATATAGATCAATGTGATAAATACGGCCTAATAGGAAACAACGCAGATGTGTTGTTGCGCTGGGCTCTGTGCTTGTAGTCGCACACTCACTGCAAGATGCTCTGAGAGCCTGAAACGTTAATATACTGTAGGTGGGTTAACTCTCTCAAAACAGGTAAATTGCAACATTGTCTGTTACTACTAGAAATATAAAAAAAAAACAATAAAGGATGGACTTGAATGCAGTGCAGAGTTTTAAAGTAAGCTCTCTCTCTCTCAATATGACTAGCCAGCTGCTCGTGAGAAATGGCTCTAATGTTACTGCAACATTCCTGTAGGGACTCTTACTGTGTCTGCAGCATCGTATGAGTTTACACACTGCAGTAAATATGGAGTAGGTAAGAGCGTAGGAGGTTAAGGGACTTTTAAGTATTTAAGAAGATAGATAGGAGAGGAAGGGGAAGGTAGGGGAGGCAGCTGGCAATTAAGGAACGAAAGTATGGGGAAAGATGGGAAGGTAAACAGCTAGATATATAGATGGCTGGATCAGTCTAGATACCCCCATGCCCTAGTTTTGCAGGAGCCCTGAGGCGCCCCCCCCCCTGGTATCAATACTAGGTACTGCATGAAATCATCACTAAAGCACTGAACATATTGTATGAGACTCCCACTCGTTCGAAAGCACACTGCATGTGGCCACAGTTAGTGTTCAAGGACACTTTCGAGGATAACATTCACATTATGATAAATGGTGAACAGTACATACAAAACACCATCAAGACATCTGAAACCATAGATAGATATAAAGAGATTCCTTTAGCAGTTGTGTACAATGCCATCCTTCGATAACGTGCGTGCGTCTCGGGATGACGGACCGGCTGTTATGAGGGTAGTTACACAAACGTGACGCACACTTCCCCAGAGGACATAATACAAGGTGATAAATGATTTGTATATCGCAGACGTCATGACAACCAGCATCTGAAAACACTCTCTTCCTGCTCAGAGGATGGGTGTGTTTTCCGCTATGATTAGCACTAATTGATTTATCTTAAGACAATGACAGCCTGGTGTCTTTAACAGAAACCGTGACCTCAGATAATCATTACGCACACACACACACACACACAAGTCACACTGTAAGCATGCATCATAACATTGTGATTCAGACCGCTCCAGGCCACATCTACAGTATCTCACTTGGCACTGATGTAGTTCAATGAAAGTGCAATAATCCGAATAAGAGTAGAATAATACAACTCACTTCATGGCCTTGTAACAATGCACATGATTTGTGGTTTCACTTCTTCACATTCATACAATGGAATATAAAATTTAAAGGGGACCTATTATGCCTTTGTGCTTTTCCCCCTTTCCTTTAGTGTGTTATATAGTTTTCTGTCTATGTAAAAGCTGCTAAGTACTGTGACAGTGGCAGTAGTAGAGGTAGAAGTAGGCCAGTATGAACCTATTTTGACAAATTAATGTCGATATTGATACATAGCGGTGTTGTTTCTTCAGCTGCGGTGAGCGCGGCTGTCGGGACGTTGAAGATGATAACATGAGATGTGGAATCAGATGAACCTGACTCCTCGAGTGGGAACAGGTTCACTGAAGAACAAGATTAAAAAAAAATACAGCCAGAGATTGCAGTCAAGAATTCAAGATTTATTATCTGTGTCATGTGAACTCAGTTGCTCTGGTTGCATTCAAAATAATTCTCACAATTAGGATAACTGACTGGTTTACAGTGTAACAAATGTATAAGCATATGTGCAGATCACTAGCCAATTAATGTTATCACATTTACAGGTCAGATGCATGTTTGCGTCAGTAGCTTTTCACAGTGGCGGATGTACAGGTGGACGACAGATGGATTTTCATGTTTTGCAGGATTACATATTCCATCCTTTATGATGGGAGTTCATGAAAGTCCTTTTAAAAAAAAAAAAAAAAACATAACGGGCCACAACGGTCACCCACAGACGCAAATGAATATGAAAGATGATGATGATTAACAATGATGACAATGCTGACAATAACTCAAATCTCGTTTTATCACAGGCTACGGCAAAACAGCAGGGGTTACCGTGACAACAGCAAATGGATATCAAGCTCCCATTCCGATCAGGCATCCTCACACCGCCATGGTGAGTAGCAGTCCGTATCATCCGTGTGAATGTGTCCTTGAATACGAAACTATAAAGTTACGAGGGGCAGGATGAGTGTTTCTATGGATATTCTACACATGATGTACTCACACTTTTGTCAGAAAGTTTGGTTTGACATCGAAAGAGTACACCAGGGCGCTGTGTGCCAGGAAAGCTTTCATGATGCGGTGATAAAGAGGGGACTATTTGTTCTCCTTTTACAGGGGATTACAGGCTTCCAACTGACCATTTCCATATCCACCTTCTTTTCAGCACTTCCAGTTCCCTCATCTGAAAGTCAATGGGTTTTTTGAATGGGTTTTTAGTTAGATGCCTGATATCAGGTCTGTGGTTAACACAAGCTCAAGAGATTTTAACATTTTTTTTCTACGACATAAAATAAATCAATACATACCCCACTCGTGAATTTTGAAGCCTTTATGTGTCTTAAAAAACACAACTATCATGTCTGAAGGTGATTTTGGAGCAGAATTTAGGGTTAATGTGTTTGCTTAAAGGGGACATATCATGCTCATTTTCAGGTTCATACTTGTATTTTTGGTTTCTACTAGAACATGTTTACATACTTTAATGTTTAAAAAAAATCTTTATTTTCCTCGTGCTGTCTGCTTGAATATACCCGTATTTACCCTCTGTCCTGAAACGCTCCGTTTTAGTACATTTCAATGGAATTGCAACAGCATTGCGTTGCTAGGCAACAGCTTGGGTCCATGTCTATTTCCTGTCAGCTGATGTCATTCACATACACTGCAACAGGAAATAAACTGGGACCCATTTAGAATGTTTACGTTTAAAACTTTGAAATGGTCTAAACATTGTAGATTTGTGACATCACAAATGGACAGAAATCCTGACGGCTTGTTTCGAAAGCTCAGTTTCTGAATACGGGCTGTGTGTATTTCTCTGTGGATTAAAAGCGTTTCGATACTTTCACAGTATTTATATCAAACTTAAACCTGCTTTATAATATAAAAGCCATGAAAATGTCACTTTTCACAATATGGGACCTTTAAAGTGAGATAATTATTGGGATTCATCCACTTAGACTTCAGATTCATGCACAGTGAACTGTTTGTGCTGAATTACATCTGCTAGGGGGGGGCATGTTTGGAATGCCTGGCTTTCAGTCACATTGTTTCCTTTCTACAGGTGCATAGTTGTTCCTCTGCAGTGTGCCGAGACGTCCCGCTACAGTGTCGCTATAATATTTTTAGAACCACCCATTGTATATTTATGGCACTTATTACTAAATTTAACATGACTTTACTGTACTTTGTGGCATTTAATCTGCTGTTGTATCACTATAATATTTCTAAAGGGAACATATAATGAGTCTGTGGTACTAAATAGTACATTTATAGTGACTTACTGTACTTTTGGGCGTTTTTATCTGATATGGTATCAATTTAATACGGCACTGTGATATCCCTACAGGGAGTTCTTATTCAGCCATGCGGTCTAGTGAGTTTCAAGTTTATAGTGACCATATTATTCCCATATAATACATTTTGTTTTCTACAACTTCTATAATCTATTGATTTAGGATTCTCTATTTTGGCACACAGTAGCCATGCTGTAAAATTATGTATTTATTCATTAAGTTACATACTTAATTTATCATTTTTATTGTTTTGTTTAATACTAAGGTCTGATGTCTTGGACTTTACACGTTCATATTATGAAACCAGAAAACCGAAGGAATCCATTGGTACCAACCGTGTCATACTACTAATACTGCAGCTTGTCGCAAAGGAGGGTAAATAACGCTTCGAACTTACGCTAAATTTTTGCGAGGAGAAGCTGTCATGGCCATTTTCGAAAGGGGTCCCCTTGACCTCTGACCTCAAGATATGTGAATGAAAATGGGTTCTACTGTATGGGTACCCACGAGTCTCCTCTTTACAGACGTGCCCACTTTGTGATACATCACAGTTTTGGGGCAAGTCATAGTCAAGTCAGCACACTGAGACACACTGACAGCTGTTGTTGTCTGTTGGGCTGCAGTTTGCCATGTTATGATTTGAGCATATTTTCTTTATACTAAATGAAGTACCTGTGAGGGTTTCTGGACAATGTTTGTCATTGTTTTGTGTTTTTAATTGATTTCCAATAATATATATATATACATACATTTGCTAAAGCAAGCATATTTGCCCACTCCAATGTTGACAAGAGTATTAAATACTTATTGTACCTATATGTGCAGTATAGCTGCTGGAGTAAATGTTTACTTAGTTCCCACCACCACCACCGCCTGTTCTGGAGTGTTCCGAGTTTGTTTATTGTGTCTCTGAAAATGCCACCTGAGCACATTTGACTGAGGGGGAGGTATACAGCTGGATGTGGAGGTGGTGTTAGTGGTGGTGGGGGGGACAGAGAGGTGGGGGTACAGAAGCATGGGGGGGGGGGGGGGCTGGCTGGGGCTGCAGTCAGATTGTTTTGCAGCTGAATAAATGAATGAAAGGCAGTACGGACGGTAACCTGATCCGTCCGGGTTCGGCCTCATTGTGCTTGTGCTGGCGGCTCGCGCTGTGCGGCTCGCTCTCTGATTGTCTCCTGGAACGGGACAGAAAACACTCCCGGGACCTCGCGAGCCCTGCATTATTCAGCGCGCGTGCCTTAAAAAAGAGAGAGAGAGAGAGAGAGAGAGAGGAGAGGGGAGAGAGAGAGAGGAGAGGGGAGGAGGGAGATAGAGAGAGAGGGAGAGAGGAGAGGGGAGGAGGGAGAGAGAGGGAGAGAGAGAGAGAGAGAGAGGAGAGGGGAGGAGGGAGAGGGAGAGAGAGAGAGAGAGAGGAGAGGGGAGGAGGGAGGGAGAGAGAGAGGGAGAGAGAGAGAGAGGAGAGGGGAGGAGGGAGCCGCCGGTTGGAAAAGCTGGCGCGTAAAAAAAGGAGCTCAATGTCATCCCCAGTCAGAGCCGTTACCGTTATTAGAGCACCGAGCAATCCGGTCCTCTACTTCTCCTCCTCCTCTCCGTTTGCTTCTCTCTAACGTCCCGCCGTCCAGGTGGTGGTGCAGCCGCTCAGGGGCCACGTTTCTTTCGGGGTGATCGTTGAAGAAGAAGAAGAAGAAGAGAAGAAGTAGCGGTCAGCAGGTCGGTCACGCCTCCGCCGTTAAAACCTCTAATCCCCGTTATTAGCCCGTTTAATCGGTCGTAGGGAGCTCCGGAGGAAGATCAGCGCTTTGTTGCTACACACACATCTCTCTGCACACAGGTAGAATTCAAACAAAAGTCTTTAACTTTAGGAAACTCATATTGCATGGATCGTGAGTGAAAGTGTATAATCAGCTTTGCAGGTGGAGGAGGAGGGTGTGTTGGGTTTTTTTTTTTTTTTGCATGCTTTTGCTGTCTGCGTGTGTGTATGTGTGTTTGTGTGCTTTAATTACACTGATTGGCTTTAAAGTGGTGAGGACACAGGATACTGCACCCTCCTCTCCTGAGAGAGAGAGAGAGAGAGAGAGAGAGACATCCAAAGGAGGTTAGTGGACCAGACTTGCTTGCTGCAGTAGTCTCTGTCTCTTTGTGCTCCTCCTCCTCCTCTGCATCACTTTAACCTAGATATAGAAATGACCTTAACCTGCTTTTCATCATCCGCATACTGAGTGACTTGACAGAGAGACTTGTTCTTGGTGCTGATGCTTGTTACGTCCCTCACCAAACACCATTAACTGCATTTTTGCTGTCTATTTGCGTTGGTTTTGTCCGGTTTTGGTATCACAATGGCTCATTATGTTGCCTAGTGTTCATATACCATTATTTGTATGCTATTGCTCTTGTAAAAACCCTTGATAAAATCACAGCACATGGTCAAGTTGCAGTGCACATACTGTAATATTACATGTTAACATTTAAAAAAAAAAAAAAAAAGTAGAGGCATTCAGGCTCAGAGCAAACCACCTGGAGCCAGTCTTCATTTGTTTGCTCCGGATTTGCTCGTGGTGAGTTTTTTGCAGTCGTCCTCTTCTTCTTCTTCGCCTGTAGCTGTTGCCAAGCAACTTGCTTTGATTTCTTTGATTGCAGACCGTGTGTGACAGTGTTTAAAGAGGGATGGACATTGCCCGTGCTGGATGTAAATGGCCGATGGGTGTTCCTTTTTGTCCTGTTGGTGCTGGATCGCAGTATCGGAGACATTATTTCAGTTTAAAGGTCCCATATCGTGCTCATTTTCAGGTTCTTACTTGTTTTTTGCGTTTCTACTAGAACATGTTTACATGCTGTAATGTAAAAAAAAACACTTTATTTTCCTCATACTGTCTGCCTAGATATACCAGTATTTACCCTCTGTCTGAAACGCTCCGTTTTAGTGCGAATTGCAACGGAATTGCGTTGCTAGGCAACAGTTTGGGTCCACGTTTACTTCCTGTCAGCTTATGTTATTTACATACACTGCAACAGGAAAATAAACTCGGACACATTTAGAATTTTTATGTTTACGTTTAAAACCGTGTAACGGTCTAAATATTGTATATTTGTGACATCACAAATAGACAGAAATTGTGTTTGAAACGGCTTGTTTCAAACACAATTTCTGAATACGGGCTGTGTGTATTCATCTGTGGATTGAGCGTTTTGACCCCTTACCTTGACCCTGTTTTCCCATCACTTCAATCATGCTGATTGATTTTTACTTCACTGTTGAGTTCCTGATGTTTTGCCTGCGTGCAGCTGACCAGTACGATATCAAAGCGGTGACGCAGCCTCCAGAAATCAAATGCGTCTTCTCCTTGAACATTCTTACAGTTGCTCTGCAAAGAGATTTCTAGTTAATCTCGGAACAGCTTTTATTTATTTTGCACACAGCTTTACAACAGCAGTGCCCGTAAGACAGGCAAACACGTCCACCCGGCAAGGAGAAGCAAGGAGGCAGCATCGAAAAACCATAGCTTCAGATCAGTTCATCTACATCTTTTTAAATCAGCATCTCATTAAAGAGAGGTCAATGTGTATTAAATCACAATTTTCAGGTCGATTTTTGGAGCATCCATCAGTAAAACAAGGCATAAAAGCTCCATAGTGAAGCCACAGATTTTATCAGTAACATTCAAAATTGAGGGGTAAACCAAGTTGTGGAGGTTTAAAGGTGCTATTGATCAGATTGATAACATTCAGCCACTAGATGTCACATTCTCCCTCCCCCGTTCCATTGCATTCACTTCACAACAAGTCATTGCCGGGCACTTGGCGTCAATCTCTGCCATTTATCTTTTCTTTTTTTTCCACACTAACTGACGACCCAGAGATATCACGTGACACCAACGTTGTTTTACTATTGGCTCACAAGCCTTGTTAGAAGTGGGAACCGCACGTCAGATATCTTCCACAGAGATAAACAAAACATTCATTTTGGACCCGCCAACATTTATAAAATGATTAATTCACAATCATAATATTTTTTTTCCAGGAAAAGCCATACATTTATTTGCCACCTTTCTAAAAGCTCTGTGGTTGTGTTATTTAAAAAAAAAAAAAAGAAAAAAAAGGTCTGCGTAAAAATGTTGTCAACAAGACCTTTAAGTCTGTTTTTATTGTCCTCGCTCTCTTTAGAATAGCTTTTGTTTGGTCCCCATTGGAAATCACCAGCTGATTCTGGAAATAACGAGGCGAAGCAGCAAAACTGCCAATTCAGACAGAGCGTTTGCCAATACCTCCGCTGGGCCAGGGGACAGGAAAATCACAGCCAGCTCTCCATTTGATTAGATAGTCAATGACAGTAGGGTACCTGCCACATACTCAATGTCCCACTGAGACAGTCACAGTGCCTGTTAGCGAAGCTGAAGGTTTTTTTTTTTTATGTGTCCGGTGGAAGTGCAATTTTCCGTCCCCACCCCACCTCAGCACCGCGGACTGTGAGAACATTGACAGGAACAACACGCTTATCAACGATGTCTTCTTCCTCCGAACCTCTCCCTCTTCCCAGAAAGCACACACACACACACAAACACACACACACACACATAATCGCACGTTACATAACAGCTGTGTGGTTGATGATGCTAAAGCTCGGTGAGCCAAGAGGACACCGGTGGTGGAAATGGGACCGAAGGAGAGACGGGGATGAGAGAGGCCCGACGTGGCGACGAGAAAACAATGCGTGCAAGGAAAGGAGAGATAAAGGGCGGTGCAGGTGTGTGTGTTGGGGGGGGGGGGGGGGGGGTTTAGGTGGAGCGGTGAATGTAAGGCGAGAGAGGGAAAACGTGGAGGAGGGTGGTACTAGTAGGAAGTCTGTTCAACCTCACACGGCTCCCGAGTGTTGTTGACATTAACTGGCCGACGGCCTTCCAGCGGCCGATCCGTTGATGGGCCTCCGCTGGCCGCCTTCCAGGAAGAGAGTGATACTCCGCCTGGTGTTATTGGATGAAGTCCCAAACATTACAGTCAAATCAGCGCCGTTCAAACGGACACTAATGTCACTCGATTGCGGTTTGTGTTGCGCCGCGTTGTGTATGTTTGCAGTATGCCGTCATCTCTCAGTTTTATAATGAGTGTGTTATCAGCTGACAATGAGTGGATGACATGAATAGGAAATCATGTGAGCGCCCCTCGGGCCAGCTGTTACACTGAGAATTGAAAAAACGATGTCTAAACAAAGCCTCCTCATGTTTGTGCATGTCTGATATTAGCTCGAATTCTAAGTAGCTCTTAGGCTGTGAATGACACTTTGTGGCTATTTTTGATTTCCCCCGTGGGAATGGACGACAGCTAAAAGTGATGAAGGTACACAGTGGTGTGCGTCTGCCTAAGTGCTTCTGCTTTATTCTTTGATAATGCAGTAAAAAAAGGAGAAGTCACCTTGACACAGTAGGAGAAGAGCACATGAGGAGATGATGGCACTTTTCAAAAGTGCCTAAAATGCCTTTGTCGTAATCTTCAGCTGTTAAAAGTTTGGATTCTTCAAAATGAAATCAATCATCATGTCATAGGACAAGGTCTGTGTGCTGTGATTGGGTATCCAATTAGAGATGGTTTTGGTATTGCCCAGGCGATAACCTCAGGGTCTGAAAAGTGAAGCCAATGCTGGAAGTGCCTTAAAGTTGCATTCTCTCTAATAGCCAGCAGGGGGCGACTCCTCTGGTTGCAAAAAGAAGTCTGATTGTATAGAAGTCTATGAGAAAATGACCCTACTTCTTACTTGATTTATTACCTCAGTAAACATCGTAAACATGAGTTTATGGTCTCAATCGCTAGTTACAAGTCTTCTTCAATACAGCATGATATTAATTTTAGTAAATTATGGTCCAATTTAGAGTCAAACAGGCCATAAAGCAGGGTATGATTTAGGGCGTGGCTACCTTGAGATTGATAGGTCGCTACCACGGCGTTGTCAGGACTGGTTGTTGTCAGTGTTTTCGTCTTCATTCTGGCTGTAGATAACTTCCTCATTCTCAATCCTGCCTACAAAGCTCTGATCGGCTCAGCTAAACTATTTGGTTTGGTGTATCCACCGCTAGGTGGCTGTTTTTGTTTTTTTTACTGCCATATTATGTTGAGACTCATTCACTTTGAAGTTCACAATGAAAGAAAAATGCGTGAATCGAGCACCTAACAAGGTCAAAGAGTATTTCTTTCATCGCATTCCATTTTCCATCAAAGTATTTTGTCCAGTGTTTTGGGTATTTGTGTTCCAGAGAGGAAGAGAACTGAAGGGATGCAGGAAACGCAACAATGCAACCCGGTCATGTGATGGCCACCGTTACACAACCCCCCCGCCACCCACTATTGTCTGCTACATCCCCCGACTATTGTTGCGCCGCGCAACAGAAGTCATTCATTTAACAAAGCGCAAACCACCTGCTCGCGCCAATACTGTGTTCACAACAAAGACGCACGCAGACAATGAAAAATGCAGCTCAGAAATACAGGTTGAACGGGACGTAATTAAGAAACAGAACATTTCTAACTTTTAAAACTGCATAAATTGGCTTATACTTTCCTGACATGAGCAGAGAAAAATTGATTGAATACTAAAGTAGAGACTTGATCTGTAGTTCGTGGAAGTGAGATGGGGATGGTTGACCTCTAGAGTCAGGGCTTCATCTCATGACACAGTGCTGTGTTTTTGGTGGTGAAAAGCTGCAGAAGCCTCTGCATCACATTCCAGCGTTAGACTGGAATGTCAGAATGCTACTTGGGCTTTAGGTGTTGAGTGTGTGTGTATTTGTGTGTGTGTGTGTGTGTGAGAAGGGGGGTGGGGGGGGGGCTCGGGGCGCCGTCGTCTGTGTGGGTGTTGTCATTTCCTTTTCCATGTTGAGCCCAGCCGAGCCGCGGACCCTCAAAGTCGGGGCATTTTTAGGAAGTGAGGTCATGTAGGCGAAACTGTTACTTCTTCGGAGGATCAAGAATTTTTGATTTATGGTTGAGGTTCAACCATCTGTTTAGTATTTTGTCAATGGGAATGACTCACAGCTATCAGCGAATGGAGGATGTTTTTTTCATTGCCTGAAGATAAATCTTCCTTTGGGATGAGGCAGACTTGACAGACAGATTTGCAGGCGGTAGAGCAGGATTGAAAAGAAAGTCCCGAGCAAACCACGAGGGTAACAGCTCTCACTTTTCACCTTAAAGGAATACTCCACCCACAATATGACCATGTGTATATCAATTACTCCCCCCCACTTTACCTTGAATTCTCGAAGAAAACTTGGGTTTTCTCACATGCCTGATCTTTTTTTTTTTTTTGAGGTAAATCAACTTCCCAGTACGAACACTTAAATAGCCCTTGCTTAAATCATTATGTCCTAAAAGTTGTAAAATGAACTAATAGCCGAATCCAGAGTTATTTTCCTCGGCACTGCTCTGCACGCTCATATGACATCTCCGGTTCTGCCAGCTTCCTGCTAGCTGTGTGCGGCTGTGATAATGGATATATTGGCTGTAATTCATTACTTTTATTATCTTATAATACACCCATGGGCTGTATGCTGTAAAGCCTGTACCGCGGTGGATGTATTAACGTCTCTGTTCCCAAACAACCGGCTATCGGAACAGTAGCTAGTAGTGCTAGTAGCATGACATAAACAGAATTTAATGGAGTTGTGCTAACACGCAGGTCAAAAGCACAGGACACAACCTCTTATACATCCATAGTCTGCGGTCTATTGGACATCGATTTTGGAGGTCTTTGACATTAAAAATGTTAAGATTGCTCTCAAAATCTGTGGGCTGGATTTTTCTAACTACAGTTTATGTCCATCGCTCACTTTATGCTCCTCTGGGAAGCGGTCGAGCAAATTTGTTTATTAAATAAATAAGTATAGGGTAATAATACGTAAGTAAATAGTCATAATAGTATGCATATTTCTACTATTTTTATTGTTCAACACAGACCATTTCGGTAGCGTCATTCAAATTATGACAATAGAAGGCGGAGGCTTTACTGGTGTCCGGTAGTCGCTTTCAGTCCAAAATGGCGGAGGCGTAGCTCTGCTGCTGGGTGCCGACGTTGCGATGGAACGATCAATTGACTTTCACTTCTCAGCAATATACGTCCGTTCTTTGGTATCGCACCTGCGCAAACCCGAGATTGTTTATGCGGAAGTGTTTGAATGGGTTTTTAGCAAAGATGAACGTGTTTGGGAAGTACCGAGCAAACGACTTGATAAACAAGACTTGGTATTATACACAAGTCGTGTGAGAGTTTGTAAACAGATGTTTCGATATGGTATTGCTGTTGTTAAACGCGGCCCCCCATTTCCTCCAATTCATCAAGACTTTTCTTGCAAGAAGAATTCAAGGCAACTAAGGCTGAGTAATTGATATACAAATGATCATGCTGTGGGTGAAGTATTCCTTTAAAGACTCACTCTATGCAGTTACTGCTGCTGTTACGATCGCAATCGCTCTCTCTCAGCTGGATGAAACAAATTTTGAGGATGTTCCCGTGGGTTGTTGGAAGGTTGTCGGGAGAATTACAAATCAGTAAGTGAATCGGAAGACGATTACGACACTTCACCACAAAATAATTCCTGGAATGTGCTAAACATCACAGGCTGCGTAATGGAATGTGTTTACTTTAGAGGTTGGCTAAAGGTTAGCACTTTGATTTTGGGTTAGGATCATAACTAGGTCAAGGTGCCATAGAGGTGATTAGGGTTAAGTGTTGGAGCTGAACTAACTGAAGTCTATGTATGTATCTTCTCAAATAAGACAAAAACAAGCTTTATGTTTATTTCAATTGTAATATTTTTGATGATATGCTCTTGAGGAATTTCCTGGGGGTGAATCAGTTGAGACATTTTGTTTATGCAGTGCTATTACGTTAGACAAGCAAAGACAGGAATATTTGAAATTGCTTCCTAGGAATACATATAAATATCTTTATTTTCACACTTTCACCGGTGTTGACCACAAAATGGCTTCCGTATTTCAGACTTGTATTGAATCCCTGATATTCCTTTGAAACCACAGAATATAGCACAGATGGAGAAAAAAAAAAAACGTATTCTCTAAATAAATGGGTAATAATTGGCAGGCTCGGACATGTTTACTGTCACCAGGCTGTTTTCTTCCTGTGTGAAGCATCCCTTCCTCCTGCTGTCTAAATACGGCAGGATAATGAGATAGTTACTGGAAATAGACGGGTGATTAACACACTGCTCCTCTCAGTGTGTGTGTGTGTGTGTGTGTGTGTGTGTGTGTGTGTGTGTGTGTGTGTGTGTGTGTGTGTGTGTGTGTGTGTGTGTCTGTGTGTGTGAGGCAGAGCAGAGCTAGTTAATGCTATAACTTAACACTGGGAAGAGATCCAGTCTCTTAGGACAACAGTGTTAAATATGCCCTCTAGTCTTTTATATGCTGCTCAGGCTGGGTCAGATATGCAGCGTCAAAACGTATTCATGGACGGGGATGTTGTTTCTTGAGAAAGTGCAAATCTGAATATTAGGGCTGTCAAAGTTAACGCGATAATAACGCGTCAACGCAAATTCGTTTTAACGCCACTAATTTCTTTAACGCATTAACGCAACTTGCGATTATTAATTAACCTCTTAAAAATCCAACTGATCTTTCAGAGGTTGTAGCGGCGGGCTCAGTTTTAAAGCAAGAGTGAAGATACTGGATACTACATCATATGAAACTAGAAAAAAGCTAAGGAATCCATCGGTACCAACCATGTCATACTAGCTTGTCGAGAAGGATAATAAATAACGCTCCAAATCTACGCTAAATTTTGGTGAAGAAAAACTGGCATGGCCATTTTCAAAGGGGTCCCTTGACCTCTGACCTCAACATATGTGAATGTTCTATGGGTACCCACGAGTCTCCCTTTTACAGACATGCCTACTTTATGATAATCACAGTTTTGGGGCAAGTCATAGTCAAGTCAGCACACTGACAGCTGTTGTTGCCTGTGGCCTTGGCTTGAGTTTGCCATGTTATGATTTGCACATATTTTTTATGCTAAATGCAGTACCTGTGAGGGTTTCTGGACATTTGCCCACTCCCATGTAGATAAGAGTTATAAATACTTGAAAAATCTCTCTTTAAGGTGCATTTTGAACAATTTATATTACAAATAATTTGCGATTAATCGTGATAAATTATGGACAAATGTGTGATTAATTGCGATTAAATATTTAAATCAATTCACAGCCCAACTAAATATCTAAATTATTTCAATTTAGAGCTGTTATCATAAAGCGTGTTAGCATTGGCGTGCAATCTAAATGTGCTGCATTTGCTGCATCGTGTTATCAAGTCAGCTAATTAGCTAGCTTGCTGGGGTGTGTTTTTGTTCTAAACATAGCTAGCTGCCATGAGTGGGAGCCAGTGTTGTGCCGTGATGCAAGTCGCTAATCTAATCTCTCTCCACTCTGACTCAAACAGTGCGTTTAAGGCCGTGCTGCTAACTTTGAACTGCTGATATGAGCTAATCGTAGGCAACGTAACATCAACAGTTGTGGGTGGTGCCCATAGTCACGCTAATGTGTGATATGCTGATGATGTTAATGATGCGTGGTCGACCACCCTGGCAGCATAAAGAGGGCAGCACGCGGTTGTGATATATCTGTTCTTAGAAAGGAAGTCCAGCAACTGCAAAAAAAAAAAAAGCCACTTTTGCATTTATACACCATTTTCTAATTTTGTGTGACACTAATGGCCTCTTTTCACTCTAGATAAAATCCACAAAAAAATCCTTAAACGTTAGCTTCTCTGACCGCAGATCTCGAACCTTTAACCCGTCGGCCCGTTGGCCTCGCTGTGTGGTCTCCGCGCTGAGAGTCCTGTGGGACAAAATACTAAAATGGGCCGTCTGATGCTGGGAAAGGATTACAATTATATGCTCGGTGGCTTTTTCTTCACTCACAAGTTTCACATACACACAGGAACGGGCACGACCGCATTCTCGAAAACCCTCAAACTCAGCCATCCGTGTGTCCCCTCCGACCTCCTCTAGCCAAGATTTGTCTTCTTCCTTCGCTTATTTCTTGAACGTCACCCTGTTATCTTTATTTGTCTGATTCCATTGAGGCTTGTCTTTTATCTCTTCAGATTCACTACGGAGATTACTCACAGCGTTTTTAGTAACAGACCTATTTAAGGCTCATGAAGTCATAATAATAGATGAACTGTTATCTATGTCAGCACTTTTACCATTGTTTGCATGTTGAGCCATTGAGAGGCAATAGAAATGCTCCCAATCTCGTATTTAGCACCTTTAAGATACTCTTATTTTAAAAAATTCCCATCTCACATTTCCTTCCACGCACACCTCCTTCCTACAGAACCCCAGTAATAAAATTGCCAAATCATATTTTAGTTGCGCATTTCTATAAATGTAACCGATTGTGTTAAATGGACATATGATATCGTCTCATGTCGACCGCCGGCCCTTTAATTGAATCGAATCAAAAATCATATCACGGAGGGGTGTAACAATATCGATTCAATGATCAGCGATTCAATGTATCGATGCAAAGCGAAAACATCTGTACATATCGTCATCTTTAAGAAGCACCTTTATTTTGAAATTCCCATGGCACGTCTGTGTCACGATTTCCGTCCAAGCGAACCTCCTTCCCACAGAACCCAGTAATGAAATTGTCAAATCATATCAGTTATGTGAATCCCTCAGAACTAAAGAGCAAATGTTTGCTTCTTTTTTTTTTTCACAGTACTAGGCTGTGTTTAATACAGAGTCACAGTTCTGCAGGCCTCCTGTAACCATGTTACTCCTCATTTAAGATGTCTGGTCCATTTAGTTGATTAAATCAAATTAACTTATTACACTTCGTGGCTTTATAGCTGCTTCTTGGTTCGTGCTGGCACAAATCAGTAAATTACTCGTGGTAAAGTTATTTATTGGCAATAATGTATTTCATATAACCAGTGTCTTTTCTACGTAGCTGTGTATATCTTACAGAAAAACAGTAATTGTTGCACCTCTACTGTGCATATAGGGGTCTTAAACAGAGCTTATTTCGCAACAGTGACTAAGTCACTGCACATTAACTGTCACATAATACGCACACGGTGCACCATTTCACCGGGCAACCAGCCCAGCAAAGTACAGTTTGTTTTACTGTCACAGTATGAAATATTATTATACACAGAGATCTGGGCTCTGGCTAAAGAAAGCAGTACGGTCGGTGCTTGAGCTCAGTCCAAGACATAACTCTTCAGTGCTGCTGCTACACTGTGTTTTGTCCCAGTTAGTCCTGAGGCCGGTGCTGCGAAGCAGGATTTGGCGTTAGCGAGGTAATTTCAGGGTTAACCCTTCGGGTTTTTTTCTGTCCTACGAAGGTGGATCACTTCTTACCGGGGTAGATCGCCATGGTAACTTATGCTGAACAGTTAACCTGCTCCGGAGCAGGTTATGTTCCAGATAAGAGATCAAATCATAATACAGTAAAAGCACCGCCTACCGACCAATCAGAGCTCAGCGCGCGGATCGTATGATAATATTACACACATATGAAGACGTTGAGTTCATATTCCAGGCTAAAGACAACACAGTTTAAACTGACAAATGCAGGAAGGACAGCTGGATTTATGCTGCGGGTGTTTACCGCTTTGAAATATGTATTTATATTTCTTTTTTTCACTAGTCCGTTTCGGACCGCCGGAGACGGGGACATAGCTGAAAGAAGGTTGAAGTAGTCACACACGCCACATATTTGTTAATTTACAGTTCTTAAAGTTGTTTATATCTAGACGACTACATCTGACTTTTGAGTGTTCCGTCAAATTAATAAGTCTGTTAATTTACGCGTTCGCACATCGGGAGTTTTTTTCTTTCGCCGGCCGTCCTTCCTGCATTTGGCAGCTTCAACTGTGTTACTTTTAGCCTGTATTAAGTGTTTAACTTCTTCGTATTTGTCTAATATAGTTTGCTCTTCCTTTGTAAAATGTGCGTGTCTGTCTGCGAGTCTGTAGACTTGTCCATGTTTGCGATTGATTGGTCAGATGCTGCAAACACCGCCCCGTTCACGCGAACGCGCTCATAACCAGACTGAGAAACCCTGGGTTGACTTATCGACATGATAACCAGCGTCGTGGGACCGCTTCTCGTTTCTTAGGGTTAGTTAAGCCAGATAACGAGAAGATACCCTGGGTATGTTGAACTCGCTTCGTAGCACAGGCCTCTGCACTTGTGCTGGGAGTGTTAATCTGGCTCTCTCTCTGCCACTGTGCTTGGAGAGTGGTCACACTCTTTGACTACAGACCTTTCTGGTTGGTTAAGAAGAGCCCTCCATCTGTGAGCAGTTTTAAGTGTGTGTGTGTGTGGAGTCTAGCATTAGTATTCAGCCTTGAGAGTCTCAGCGAAGCGCCCGTCGGGCCCTTTGTTGTTGTTTCTTGAAGGGGTCTTGAGGGGTCCGGGGTTGTGTGTGTGTGTGTGTGTGTGTGTGTGTGTGAGTGGTGTCATGAGAGGCTTGGAAAGGGACACAAATAGCTGCAATGTGTCCAGACATGCAGTGCATTCCTCTGTAACACTCGAAACTCAAAAGGCTCCTTAACATGATCTCAGTCTGGTTTTGTTTTTTGTTGTTTCAAGCTCTCTGGCAAAGGGTAGGTGAAAAATCGCATTCATTGTTATTCATTTGCAGTGCCGCAATATGCCGTCACCGCGCTCGTGTGTCTGTGTAGGAAGCCAGGTGGGAGATGCACTATAGACTCCACAAGCCTTATTATGCTGGTGCTTTTTAAACAGGGATGGACATCGCTTTATTGATGCTGTACTGCTTGGCTGTGAACCGTTTAGTCAGAAGCTCTTGTTGTTGGTTCGTGGATGCTGTTTCAACACTGCTAACAGCTAACCGTCCATTAGTTTAATCCAGGTCTTAAATATTTAAATTTAAGGCGAGACACCCCAGGCAAAAAACATCGTTTTCCATGCACTGGTCAATTTTGAGAGTTTATGGCTATTTGGCTTCCATAACATGTCTTCTTTCAGACTAGTGGAAAGTAAACAGACAAAATACACATTTAGGTGTTTTACTACACTTTGTCTATTTGCATTAGATAATGCCTCATTTGCATATTTAAACATAACATTTCAAAAAACGTGTAATACAAAAAATAATTGTTTTAATGTAAGTAATCAACAGGGCAACAAGTTTCATGGTAATTAAATTTTTACCCTGTTCACCTGTAGTGTTTTACAAAATGTATGGGATTTTACAATACATACCTTTAAAGGTGCTATTGATTACATTCAGCCACTAGATGTCGCATTCTCCCTCCCCCATTCCATTGCATTTACTTCACAACAAGTCGTTGCCAGGCACGTACCATCAGTCTCAGCCAATTATCCGTTTTTTTTCACACTAGCTGACGACCCAGAGATATCACGTGATACCAACGTTGTTTTACTATTGGCTCACAAGCCTTGTTAGAAGCGGGAACCAAACGTCAGATATCTGCCACAGAGATAAACAAAACATCCATTTTGGACCCGCCAACATTTTTTTTTTAAAGGATTAATTCACAGTCATATTTTTTTTCAGGAAAAGCCATACTTTTATTAAGCACCTCTCTAAAAGCTTTGTGGATGCATTATTTAAAAATAAAAAAAAAATCATCTACATAAAAATGTTATCAATAAGACTTTAAAAGCCATTTTTCTCATACGTACTCAGAGCCAGAAATCTCCACTTCAGTAGCACTTACACACACCAACCTTTCCAGTTTTATTCCTATCTATATTCTGAAGGGTTTTACAGAGGGGTTTGTTCATGAATCATTCATAGCCTGATTTATAGAATATTTTATTCCTAAAAACATGGTGAAAATGGATTTTTTTAATGGCTGATTTATGGAGTGAATAAAAACCTTTGACTCTAATATGTCAACAAAATGAAACAAGAATTTTGAACCAAGCTTTATCCAATGTTCAGATTTCAGTTCAGGAAATGTATGCAAATTAGCAAATATTTGATAAGATAATGCCTCCTTTGCATATTTAAACTTAACATTTTCAGAAAACTTGTAATACAAAAAATAATTGTAATACAAAAAATAATTGTAAGTAATCAACTGGGGGAGTTTCTTGACGATATCTATTAGTTACATTTTTTTACCCTATTCACCTGGGGTGTATCCCCTTAAAATGTCTAAAATTGTAAAACTAAAAAGCAAATAAGCCAATTTCCAAACACACTAAAGAGAATATACAATGTTTTTATTAGTACATCTATTTTGTGTTGACTTGGCTGATCTGGTTGTTGTTTTTCAGACCATTTATTTTGCCAAGTCTTGACCCCAATGAACTAGCAGTCTGCGATTGTGTGTGTGTTCTAGTTCAGGTGGCCAAGAGATTTTTTTGGTGTATTTCCTGTGTTGAGGGCCATTTCCATGGATACAAGTTAGCGCCGCTTCCTGGTTTCCTGTTTAGATAACCTGCGAGCCGTGATAGGCTTTTATCCAATCAGTCGCTTCCTTTACTTCGCAGCATCATTCGTTTTAAAGTGTCCACACCACCCGTCTTTAAATACATTGTCACTATCTTCATCGTCCAGCGTGACTTGAGTGGTTTTCAAAATAACTGTATGAGAGTGAAGTATCTGAGAGGGTGTTGCCCTTCACTGCAGGCACCGCTGGACTCAGCAACTGGCAGCTTTTATGTGAAAGGGATTGCTTTTTGATCGGATTTTACAGCGTGGAAAAGCACTTACACGATGTCCATAGTTGAATTCACTTGAGGCAGTTAGACTGTACAATACATCAGTGGTTCCCAGCCTATTTTCCTTGAAGCTTCCCTTATTTGTATCCAAGGAAAGCTGAGCACTGAAAGTGAGCAGTGACAATGTTGTTTTTGAAAGGCTAAACGCCGATAAATACGGATTGAAGATTAGATAGATAAAAACATGGTGTGAATTTTGTAAATTATTACATCTATCTTTTTTCAATAAATGTTGACTTTTGGACTTTACAATGTGCTGGAGTTATTGGAAACGTTTGTTGACATCATAATGAACCCTTCCTTCCTATTCTGAAATGTCAAATGTGTCCTAAATATTTACAAAAATCCGTTTTTAAATAGTTTTGTAGAGAGGGAATACTACTGTGCATGTACAGAATCATGCTTTATTTTAACACTGTTTTATTTATTTTTTTATTACATTATAGAAAGTACAATGTTTCAAAACCCCAAGGCGACATCATTTCTTTTAATTTCCTCAAAGTGCTCACCCTCTACTGTATATCTTTATTAATTATACAACACCTAGTTTTAGCAAGGCTAAGGAGTTCTCATCCCATGTTGGTATTGTGAATATTTGGCTCGGCTAAATTAATAAATGGTTGTTCGCATACTTAAAGCAAAGGTCAATTCTGCCAAGAAGTGAAAGTCAATTATTCGTTCTATTGCAACATCAGCACCCAGCAGCAGAGCTACGCTTCCGCCATTTTGGACTGAAAGCGACTACCAGACGCCAGTAAAACGTCTGCCTTCAAAGTGCCGTACGAAAGTCAAACGAAATTATTTCTATTCTTTTGTCATATTCGAACGAAATGGCCTTTGTGGAACAATAAAATATGAACAATGTAATAAGCGTATTCAGTCCAAAATGGCGGCGGCGGCGGCGGCGGCTGTTCCCGGAGTTTCATTCCTTTGCTTCTATACTCTTTGCTTAAAGGGGATACTTCGAAAACCTACATGTATATTTTGAATATCAAAGACTTTCCTTCCTTCTTTAGGCTTTAAAGGGGACACAATTCTTCTAAATTCATGGAGGAAGACATAATATCTTCTTTTCTCTAAATGTGAAGCTCAAGATTACATGTAAAAACCTATTTTGAATTATTGAAGATTTAATAACCATCTCACCCATATGATGTTTGACCGAATGTCCTGTTTCAGTCCAAAATGTGCGTCGAATAGTGAACACTCGTAGACACCAATGAAATACTGCCTCTGTGACTTCAAACATGCCTGTGTTTGACTTGAAATGCAAAGTTGCATTATTATTGTATGCAGAATTAATGATTTAAATCGACACAAATACACACACAGATTGTATACCCTGGAGCCATGCAGGACATGGCCTAAATTACTAAAAGAGTACAAGTGATTTTCATATTGAGCATATTTTTCTGTTGTTACTCATGTAAACAACTTGTTTTTTTTAATGTGCAAAATCTTCTGTGTTTGTACTTTACATTGTATGTGTGTGTGTGTCAATTGGGTGTTCCTAGCATGCTGCGATGGTTAAGTGTGTCATTCGTTTTGTTTCTGATCAATCAACTTCCATGATATAAGACTGCTCTGGGCACTACTCTTTATTGACTGGTTAGCGTTGACCCAGATGCATGCGATCACACATGTAGACACGCACGCGAATAAGCCGTCACATTTACTCCTGCTGTTTCTTTTTCCCTAGTCTTTCGTTTTCTAACAAAGTCTCTTTCACAGCTTGTCCGTTAGTCAGTCGTTAGCTCTTCCATCTGTAAATCACCAGTACTGGCGTAATGACCATCACAAGTCTCTTTGTGTGTTACAACAACCCATCCAGGAATTGAACCCCCCAGTGCACATGCAATAATTAGGTTACTGTCCCAATTTTTTCTGTGACCGATTTCTCTTCATCGTACGGATCGAGAGTTATTTATAGCCTGGGAACTCACCGAGAAGTTGCGATTTGTCATTTTAAACAGGGACACTCCAAAAGGGACAGGGGTGTTAGGAATTTTGCTTGAGTGGCACAGCTCACATTTAATTTCATTTTTATTTTTGTCAGCGATGTCATCCAGACAATTTCACAGTTGGTTAGCAGGGACAGCTACTGTTTGTCGCACTCCGACAGGACTGGAGCACCCTGCTGTTCTCAACGTACCCACTGATTTCAATCTGTTTTATAAATTAGATTCAATAATGTCAGGGGCGTTAAAGGTTGAGTTTGCGCAGGTTTCATTTTTTTTTCATTGCAGAATTTTTAAGAAAAAAGTTTGAAAGGTGATATTTCAGCCCTGGTATTCAAAGAAGACATTGATTAATAAGGCTTGTGCAAAGTCCCTCCATGTGTACAAAACCTGGTTTGGTTTCTTGTCGTCGACACAAGGTCAACTTTTCACAGTAAGTGAGGAGGCAACTATAGCTAATTGGAGCAAAAGTAATGCCCAGGGAAGAGGTAATATATCATATTCTGTCAAATACCTCAGTAAAACTGCATGCTTTGTCATTTGGTTTTTAGAAATAAAACTTTACAGCACTATTTGCTTGCCTTGCACAGCAGCCGAACTGTAGCGATGTCACGAGATAACACGAAAAATTGCGGGATCACGTATCCAGTAATCGAGGATCAACTTCCAAGTAATGCGTTTGTGGCCGGCAAGTCAGCTCACGGACCAATCAGCATCCTGTGAGGAGCTACTGGCAGCTATGGGCGTGGCTCATGTGTGTGTGAGGTAACACGGAGCGGCTACTGTCAGTTCTAAACAACAATGGCGGCTCCTGAAGAGGTTAGCGTAGCCGCAATACAATCAGTTAAATCAGAACTGGAGAGTATGTCTTCATTGAAAGAAGAGCAATGAACGGCACTGATGTTTTCGCTCTTCTCCCGACTGGCTTCGGCAAGAGTTTGATTGACAGGTGGTTCATCCAATGACCTGCCAAGTATTTTTTGAAAGTGCCTTGCCCTTTTTCAAACAGTTTCCAACGACGGCTTCTCAGATTGGTAACAAACCATCTGGCAGGTCGGGTTAACTGATTGCCGAAATGCTGACGGCATCGGTACCTCTCTCGCAGCGCCGCCCTCCATCATTTAGCAGCCGCCAACACGATATCAGATCTAATTGCTCTCGTCGAATTCGAGGAAAGTGTTTCCAGTGCGTCCCGATGTAGTGCTTGTGAGCAGAGAAAGTGAACCGTGACTCAGGTCAGCTCCGGTTTCCACCGGCCTGATCCTATGACCCGACAGGTACACGCTTACGCACACGACACCTATACAGGCGAGTGGCATTAGAGTCTGAGACTTCATTTTGGCATCGACGTTACCGATAGATAACTTTTTTTTTGATAGTTTTAAGCTTAATAATGACAGAGATTTGGTTTCTTCTATTGAGTTTCATTTTTGTCAAGAAGGACAAGCCACTGAAACAGCATTAAGGCCAGCCTGTTGCATGTTAAGTCTCCACTAAAAGCCCTAATAAGTACTTTTATTAAAAGGTGAATACAGCTAGTACAGCTTTCATATGGGACTGAGTCAACAGTCCCGTACTGACGATGACAGAGGAAAATGCCATTACCTCCCTTATCACCTCCTCCCCCTTTCTTCAGTCATCATCTCTTCATCATCGCCTCCCTGCCTTCCTCTTTCCCCCCCCGTCCCCCCCGTCCCCTCAGGTTTTGACAGGGAGCTGCAGGTTAAAGGGAAAGTGGGCGAGCGACATACGAGGAAGGGAGGAGTGGGGAGCCACAGGATGGATGTTTTTGGTGTGTGTGTGTGTGTGTTTGTACGAGGGCCTGCACAGAAGGGGTCTTTGTGGGTGAGGGCATCTGGAGAAACACACTCACATACACACACACACACACATTTAGCCCATGACATCACAGCTTTACAGAGCAGCCGGCAGGAATGTTACTGAGAAAGGAGAGGCTTTGTGGAGGAGAGGAAAGAGACGGGAGGGGAGGAAAAGGAGGAGAAGAAGAGGAGGAAAAGGCTTGGCCAGGGGAAAAAGTCCGGCACTCCCACTATCTGGAACCAGGACGGAGCGAGTGCTGGACTGGGAAGTGAACAGAGCTAAATAGGAAAACGGATATTGAAAGAAGTCGTGGATGGTATTGTAATATTAACAAAACTGAAGGAAGCTTGCTTTTAAAAAATTACCTCATGGATGTACAGATATCACTGAAATAGACTACTGGGTGAGTACCAGCCCTATTTAACTTTTTGGGGGTTGTACGGCAGTTTTGTTTGGCTGTTTAAGGTCTTTTTATGGAACTTTTGTATTTTGGTTTGATTTGATGAGAACGCCAAATATGTTGTGCAAGCTATAACAAAACGGGAACTGGAATACCGTAAAGGAAAAAGAGAAGCAAGTGTCAGAATAGACACACAAATAGATGTGTTTGTATTAGATTCATGTCAAAGTTGAATATCTGTTGTTGTCGACAAAGGTTCTCCAGATGCTACGGCGTAATGTTGGGAGAATTGAACTGCACACTTTAGCCTGGAGACCCCATTAAGTGCTCTCTTCTGGCCTTATGTTTATGCCAACTGTCAGCCCACATGTCTCTCTATTGATATTACTTACCAGTTACCCACTACTTAGTTTAGTTTGTCAATGACGTACAACCACTCTCCTCCCAACACCTCCAAACTGTCTTAAGCGGAGGCTGAAATCATGAATAAGTACCAGGTAGCACTGTTTGGCCCGGGTTCACAATCCAGGCTGTTTGGATCGGAGATGCTAAACCAGCCGCAGTCTCCAGTTACCACACGGGATCATATTTAGCCAGGAAACGGAGCCGGGAACGCTGGCTGCGCTGGGTTACACACGAGCTTAGTGTGTGTGTGTGCATGTGTGTGTGGAGGACGTACATCATCGGGCTTTCATTCTTACATTCGCCATGTGTTCTGGCTACAGCGTGGGCTAATTGAAGCCTGTGACGCGATGTTAAAAGCATGTAAAGTGGGTTTGTGAGAGACGTCAAGGTTGTGAGTTTACTTCCCGTCGGGGAGTATTCATGTTCTGGTAAACCCCCCCCCCCCCTCCCAGCGTCTAAGGCATGCAGCCGAATGTGTGTATGTTTATGTGTGTGTGTGTGTGTTTGTGATTTTTGTGCATCACAGTCAGAGCGTAAGCATTTCCAGATGTGATGGGAATGGCGATAGGCGGAGAATGAGACAGCATTTAGACACAAGACAGTAATAGTTGACTCAGATAGACTCATGATTGTATCACTCATACTTGTCATGACTTTACATTGAAGTCATTGATTCCCACCCTTTATAACATTAACCTTCACACTCCCAGGTACATTAACCTGTACTCCTGGGTTATTTTCGCAACCTAATTTTATCTTTAACCTGACCCTAACATCACCCTCGCCAACATAAACCCATTATATTTTCGGTTGTCAGTACGTCCGTCCGGTCCATTCTCGTAAGAGCGATATCTCAGGAACGCCTCGAAGGAATTTCTTCAGATTTTGGCACAAACGTCCACTTGGACACAAGGATGAACTGAAAAGATGTTGGCGGTCAAAGGTCAAGGTCACTGTGACCTTACGTCCGTCCCATTGTTGTGATATCTCAGGAACGTCTTGAGGGAATTTCTACAAATTTGGCACAAACGTCCACTTGGAATCAAGGATGAAATGATTAGATTTTGGTGGCCAAAGGTTAAGGTCACTGTGACCTCACCAAACATGTTTTTGGCCATAATTAAAGAATTCATATTCTAATTATGACAATTTCACACAAACGTCTAATAGGATAAAATCACGGACAGACATGGATGTAAACTGTAACTTGAGTGGTTGGTGGAGGCATACAATCTTAATCTGACCATGGCTGGTTACCCAAATCTAAACCACCTTAATACTAATTCAAATCTCTAAAGCCACGTCCTCCTCATCCTAAAGTAGTATATATAATGGTGTAATATCTTTGCTTTGTCGGATTTTCCTTAACTTTCTATCCTTTTTCGGAACAAGCCAAAATACAAACACAGCTGACACATCATGATGGTGAGGGTATGGGACTGACTATTTACACTATATTTTACAATCATGTAACTGTTGCATATACATTCATGGGTATTTACATGCTAATGGAAACTTAGCTGCTGGTCCGAGAGTAATAAAACACTCTGTCTTCAGATATTTGAACGTGAAGAATTTTAGCTTTTTCATTACGGTTACATGATTTCTTTCTGCACTTACACACACTCAAAAATGCTGTCTTACACACTCACACACACACACACACATACACACACACACACACACACACACACACACACACACACACACACACACACACACACACACTCACTCACTCTTTGCTCCTTTAGCTGGCCTGGCAGGGTGTACAGTGTCCCTCACCACAAGTATTAGTGTCCGAGCCTTGAGGACAAGCTAGTTATGCCTGGAATGTCTGTTCACCTCAACGAGAGTCAAAAACACACACGTGAATACACACCTTGGATACAAATACACACACTTGAGAGACCACATTCACACCGTCACACACTGCTGCACAACTACAGTCACACACACACACACTCCTTTTATCGTTTGTGTGTAGCTGAATAGCATTGCATATGAGACATTCTTGTACTATAGTACTGTTTTCCTGAGGCAGTAACAGGATATCCTCCCCCTCTGTACTGTCCTGCCTGCTGGACACACATGCACACACACACACATTCCTACACATGCACGCACATACTCATGCAGGATACAATGGTCAATGTAACAAGACAGAAGACCTCGTCTGCGTGAGTGTGTAAATGGAAGCGACATCTGGTCCTCACATGCTAATATCATTAACTGGGTGTAAAATCATTAGAGTGTGGGAGAGTGTGGAGAACACAAAGAAAGTGGAGGTGAAAGAAGAAAGGAGGAAAGAATACTGTAGCTTAAACATTTCTGTAATATCGTCAATCAAAGAATTCCCTTTGCTGAAGTTAAAAGTTATTAAAGTAGCTTGTATTATCTGTCCAAGTGAGAAATGATATTGATGCTTACAGAGCAGCGAAAGTGGTTATAAAGAGATAAGATAAGATAAGATAGAACTTTATTAATCCCGAAGGAAATTCTTGTGCCACAGATTGCTCAAAATTACAACAAGTTCAAGTGTATAAAATACAAGTGTATAAAATAAAAAGTACTATTTCTAGCACCAGTGCCTAATAGAATAACAATAAAGTAAGATACACTTAGTACAATGAATAAATAAGATAAGTAAAATAAAAAAGGTAAAGTAAGTATGGCATATTATGAGAAAAGATGTAATATTGCACATGATGGACATGAATATGTCAAAACTAATGCCATTCCCATCCGCCTCAGCTGTGCTTTGTGTTTTAGTGCTAATTAGCAAACGTTAGCATGCTAACACAATTAAGATGGTGATCATGGTAAACGTCACGCCTGCTTGGCGTCATCATCATTATAGGGTTGTCATTGTGAGCATGTTAGCATGCTGATGTTAGCATTTAGCTCAAATCTCTACTTTCCCTACGTATACCTGTCGACTCTCAGTCCCAGAGATCACCTGTCAGTCAAACTATCTGCGTTAATGTCTTCTCTTCTATCTTTTAAATTGGTATTTCTGTTAATAGGATGGTTTCCTGTATCGTTTCTGACACAGAGTAGCAAAGTGGATGTTGTTTTACATTAAGATATCATAGATTGTAACATCAATAGACTTGAATTGGAAAAGTGCGATGTATACCTTTAAGAGAATGTGTTTATTCAGATTTTTATATATATATCACACACTTCACGAGACATGCAGTATAAGCATGTGACTGAGCCGGATGGGTCAGCAAAAAGCCCTCAGAGAATGTTTTGTTTTCTCTCAGTAGAAACAGGAGACATGAGGATAGGAGGGAGGAGGAGGAGGAGGAGGAGAGAGGACTGAAGGCAGACAGGGTTGAGGAGGAGTGTGCTGCTTCAGTATATAGACAAGAGAAGGCTTTTTTTCATAATCCACCATGTGACTTCACTGACCACTGTTTTTTTCTTCACTCCCAACAATGCCAGAGTGGAGAGAGGAAGCAAGAGAGGAAGGAAAAGACGCAAAGAGGGAGAGAGAGGGGATTCAGCAGAGGAGAGGGATGAGGACCAAGAAATTGAAAGGGAAAGGGTGTAGATAAAGAAAAGAAAATAATCCAGATTTAAGGCTAGGCCGCCCTCTTCACGTTGATACAAAGTCTGACAGAAATCTGCCACTGATTCCTGTAGAAGCGCCTCATATACTGTAGAGTAGAAATGCCCATGAATATCATTAAATGTCAGTCGGGTAGTGTGTCTAAGTGGGTACAAAGCAAAGACATCCTCCTTACGGTTGGCTGTGTTTGCTTTAACTGAACAGTGAACCAATTCACTGAAGTGCTCCTCATTAAATGGGGCGCATACACTCTCACACGTTACAATGGCGGGGGTCAACAACCCCCTCTTGGAAGTAAACACACCTTGGGAATAGAGGTGTACTTGGCACAAGGCAGTAAAACAGGAAGCCAATATGTGTTTAGCGGCCTCTGTGGAAACAGACAGGTCAGTTAAGGCAGGAGTGTGTGAATGTCGCTACTCGGATCTGGAATGTGTCGGGTGGATGGTTCACAAAAACGAAAGGTCACAGGTTTGATCCCCGCGTGCCAATGCGTCTACCGACATCCGTCCTTTAACCGGACACTCGACCCCTGTTTGTACATTTCCTCTCTCAGTGAAGGTAAACTAATATGGCAGTAAAATATGGGTTATAAGAAAAATGATAAAGTGTTTTATAAAATCAGCCTTTGGTTCTGAAAATGTAGGAAAATAAGGTAGTCAGAAGTCCCAAATTATTGCTTCCTCTAATACAAACTACTGATGACGTGGCCTTGAGCCTATGGAGGATGGAACCTGTCAAAATCAAAGATTAATAAATAAATAAATTATTCAATAAATAAATAAATATAGTCATTAATTTATTGATCATATGGGACATAAATTGATATTTCTGTTTTAATTTGCTTCTTTATTTATCTTTGTATTAATTCCCTAATTTATTTACTCCTCTGTTTTAATTTCCCCTTGTAGTTATTTATGTATTTCATTTTTATTCATTTTTTAAATTATTTATTTATTTTTGCATTCATTTTTTTATTCATTTATTTATTTATTTGAGCAGCAGTAGGCCAATGACCCACTGTACGGAGCCGGTCATGTATTTATTCATTTTTGATTTTGGCAGGTTCCGTCCTCCATATGGCACTTAATCCAAAAACACACCAGTGACGCTGCTCTGTGAACAGCTGAGGCCGGGAAGATGCAGGGAGTGAATGTGTGCAATGTTGAGCAATCAAAATTGAAATATCTCTAAAGTTGCAGAGCCTAGAGTATCCGACAACTCGCTTGCCAGTTATGCACTTAAGAAAAACGTTATGCAGATTGAACAAGTATTATGTTAAAATGTCAAGTGATGCCACATCCTGAAATAAGAAGATAAAAACTATTTAATCGACACATGCTGTGAAGAGGAACATGAAGTTTTGGTAATCCCCACCCACAGTTGTAAAAGTGTCAAGATACTTCCCTTCCTCTTTCTCTTCTTCTACAAACATTTATAAAAATTGATAAACTGCCATCCCGCCTGTCAGTTTGGCTGCGGTCTAAATGTGAGGCTGGAAGAGTTACTGTATCTGATTTATGTGCCAGCACACTGATTCATTCACAGAAGGTCTTTGAACAAAGATGCAATAGTTTTCATGGAAGACTATGTTTCTGTTCTGTCATGAAGCAGCAGCAGCAGAATGGGAGTTGGTGCCCCTTAGTGGTGGGAACCAGTCAGAACACACTCCTGCTGCTGCTGCTGCGGAGGTTTAACTCAACACACTGCTGCTACTGCAATGCAGACAGATGTATATATGTGTGTGAGACGTCTGTCTGTATGAGGTGTGTGTAGAGATTAGGAAGTCTGAGCTCTGAGAAAAAAGTAAAACAGGTTCTCTTTTAATCCCTACTTTTAGGGAAGTTTTTATTATAGTGATCAGTGTTACAGCTTCCCCATGCAGTATCTCTAAGCCTCGTGTCTGTCTGTTTGTTTGTTGACAGAAATCGTGGCGCGCGGCCGAGGATGTCAGTGACGCAACACCGAGAGAGCGAGCCCTGAAGAGCGTCAGTTTCCAGGAATCGGTCAGCGTCATCACTGACAGACCTGCAGCCATGGAACTGGAGAGCCAGCAGATCCAACATGGCTGCCTCAGCAGCCCCAGTAACCGAGCTCACGGTGCAGCCGGTGTGAGAGTAGAGACTCCTGACAGCGAGGTGTTGCAGGTATGCAGGTTTCTTCTCTGAGCAAGACCCAGCTCACATTTTCAGTTTCTTGTTATATTAATACTATAGACATATTTCTTTTACTTATCAACACCAAAAACTTTGACCTGCGCCAATTTATTTTGGGCTAAGTGGAATTTGTACTGGTTTTGACACCGTCTTAAGAACTTGTTTTGAATTGCTTGATTCCTTAAGTCACTATCACCTCAGCACTGTCACCTCACAGCAGGAGGGTCACAGGTTCCAATCCGGCTTGGGGCCCTTCTGTGTGGAATTTGCATGTTCTCCCTGTGTTAGCGTGGGTTTTCTCTGGGTTCTCCGGCTTCCTCCCACAGTCCAAAGACATGCAGATTAGATTAATTGCTGACTCTAAATTGCCCGTAGGTGTGAATGGTTGTCTGTCTCTATGTGTCAGCCCAAAGTCAGCTTGTATCGGCTCCATCCCCTCCGCGACCCTGAATAGGATAAGCGGTTACGGATAATGAATGAATGAATGAGCATGACAGCTATTTGATTATCTGCTGCTGTGTCTGCAGGAGATCCGCTACTTGGACCAGGTTTTGGACGCCGCCTCAGAAACACCCACCAACGGAAGCTCCTCTCCTTCAGAATTCTCCAAACCAATCTACATCGATGGGAACTCTCCCTCCGTCTGCGTGTCGGCCTCCCCTCCCGTCACCTATCACCAATCGGTCGTTGTGGAGGGCCAGAGACAGACCACGTTCCTCCACCACGAGGACTCCGCCGCGAGGACCAACGGCCACGTGCAGGGAGAGGAGCCGGGGAGCGGCAGGGCCAAGTTCGAGCTGAGAGCGTTTCAGGAGGAGAGACGGCCAGCGAAGCTCTTCACCCCCGGAGAGGAGCAGCACGTCAGGGTGACGAGGAGACGACCCTCGGGGGAGGTAAGCGGCCGTTAGGTTACGTATCGGCTGTGACAGATACAGTATTGTGCTGCAAAAACAACACAGCGGTAATGCAAGAACATTACAGTATTCTGGAGTAGACTAAGTCCTACTAAATGAACTTAATGTAAATAAACATAAATTAAAGTTTTTCTTAGATTAGTCCATTTAAAGTTAAGCTTAAAAATTAAATGTTCGCTTCAAATGAATGACTGATAGTATTTGCGATCCTTGTCTAAAATGAGTCCTCCTTTTTATTGTAAACATTTTAAAACCGCACGTTTATCTTGAAGAAAAATCACAATAGCTGAACATTTTTTTGTGTATTTTTTTTTCTCGGTTAGCAAAATAAGACTTTTAAGAGAAAATTATATTCATGACGTTCACCGAAAGGCTTTGAGAATCCGGCCTCGGCATTAAAACACAGGTCTGAAAAACATGAAAATTTGTGGAAATAGTCCCTGAGAGTGTTGACTTAAAAAGGCACATAAAGGGTAGAGTATTAAGTTATATGTTTGTACTTTCTTTATCTACAGTGTTGTATAAGTTATGACAGCTTATGCTGTACTTATCACAACACACTTTAGATCTAGTCATGAAATCGAGAAATGACAACCTAAAAGGGAGGAATTCTGAAATTGAGACTGTGTCGTAAGTTAACCCCGATTGACACAAGAACATGATGCGACAGGCTAGCTGTGGTTTTCATCAGAGATAAGGAAACAGTGAAGACCGGTGGAACCTGTTTTTAAAATCAAACACTGCAGAAATAAATCAACTGGAAAACAAGATCATTGTCAGTGGAGTCACTCTGAAAAAGATCCTCTGATCTACCGTGGTTATTACATGGCTTGCTCAAGGGCAATTACAACTGGTTGGTGAGGCAGTGGAACGGAGCATTATTACTTGCATCAACTTGATCAGGCCTCATTCGACCCCACTGACAGACACTAGTAAATATGCCTACACACTTTCCCCTATCTTTGTCAGCCAACATGTCATTAAAAGCCAATGCTAATGGGAATTTTATTGGGAATGCTCTTTATGAATATTCATACTCTTTTTTTTGTCTTCCTTTCTCAGGCTCAGGAGCTGGAGCGTGAGCGTCAAGAGCTGATCAAAGACCAGGCGGTGAAGAAAAACCCTGGGATCGCCTCGCGCTGGTGGAACCCTCCTGTGGAGGTAGCCTCCCATTCAATCTTTGTTTTTTATTTTTTATATTAACTCCATCGACTTCCTCGCAAACTGACTGATTGGTCTTTTTTTTTTTTGGTTCATTCAAGGTTCCTTTGGAAGACCAGCTGGACACAGAGAAGCTTGAGTCTCTCAAGAAATACCAGGAGAGGAAACAGCAGAAACAGAGCCCCACTTATACATACACACAGGTAACACACACACACATAGGACGAAGGATGAAGATGATGTTTAATTACTGCAGTCGACCAGTGTTATTTGAGGGCGATCCTTGTCGTTAAATTTCTGTCTCTTCTCTTTTCTCCTTTTGTATTCCGTCCTCCCGTCTCTTTCTCTCTATTCGCAGCCCCAGGTGTCAGGGCCCCCCACGGTGGTGACCTTTGACCCCGAGCTGAACAGGAAGCAGGACATCGTGGAGGAGCAGATCAACTTCTCGTCCGCCAGAAAGCAGTTTCTGCAAGGGGAGGCGACCAGGAGGGACGTCGCTCCTCACATGTACTCCGCCAAACCCTTCTCGAAATCCAGGGGCAGCCAGGGGAGCAGCAGCGACATTGTCGCAGAAACCGGGGAGGGTCACGTGAGCTGGTCCGACGAAGGATTTGCGGCGGAATTTACTTGCGCGCGAGCCGTAATGACGATCCTGCCCGATGAGGAGGAAGGGAAGGGCCATTTCCATCCAGGTTTTCACCCGGAGGAGTTCGACTCGGGATTGGACGAGTTGTCCGTCCGTTCTCAGGACACGACCGCGTACAGCTTGGATAATGTGTCCGACAGCGGGGCTTCGCTACCGCCTACCCCGCTGCCGCTCACCCCGGTGTCACCGCCGACCCCCCAGCCCACCACGCCAGTCAACGGGCAGAGCGGCGGCAGTCCAACCGAAGACGAGCTGGAGTACCACGCGGGGGTACTTGTCCAAAATGCCATCCAACACGCCCTGGAAGCTCAGGATGGGGACGAGTGGCAGACGGCCGAGTTGAATTCCTCACAACTGAGCGCCCCCGTGTCTCCGTCCTCGACTTCCACAAGTAGCCCAGTGCCAGTTTCTTCCTCTCCCGTGTCTTCTGGCGGAGCTCCCAGCCTCCAGTCACCTGTGTCCTCCAGTCCCGCTCCATCCAACCTGTCCCCTCAGCCAGACTGGCAGCCAGAAGTAAGAGTTTCCCAAGAGCAGCCCTCCAGTCCGGCAGAGCAACCGCAGCTCCGGACGCCTTCTCCGCCTCCGTCTCAGCCCATCTCGCCGCCGCAGAGGCCCAAGTATGGAGGCCCCAGGATCAAAATCCAGTCCTCTTACGCCAGAGCGCTCGCCTCCTCGGCCCCGGCCCCGGCGCCCGCCTCCGCCGCGGCGGCTCCGGTCGCCAGGCCGACCCCGGTCTACCGTCCCCCTTCTCCCCCGAGCCCGGAGAAACCGGAGTTCAGCTACTTCAGCAAGTACTCGGAGGCGGCCGAGCTGCGCAGCACGGCGGCGGCGGCGCGGGGCCCCGAGGCGGAGGCGGCCAGCGGCCCGTTCCGCCTGCGCTCCAAGAAGCAGCGAACGCTGTCCATGATCGAAGAGGAGATCCGAGCGGCTCAGCAGAGGGAGGAGGAGCTGAAGAAACAGAGGGAGGAGCTGCCCGTCGTCGTCGTCCGCAACACTTCCAGCAACAGTCTCGGCCCCGCGAGGTCGGGGATGCGGCAAACCAAGATTTCCCCGGCGGATAAGATGAAGAGCAACAGCCTGCCAGCTAGACTCACGCTGACAGCGAGGACAGCGCCAGGTTAGTCACTACTGTATCGATTCCCAAGGGTGTTTCTCATTGGTCCCTGTATGAGACCTGGTACAAGGTTGTTGTTGCACTAGAACTAAAAAATACTTAATTATTTTCTTGTGTAAATACCAGTTAGAATGAAAAATTGCTTCAGTAAACCATTCACTCTTGGTGGGATCATCATGTGTTTTTCTGTGACGTGCAGGAAAGATCGAGAAGGTCCGACCCGCACCACCCGTCTCCCCCTCACCCTCAGAAGGAGCCCTGTCCGACGCCGGCAGCGAGGACTCCGGAGGACGACCCAAAAACTTCATGCAGACGCTCATGGAAGACTACGAAACACACAAAGTGAAGAGGAGGGAGAAACTAGAGGACAACAGTGTGAGTATTTGAGCCCGGAAAAAACAGATTAGCAGAGAGAAAGGAAGACTTGTTTTCAACAAAACAAACAAAACACAACCACTGTTTTTTTTTTTTTTATGGGTATGCAAATATAATAAATAAAACAATCGTACTCTAAATAAATAAAATGTAACAAACTAAAAAAAACGTGTAGAAGTTCTTGTTGAACTTCTGTCCGGAGAAGACGTGCAACAAAGATGCCAAAATGTATCTCAGTGACAGTAGCAGAAAGGCGATTATCACGCATTACGTGCTTTTTTGGCTCTTCTGGTTTCCTGGGATTTGGTTATGGTTGAATGCTTCCATCCATGACCTGTTGTTGGCTTGAGCTAATACTGTGCAACACCAAAGGGAACTTCCCAGCCTGAAGCAGGAAATGATTTTGAAAGTAAGTCACAGACGCTGGGGGGGATTTCTGTCCTGACTCAGAATCTTTTTTTCTAATTTTGTTTTAACTGAATATGTCTCTTAATGCCAGGCTATGTCTGGCAGTGCGTCATTATTCAGAATTAAGTCTCTCTTGAGAAGAAGTATTGCATTTTGGCAGACTAAACTGTCGAAATAAAAGTCTAAGTAGAATCATTGGCTTACATGCTGGAAAAAAAGTTACAAAACCAGAAAATGTCACAGACAACAGTTTCACTTCTCCACCTTCTCTTTTCTTGTTTCATAAGCACACGTACACTCGATTTAAAGAGGACCTATTATGCTTTTGTGCTTTTTCCCTTTCCTTTAGTGTGTTTTATAGTTTTTTGTGCATGTTAAAGGTCTGCAAAGTTACAAAGCCCAAAGTCCACGCCAAAGGGAGTTACTCTCCCCCCACGGAAACACTGCTCCTGAACTGCCTGGAACGCCTCGCTTGAAGTCCCGCCTTTTCTTCCGTAACGTGGTGATGTCACCAAGTAACACCTTTGCATAATACCTGCCGAGCGGCTAGTTTGGCACGCCCTCAAACAAAGCCGGTTAGAGCGGAGCTGGAGCGGAGTCCGAAGAGTTTGGTTCGGTTAACCGATCACAACAGCGTGGGCCAGCTGACCAATCAGAGAAGACCGGGAATTTTTTAAACATTAAAGCACGTAAACACGTTCTAGCGGAAACCCAAAATACAAGTATGCACCTGAAAATAAGCATGATAGGTCCTCTTCAACATTCACATACAAGAAAAGATACATCTTACGTTACATTACACTAACAGATCACATACTGCAAAAAAAAGTATGACATTGCGTTCATAGTTATCGTGCTTTTTTTCAAGATATATAACTGAATTAATCTTGAACATGCAGCAGGTTTGTTTTTGTTGCTGATGTTGTTATTGTTTATCCATGATGACATCACATGTGTTGACTATTTGTACTGTGGCTTCTCTCCTGCTGGGCGGTCAGTATGCCCGTTTGTTGCTGGCTAACGAGGTAACAACTGAGGTACCTGTCTCGCCTCAAACCTGTTCACTCCATGAACGGCCTTTACCGACAGACCTGGGTCAGACTAAACTGAAAACTCTTAGAAAAAGTAATACATTCCCATCTATATTTGGACTGTTTCTGTATATATTAGGACATACCTTGGCTCCTACCAGTAGGAAAAAAAAACATTTTAATATATCTGTATTACACCTCACTGAATTGTTTATTCACTACAGTTTGGAGAGGATTATAAAGGCAGTTGTTTTCATGATTGTTATCTCAGTTCAACATAGAAAGAAGTTTCCCAATACAGACTAGTTGCAATAGTGGAGATTTTCATTGGCAATCATTTTCTTGAACAGCATTGTAGATGAGTCAACAGCAAACGCAAACTATGTCACTTCGCTCAGTTTCCCAGATGTGAAAGCGGTCCAGAAAATATAGATGGGGATGTATTATATCAGTTTGAAACCCTAGACCGGGGGGATTCTGAGAAGAAAGCCCTGAAAAAAGTTTGAAATCTGATCCCAGGTCTGCTTGTGGTCTCACTGCATTACTGTTCAACTCTGTGGTGTTGGTGCTGCATGTGCTTGTCCATGAATTTGGTGTGACCTTTGACCCCCCTTCCCCCCTTCCCCATGCACATTTGCTCTCTGTATATAACACATACTATAGACAGCACCAGTTAGACAAATAAATGAAACAAATAAAAGATGCGCTATTTAAAAATATTGGAAAATAATTAATAGCTAATGACGTTAAAGGTATAATATTTAACAGTTGTCGGATGCTGTTTGTAAACTGTTTAAAAAATATGAAAAAGAAAGCTTTTCTGAGTTGTTACATAAGATGGATGTCTATGTTGTGATCATCATAGACTAGAGGTCATAAGAAGCTTAAGTAGTGTTTTAAAAAATAATTTATTTTCAAGTCATTTTCTACCCACAATCTACTTCACCTCCACCCTGGATTCCTGCTCACAGAGAGAAATCTCTCCTGTGTGTGTGAAGATGTGTTTGCAACTGTGTGTGGGTGTGGTTGTGTGTGTCTTGGCATGAGGGTGTGAGAGGGACGGAGCGTATAAAAAATGGAACAGTGTTGAAGCATGAAACTTTCCCTGAAATGGAGTAAAATAACTTGTGTTTTTTAATGTCAAATACTGCAGGTGCGCTTCATTTTGGTGGTTTATTTTGACTCATTTACAGCAGGGCGGTTTAACCGAGCGCTCCCTCTGTGTTTGACATACACTGCATGTCGTATTAAAGTCGCTGTGGTGTGTTTTCTTTTTGTGTGATCGTGTTGCCGTTATATCCCTTGAGCTAGGGAGAAGCATGGGTTTTTATCCGTGAACAGTTTGCTCGTGCTAACAATTACGTTGCTCTGATCTGACTGTTTTGTGATTGACAGGTTCTGGAGGCCACCCGCGTCACCAGGAGGAAGAGCGACATGGCGCGGAAGTGGGAAGCCGGTATCTACGCCAACGAGGATGGAGAGGAAGAAGAAGAAGAAGAGGAGGAGGAGGAGGAGGAAGAGGAGTAAGAGGAGTAAACGGCTCCTTCCAGAGACAGTTAAGGGACAGAGTGGAAAGAAGGAGGAAGATGAGGATGAAGAGACTGAAGGAATGCAGGGAGGATCAGGAAAGGAAACAGTATTTATTTCACTAATAGTATTCTGATGATCACGCGACCCCGCCCGGCTCGACCGACGGGGCTCGTCGAAGAGATTGCGTCAAGTTTTTTTTTGGACCTGAGGATTGAAGGCCGACGGTATGTTAAGTGACTGTGAGGGACATTTGAAGTGTTGAGGTGAGTTTGGAGGGGAGAAAAAAAAAAAAGGTCAGTGATGCAAGAGACACTTTGGAAGGGTTTTTACGGTGGTTTAAAGGAGCACTGTTCAGAGGTGTATTTGGTATTAAAGGTTTTTTACTAGTTGGTAGACGCTGAATGACTTAAATATTCATAGGATTTTTCATTTGCCTGTAATTTTTTTTTTATTGAGATGTGGGGCTGAGACCTAAAGATTTTATTTTGACTGGTTGCCTGAAACTTTGCTGATGATGGTTTTGGCAATGGGTGCTTGATAATAACCCCGATCATCTTCAAAAAATGACAACTTCTGACTGAACGTTGTTCAAGAAAGAAACAGAGAGGCCTAACTTCTGTCATTTCAGAATTTATTTCTTCCTGGATTTGATGATGCTGCAGGAAGTGTTGCCATGGGTGCCGAACCAAAACGAGACCCGGAGCATCACTTTCAGAGCCTTTCAGAGTAGAGTTTTATCTTCTGCGTCCCGCAGTGCCACAGTACAGATTTAAGACACGTTGTGACATGTCGGTGGGAGCTTTTCGCAATCCTTCTAAGCATCTGTGTGAAATCTTAAGTGCCGACTTGAGGGTCCCCGAACTGCGAAATGCTAGCGAGGAAAATTTGCAAAAACTAGCATCGAAGGTTCAACTTTGCCTTAGACCGTCAGCGTTGGATGCACGATAACGTATGATGTATTTTACCTTCTCCTATTCTGTATCGCTACAGTTTCAGTATAGAGCTTAGAGAAAAACCACATTAGATAGAAAGTCCGTCTATAAAAAACACCACTCTTCGGTGACTTCGTGTCCATTAAGTGACGGACAGACGGGGGGGAGGAGGGAAGCTAACTGCGGGTCATGTTTGCGTCACTTCAAGTCAGCGTGTGTGTGTATGAATTAAAGGGCTGGGTCGGGGGTTTTATATTCTAAGAATCACTTATTTTCACCTTCGCCGGCTATACGTCGCTTTGTTGAACCCGTGCTTTCTGATGTAAGCGGTCGTTTTCGTGTATTATACTGAGGTAGGACTGTGTATTTGATATATTATGAACATGTATGTCGAGATTCCAGTGGGCGCAATAGCCGTGTATCTGCTATACCTTGCTAGCTGAGGATAAAGTTTGATGGAAAAAATATTGAAAAAAGCTTTTTTATAAAATGTTGTTGTACCAAAACAGAATGTCGTTATTAAGAGAAAAACAGTCGGCCGACGCTTTTGAGTCTATTTAAGATTGTGTGCATGAAAAGACACTCCACTCCACTAACCCTGAAACAAGCACACAGCAAGCAGCGAGATGAAGGCAGTCGACTATCATTAAAGGAACAGTATGTAACATTTCGGGAATCTATTAGAAGAATATAATATTCACAACTATGTTTTTTTTTGTGTATAATCACCTGAAACTAAGAATCGTTGTGTTTTCGTTAGCTTAGAATGAGTGAGAGCCTTTACCGTTTTTTACATTACCTGAAGGCCACCGTAGTTTTCCGATTCGCTTGTGAAACTGCGCAACCGTGAGCCGCAGAGTGCAAAACCGTGGCAACCGCCAGCCGCCGTCTGACTTCCGTCGCTCTTAAAGTATTGTTATTACGGTAAGGGACGGCCTCTGAGCGAGGGCGAACGGCGTTACCGCGGTTTTGGACTAGGTGTCTCGCGTTACAGCAGTCTCGGAAAGGGAGGAGCACTCAGTCGGTTGCAATCTGCAACCGCACCACTAGATGTCGCCAAATCCTACACACTGTCCCTTTAACGGGCCGCACCTACAGGCTGAACGTCTGTTCATTTTGTATGTCGATAACATAACGGGAAGATTTGTGTGATGGGGTTGTCAGTTTTTTTTTTTACTAAATATATCTCGAGGTTTGATTTTTGCAGGACGATGCGATTTCCTTTTTTTTTGCTAAACGAACGAAGAATTACTGCAACACAGGCCTCTATGAGTGTGGTGATGCCGTGGATTGTCCAGGTTCCAGGAAGCGAGGTTCAGCTTTGAAATGAAAACAACAAAAAAAAAAAAAACAGGCATAATCCCCGGAGCCTACAGGACCGTCTTTAAATGAGAAATTTAAAGTAGTTTCAGCGTGGGCTGTGGGAACAGTATTTTTGAACCACTTCCAACTGAAAAGTATCGAAACGATTCAACTTTTCGGCCTTTGTTAGCTTGTTTATTGAAGCCTTTGAGATTTATTTTCCTTTCAGCATTACCGTCAGATGTCGGGAGGATGGTGAGAAAGATTTCCCTGTGAACCCACAGCTCACAGTTCTCGATCCCGTCCTGTTTAAGTGTCCTTCAGCCAAGGCACCGACCTCTTTGTTTGCTCACTGAATAAAATCTGTAGAATTTAAAACTGAGATAAAATTGCACAAAAAGATAAAGAATTGCGGGACACATCCTAACCTTTCACAATAATGACTCTATTATATTTATTGGGGGGGCAGTCCAATCCTGAGTGCAAACGATCTGACTCTATTCTCTCTGAGGGAAAAGTAGTGCCAGCAACCACCAACCAGATGTGTGTGACGTGTCCACTTTCCCCCTGAAACAAAAAAAACCCACATCGGTTCCAGAGAATTCTCCTCGCTCTTGTTTTTCTAGTAATAATATATAAAAAAGAAAAAAAAGTATTTAAAGGACCAGTGTCCCTTTTTATGAGGCGGAAATGTTGTTGTGGTGCAGCGGCGGAAAGCGTGCCGATAACCACAGTTGCCACGGAGGTACAGTGTCGCTGATGCTGATATGAGATTCATTTACAAAAAAAAGTATTTTGATGCATTTCAATGTGAGGAGATATTAGATTTTAGAGAATTTGTTTTAAGGATGAATGACAGATACAGATCCTTTGTGACAGATGATAGTTTTACAGCGGCCTGTTATGGATGCCGGCGGAGCATCGACTGTATCTAAGCTTTATTCACAGCATGTTTTGAGTTTTAAGCAACGAAAGCAAAATGGCTTTGTCCCTAGTTTACCGTAGCTGCTGCAACACATTGTAAAACATATTGTGCACAAACGCACTGTCCTCGTTCCACCTTTTAAGGGACACGGTCAAACCCCTAACTCCTTTTGAGTTCTCATTCAATACTCTACAACACGTTTGAAATGGTTACAGACATCACGCACACGCAGAGGAGTTCTAATCGTGTGATTTATTATTATTATTATTATGCTTTTGTTGTTTGAATTCATGGTGCAGAGATGATTTATTTATCATTTTAAATGCCGGTGGCTTGTTTTGCGCCTGCAGAAGCGCCCGAGCTTCAGTGCGGGACTCGCGCTGTCTGTGTGTGTGTGTATGTGTGTGCGTGTGTGCGTGTGTGTGTGATAAGGCAATCCTATTATACAGTATAACCTATGTTCCTATATGTTAACCACTTGTACGCTCATACTCTGCTTTATTTTATAGCACATGTAAGGCTCACAGTTATACACCTACTATACATATTCTGAATATTTTCTCATTAAAAACAAAACCTGTAAATGTGGGATTTCGGAGTGGTTCATTCATGTTTTAAACAAACCGTAGTCGTGGTTTTTGCAAAAAAAAAAAAAGAACTATATCACCAATTTTCAAAAGCATATGATGATGACAGCAGGAAAGTTTGTGACCCGGCAGCCATGATGAGATCAGTTGAGGAAATACCACTTTCTCATTTTACAGCTAAACGGTACACTGCAAGATGTTTCAGAAAACATTTTTTATACGAGAAATAGGCATTACCGTAACAGAATTTTTTCTATCACATTTGATCAACTAGCGCTGCCTAGTTTGACCTTTTGATCGGAGTTCACGAGTGATCGACAGCCGCTCAGAGATGGCAAGGCTCCAGCTCGGCTCCTCCCGTCTGTGAAATCTTGCTTTACCATTGAGAGCACCGGAGGACACCAGAGGACACCAGAGGACACCAGAGGACACAGAGGCACATGACAACTGTCAGGATATAGTCTATAAAAAATAACTTTTTTTTAAAATCATAATTTGCTCCATTTCTACCCACTGGAGCTTTAACTCAAAACTACAAATGTGTCCCATTGAGGACAGGGTGGTGCCCAAAATCACACGCACACACACACACGTGCACACTTTCCAGATTACTCACGCCTGTTTAAGAACACGTGGGAGGAGGAGGAGGAAGTAGTGTGAGCAGTGAGGAATATCATTTTCTCCTTCGGTGCATTCATTCAAACACTGATTGAGGAGATCCAACACTTTATTCTCTACATCAGAAAAACAAACTTTAAACTGCTTTGTTGACTTCAGCATTTCCCCCCCCACTCACAGCTAAATCTTATTTGACTAAAGTTCAATGAGGAAGTAGTGCCACATCAAGTCTCAATCATGCTTCATACAGCCATGACGGCGCTCCGGCGGATCGAAGTGATCGTGGTGATGCATCAGCTGGGCAGCTCTCTCTTCAACACCGCTCTGCACATGGTGGTCAAGGACCGGACCGCCAACGCCACCATCACCGCCGACGCCGACGCCGCCGTCCTCTCCATGGACGACCGCCAGCAGAAAGCCATGACGGACTTCTTCATGACCTACAGCCTCCTCAGCCACCTGGTGTCCATCCTGCCGGCGCTGCTCCTGGCCCGGCTGGGCGACCGCGGCTGGAGGAGAGCCCCCCTGGTGGTGCCCCTGAGCGGCTACCTGCTCTTCAGGCTCTCCCTGCTCCTGGTGGTCGTCCTCCGGCTCCCGCTGGAGGTGATTTTCGCCGGGGAGGTGGTCTACGGGCTGTCCGGCGGCTTCTGCGCCTACTGGTCCTGCGTGATGACGTTGACGTCGCTGTCGTCCACGGCAACCGTGCGGTCCAAGGTGAGTACTCTGGTCGGGGCTGCTCCCTCTTAGAGTCGATGAGTCGTTTTCTTACATCATATCACTCCGCCAATCTTAATCATCACTCACCTTAAAAGCAAGCAAGTAAGGTGCGCCATATTATATAGTTCCAGATCTAAATTAAGGAGCAGAATACAATATGTGTACTGTATACAATGTGTGATTGCCATTAATTAACTTACATAAATTCTAAATAATAAATCTGAGAAAAATAAGGTAATCTAACAAAATAAATCTTTACAAAAATAATTCTAATCTTACACTATTATAAGTGTAATTATCAATATCCTTAAACTATTAAACATGGTTGCCCTATTTGGTCATTGTACACACAACAACCAACCCTGGTTCAACCCCTGGTTGAGTCCTCGGTGTGAAAGGGGGTATCGGGCTGCATTTGACAAGTGTAGATCAACTTTAATGATTATGTGGAGACATGAATTCCTTTTGCCTTTTGTGTAAAAGAGTTTCTATAGAAACACCTCCTTACTGGAAAGTCCAGTTTCAGTAGGTAGCTGACAACCAGCTTGACTAGTTTGAGAAAAAAAACCTAAAGCTGGCTGTAAGTGTCTCTCGCTTGCAATAATTGTAGTATAGAAGTAGCTTCTATACTACAATTATTGCAAGCGAGAGACACTTACAGCCAGTTTATAAGAAAAGACATTTAGGATATTCGATATTGAATACAAATCTGAGAATATGGATTGAATACCGAATAAAACCAATCTTTATAACAGAACAATAGGACATTAGAACACAATAAACACATTAAAAAAAAAAAACAATTCTGTCAGGGGCGCCAGTGAATGTCTGCCTTAGAAAACATTTATCGTTTGCTACTTCTGGTCCTGTTCCTTCTGATTCCATGGCCCAGCTGCTTTTAGTCACAGCATCTAAGTGAGAAAGAAAACAAACAGCAATTGATACTGAAACAATGTCAATGTGCAAAGTGCCTTAAGGCACAGCCCTCAGGACAAAATAGATTATTTAAACAAAATTATAATTATTCCTAGTATGTTTGTTTGCCCACTGCTGCTAATGTCAATCTTATAAGCTTGCTAAACTCCTAATTTTGTCCTTAAGAAAGGTCCTAAGAAAAGAATTGTTTGTAGCTGTGTTCTTATAGTGATGAATCCCATTGTCCTCGTAGGTTCAAGGTGTGTTCCGGTTGCTCTTGACAACAAATTAAATCATTAAATTAAATTAATTTTAATTAAAAATAAATAATTCAAATGATAAGTAACAATAAACGCCCTGCCAAATACCAATATAAAGTCATGAGACTGCAGGGCCGTGTGAACACACAGAGATTGAAAATAAAAGAATTATGTCAAGAATACCCAAGTCTAAAGAGGGTGGACCACCGGACAAAAGCTTATTATATTTGGCAATCTGCAAAGTGATGATAAACGATGTTGGACTGGAAAGAGTGTGTGGAAATTAATTTCTGGGTGTGATAATTCATCACAAATTATGTTGGAAACCACACAAATAATCTAAAAACTAAAATGCCTAAAACCATCGCAATATTACATAAAACTAAAGATATGTTGAATGAGAACTCACTGTGTATATATTATAATTTTTTTAATATTCCAGAGTTCCATTAAAGGGACTATTTGTAACTTATCACGCGCATAAATCATAATGGGTCGGAATCCAATGTGCGCTCGCGTGTGGGTACGCGCTGCTCCTGCTGCCTGCTGCCTGCTTGCACACCGCGCTCGTTCTCACCCGCTCGGCTCGCTCCAACTCCACGTGCACGCGCGCACACTGCAGAAGAGTTAGTTTAGCTCTGAGAATATCTAGTGAATGTGCAGTGGACGTTTTTGCAGAAATAAATGCTGCAGCTCCTCCAGACCAACAGAGGTTTCCCGTGTCTTGTGAAGTGACGGGGCTCCGCAGCGAGTTACGTTATCGTCCCGACCGGGTGTCGCTGTATTGCCCCCCCCCGACCGGGTGTCGGTGTCTCTCCCCCCCCCCCCGTTCCCTCTGCGGTCGTCAGGCTGAGAAAGGAAAAGGCAGCACTAGAATCAGCATTGATCCATGGAGAGACCTTCGTCTGGTCAGCTAACATTACTGCCAAGCAGGTGAAATACAGAGTGATATTGTGTGTTAGCTGACGTGTGTCGCCTCGCTGTTTAGACCGGTGCTCGTTCATGTCAATGTAGCGCGAGCACAAGCGCGAGCGCGAGCAACAGGACGCTGACTTTCGTTGACATTGCGGCCACAGGTGTCGCTGTGAACAAGCAATTTCTGATTCTTACATATAGCCCCTTTAATACACTCCACAATACCAGAAAAAAAAACCCCATTTATCTGCCAAATACAACAACCTTAAACATCAAAATAAATTTTCTGAAAAATGTAGTTAGTCAGACCATGAGGTCAACCTTTAAAAGAAGTAACGTGTGTCCATGTCCCATGCAGGTGTTGATGAAAGTGGAGCTGCTTTATGGGATAGCAGGTCTGGTGGGCAGCCTGGTGTCGGGTCATCTGTTCCTGATGTACAGCTCCACTTTGGGAAATGGAACAATCCTGCTCACTGTGAGCACACTGCTCTACCTGCTCTGCCTCATACACTCCATATTCCTGCTGCAGGTCAGTGTGTGTGTGGAATATTAATATGTGTTGTGTGTGTTATGATTTTTGTGTCTCTGTAAGCTAAGGCCGCCGCACTATAGATTTGCAAGCATACTGGTATCTGGCGCTCATTGTTAGCTATATGTATATATACACCAGTAGTAAAAAAGACCAGATTTAGGTTTGATAATCTAATGAAATTATTTGGATAGGCTATTCTTTTGTTTCGTGTTTGTAAAATATAAAGTTCATAACTTTCTGTTGATTAAATGACCAATTGACCATTAAGAAAGTAATTAAGCACCGATAAAAGCAACTGGCAACACTAGTAGTAGTGGGAATTTCTTCAAATTATACACAAACATCCACTTGGATAAAGCTAAACTCTACCTCTAATTTCAAAAACTTTTTTTTTTTATGAAGGCTGTTGTATATACTGTGGAACTGAAGAGTCACAAATAGAAAGGATCCAGACAGCCAGCCACCGGAATAAACCCAAGCTTGTAAACTCTGTGTATTTTCAGAAAAAAAATTAAATGAAATAGTTAAATAATTTAGAACAAAAACAATGTCATATTTTCATATTTCAGCTTTTTAATCCCCAAATTGTATTAATTATTCACTTCACTACAACAGCTGAGCAGTATACAGCTCATGCAGATGTTAAATGTGTGTGTGTGTGTGTGTGTGTGTGTGTGTGTCCACCTTAATTAAAGGTGAAAAACGTATCCAGGAAAAAGACAGACGACAACAGCCCCCTCCTTCCTGATGTCTCCAGTGAAGTTCCTGTGGAGGTTCCTGTGGAGGCTCCTGGTGGGAGAAACAGGGTGAACGTAGTTCTGCTGTTCGCAGCTGCCATTCTGTACGGCTCTGCAGTGGGTGGAGCTGTAGAAATACTGGGCGTCTTTGTGCTGAAAGAGCCACTCAGCTGGAACGCCAATGAGGTGACCTTTTTCGCCGTGTTATGTTTTGTATTTGAGATTTTGATGCATGAAACATAAAATAACAGGGTTTTTGCTGATTTAAAAAAATTGATCCAATAAAATGATTAGACACTAGCATAGAATATAATCAGACGAAATTATACAAACATTTGCCACTTTCGCATTTTAAATAGACTGGATAATGCCAAATTATTAACCCTGAATAGTAATATAAGTAGCTGCATACGGTAGATTCATATATACATTGTGTGTTTTTATGTACAGTATAGTGTGTATTGATTTTAATTTCTCTCCTTTTTCTCTCACTGATGCACTTTCTCGTTTGCCGTACAATTACGTCCTTTAACTTGTTTCACTTTCTCTCTCTCTCTTCCTCACTTTCTCTCTTTTCTTCCAGGTGGGTTATGGGAACGCTGCGGGCTGCATGATTTTCCTCACCAGTTTCCTCGGCGTCATGGTGTTTCGTCGCTGCGTCAGCGACCTGGTGCTCATCCTGATCGGCATGGTGTCGTTTGCCTCGGGAATTTTCTTCATGTCCTTCGTCACGACAACCTACATGTTCTACATGGGTGAGCATCTTAAACCGAGGCACAGTTTGTGGTGTATCGTGACTAATTGACATGTAAACCTCCGAAAAAAAAAATAATTCAAGTCGCAGTTCAGGCCACGTTTTCTTCCAGCTTAGATGTGTGTATCAAAAAAGATTCTCGCGGAGTCATTTTTTTCTCCAATATGGCAAACTTCTGTTGGCAGCAGAAACCCAGCAATTTTATATATTATAATTAGTGGTTTCGTTGATTTTCTAGGTTTGATTCAGCAAGAATAAGGAATGGAGCTGAGGAACTGAATTAATGTTATCTGTGTTAGATGTCAGGCCAGATCGAGGATGTCGACACAAATTATAAAAATGTAGGAACAAAAATGAGGAACTGAGAGTGAGAAGGAGCCATACGAGTAGCATGTCAGGAAAAATGTCACCAAAAATGTCATAGTATATCATAAATAAAAGTAGTATAAATAAAAGCATGCCATAAAAGTCATAAAAGTCATAGTAAAGTATGTCGAAAAAAAGTCATAGTATAATATGTCAAAAAAAAAAAAAAAAAAAACTCATAGTATAGTTTGTTGAATTTTTTTTAAATAAGTCATACTAAAAAAAAGTCATAGTATAGTACGTCGGAAAAAAGTCATAGTATAGTATGTCATAAAAATAAAAGTCATAGTATAGCATGTCGAAAAAAAGTCATAGTATAGTATGTCAAATTTCCTGATAAAAGTCATAGTATAGTATGTCGAAAGTTTTATGAAAAAAAGCATAGTATAGTATGTTGAAAATATTATGGAAAAAAAACTCATAGTTTAGAATGTGGAAAATTTTCATGAAAAAAAAGTCTGTATAGTATATAGTATGTCGAAAATTTTCGTGGAAAAATGTCATAGTATAGAATGTCGAACATTTCGTGAAAAAAGGCATAGTATAATCTGTCGAATAATTTTGTGGAAAAAAACATAGTTTAGAATGTCTAAAATCTCATGAAAAAAAAGTCATACTATAGTTTGTCTAAAATTCTCATGAAAAAAAAGTCATACTATAGTATGTCGAAAATTTAATGAAATAAAGGTCATAGTATAGTATGTCGAAAATTTTAATGAAAAAAAAACGCATAGTATAGTCTGTCGATTAAGTTTGTGAAAAAAAAAAACTTATAGTTTAGAATGTCGAAAATATTTGTGAAAAAAAAACTTATAGTTTAGAATGTCGAAATTTTTGGTGAAAAAAAAGTCATGTCATGTCGAAAATGTTATGATATAGAATGTCATAATATAGAATGTCAAATTTTAATGAAAAAAGGCATATTATAGTCTGTCGATTCATTTTGTGGAAAAAAAGTCATACTATAGTATGTCGAAAATTTTCATGAAAAAATGTCATAGTATAGAATGTCGAAAATTTCGTGAAAAACATAATAGTATAGTATGTAGATTAATTTTGTGGAAAAAAAACTCATGTCGAAAATTTTAATGAAAAAAAAAGTCACACTATAGTATGTCGAAAATTTTCATGAAAGAATGTCATAGTATAGAATGTCAAAATTTTTCCTGAAAAAGATAATAGTATAGTATGTAGATTCATTTTGTGGAAAAAAAAACTCATGTCGAAAATTTTCATGAAAAAAAAGTCATACTATAGTATGTCGAAAATTTTCATGAAAAAAATGTCATACTATAGTATATCGAAAATGTTATGATATAGAATGTCATAATATAGAATGTCAAATTTTAATGAAAAAAGGCATATTGTCGATTCATTTTGTGGAAAAAAAAAAAGTCATACTATAGTATGTCGAAAATTTTCATGAAAAAATGTCATAGTATAGAATGTCGAAAATTTCGTGAAAAACATAATAGTATAGTATGTAGATTAATTTTGTGGAAAAAAAACTCGTCGAAAATTTTAATGAAAAAAAAAGTCACACTAGTATGTCGAAAATTTTCATGAAAAAATGTCATAGTATAGAATGTCAAAATTTTTCCTGAAAAAGATAATAGTATAGTATGTAGATTCATTTTGTGGAAAAAAAAACTCATGTCGAAAATTTTCATGAAAAAAATGTCATAGTATAGAATGTCGAAAATTTTCGTGAAAAACATAATAGTATAGTATGTAGATTAATTTTGTGCAAAAAAAACTCATGTCGAAAATTTTCATGAAAAAGAAAAAGTCATACTATAGTATGTCGAAAATTTTCATGAAAAAATGTCATAGTATAGAATGTCAAAATTTTTCCTGAAAAAGATAATAGTATAGTATGTAGATTCATTTTGTGGAAAAAAAAACTCATGTCGAAAATTTTCATGAAAAAAAAGTCATACTATAGTATGTCGAAAATTTTCATGAAAAAAATGTCATAGTATAGAATGTCGAAAATTTTCGTGAAAAACATAATAGTATAGTATGTAGATTAATTTTGTGGAAAAAAAACTCATGTCGAAAATTTTCATGAAAAAGAAAAAGTCATACTATAGTATGTCGAAAAAATGTCATAGTATAGAATGTCGAAAATTTTCATGAAAAACAATAGTATAGTATGTAGATTAATTTTGTGGAAAGAAAACTCATGTCGAAAATTTTCATGAAAAAAAAAGTCATACTATAGTATGTCGAAAAATTTCATGAAAAAATGTCATAGTATAGAATGTCGAAAATTTAAATGAAAAACGTCATAGTATAGTATGTAGATTAATTTTGTGGAAAAAAACCTCATGTCGAAAATTTTCATGAAAATTTTTCGAAAATATTCGTAAAAAAATGTCATAGTATAGAATGTCGAAAATTTTCATGAAAAAAGGCATAGTATAGTCTGTCGATTAATTTGGTGGAAAAAAAACTCAGTTTAAAATTTCGTCAATTTTCATGAAAAGACATGCTATAGTATGACTTTTATGAAAATTTTCGAAATTTTAAACTGAGTTTTTTTTCCACCAAATTAATCGACAGACTATACTATGCCATTTTTCATGAAAATTTTCGACATTCTATACCATGACATTTTTTTACGAATATTTTCGAAATGCTATAGTATGACTTTTTTCATGAAAATTTTTCGAAAATATTCATAAAAAAATGTCATAGTATAGAATGTCGAAAATTTTCATGAAAAAAGGCATAGTATAGTCTGTCGATTAATTTGGTGGAAAAAAAACTCAGTTTAAAATTTCGAAAATTTTCATAAAAGTCATACTATAGCATGTCTTTTCATGAAAATTGACGGAATTTTAAACTGAGTTTTTTTTCCACCAAATTAATCGACAGACTATACTATGCCTTTTTTCATGAACATTTTCGACATTCTATACTATGACATTTTTTTACGAATATTTTCATGAAAAAAGTCATACTATAGTATGACTTTTCATGAAAATTGACAAAATTTAAACTGAGTTTTTTTTCCACCAAATTAATCGACAGACTATACTGCTTTGATGAACATTTTCGACATTCTATACTATGACATTTTTTTACGAATATTTTCGAAATTTTCATATGAAAAAACTCAGTTTAAAATTTTGAAAATTTTCATAAAAGTCATACTATAGCATGTCTTTTCATGAAAATTTAAACTGAGTTTTTTTTCCACCAAATTAATCGACAGACTATACTATGCCTTTTTTCATGAAAATGTTCGACATTATATACTATAACATTTTTTTACGAATATTTTTCGAAAATTTTCATGAAAAAAGTCATACTATAGCATGTCAAAAATATTCGTAAAAAAATGTCATAGTATAGAATGTCGAAAATTTTAATGAAAAAAGGCATAGTAAAGTCTGTCGATTAATTTGGTGGAAAAAAAACTCAGTTTAAAATTTCAACATTGTCATGAAAAAAGTCATACTATAGTATGACTTTTAATGAAAATTGACGAAAATTTAAACTGAGTTTTTTCATGAAAATTTTCGACATTCTATACCATGACATTTTTTTACGAATATTTTCGACATGCTATAGTATGACTTTTTTCATGAAAATTTTTTGAAAATATTCGTAAAAAAATGTCATAGTATAGAATGTCGAAAACTTTCATGAAAAAAGGTATAGTATAGTCTGTCGATTAATTTGGTGGAAAAAAAACTCAGTTTAAAATTTTGTCAATTTTCATGAAAGGACATGCTATAGTATGACTTTTATGAAAATATTTCGAAATTTTAAACTGAGTTTTTTTTCCACCAAATTAATCGACAGACTATACTATGCCTTCTTTCATGAAAATTTTCGACATTCTATACCATGACATTTTTTTACGAATATTTTCGACATGCTATAATATGACTTTTTTCATGAAAATTTTTCGAAAATATTCGTAAAAAAATGTCATAGTATAGAATGTCGAAAATTTTCATGAAAAAAGGCATAGTATAGTCTGTCGATTAATTTGGTGGAAAAAAAACTCAGTTTAAAATTTCGTCAATTTTCATGAAAAGACATGCTATAGTATGACTTTTATGAAAATTTTCGAAATTTTAAACTGAGTTTTTTTTCCACCAAATTAATCGACAGACTATACTATGCCTTTTTTCATGAAAATTTTCGACATTCTATACCATGACATTTTTTTACGAATATTTTCGACATGCTATAATATGACTTTTTTCATGAAAATTTTTCGAAAATATTCGTAAAAAAATGTCATAGTATAGAATGTCGAAAATTTTCATGAAAAAAGGCATAGTATAGTCTGTCGATTAATTTGGTGGAAAAAAAACTCAGTTTAAAATTTCGTCAATTTTCATGAAAAGACATGCTATAGTATGACTTTGATGAAAATTTTCAAAATTTTAAACTGAGTTTTTTTTCCACCAAATTAATCGACAGACTATACTATGCCTTTTTTCATGAAAATTTTCGACATTCTATACCATGACATTTTTTTACGAATATTTTCGACATGCTATAGTATGACTTTTTTCATGAAAATTTGACGAAAATATTCGTAAAAAAATGTCATAGTATAGAATGTCGAAAATTTTCATGAAAAAAGGCATAGTATAGTCTGTCGATTAATTTGGTGGAAAAAAAACTCAGTTTAAAATTTCGTCAATTTTCATGAAAAGACATGCTATAGTATGACTTTTATGAAAATTTTCGAAATTTTAAACTGAGTTTTTTTTCCATCAAATTAATCGACAGACTATACTATGCCTTTTTTCATGAAAATTTTCGACATTCTATACCATGACATTTTTTTACGAATTTTCGAAATGCTATAGTATGACTTTTTTCATGAAAATGTTTCGAAATATTCGTAAAAAAATGTCATAGGTATAGAATGTCGAAAATTTTCATGAAAAAAGGCATAGTATAGTCTGTCGATTAATTTGGTGGAAAAAAAACTCAGTTTAAATTTCGACAATTTTCATGAAAAGACATACTATAGATGACTTTTCATGAAAATTTTCGAAATTTTAAACTGAGTTTTTTTTCACCAAATTAATCGACAGACTATACTATGCCTTTTTTCATGAAAATTTTCGACATTCTATACCATGACATTTTTTTACGAATATTTTCGACTGCTATAAGATTTTTTATGAAAATTTGAAATTTGTAAAAAAATTATTGAAAATTTGTCAAATTTTCATGAAAAATGCATAGTATAGCTGTCGAAAATTTGTGAAAAAAACTAGTTTAATTTCTCAATTTTCGAAAAAATGCTTATATTCTTTATAAAATTTTCGAAATTTAACTGATTTTTTATGAAATTTAAATGTAATATACTTTTTTTTCATGAAAATTTCGAATTCAATAACATATTTATTAAATATTTAATAAGATATTTTTTCATAATTTTGAAAATGTAAAAAAATCATTAAAATTTGCAATTTTCATAAAAAAGTAAGTATATTGTCGAAAATTTTCGAAAATTAAACTAGTTTATTTCCATTATTAATGAAAAACTCAGTTATTTTATGAAAATTTTCAAATTTAACTGATTTTTTTACGAAATTATCGAAATATACTTTTTTTCATGAAAATTTTCAATTCAATAACATCATTTTATGAAATTTTCGACATTCATAAAGCATTTTTTTGAAATTTTGAAAATAAAATCATTTAAAATTCGTAAATTTTCATGAAAAAATGTATAGTATATGTGAAAATTTATGTAAAAAAAATGTTTCACAATTAATTTTTGAAAAAATGCTTTATATGAATTTTATAAAATTTAATGAAATTTTTTTTACAAATTTTCGACATGACTTTATGCTTTTTTCATGAAAATTTTCGAAATATATAAAATGTCATTTTATGACGAAATTTTCACATTAAATGCATTTTTTCATAATTTTCGAAATATAGTAAAAAAATTCAGTTAAAATTTCGAAATTTTCATGAAAAAAGCATAGTATATTGAAAATTTTAGTAAAAAGAGTTTTATTTCCAAAATTAATGAAGACTATATAGCCTTTTTTATGAAAATTTTCGACATTTAACATGATTTTTTTACAATATTTTCGAAGCTATATATGATTTTTTCATTTTCGAAAATATCAAAATAATGCATTTATAGAAATTTCAAAATTCTAAAAGATTTTTATAAGTTTAATGGTGAAAAAAACTATTTAAAATTTCGTTTTTAAAAAGCATATATAGATTTGAAAATTTTCAAAATTTTAAATAGTTTTTTCCAATTTTGAAAAAACTAGTTATTTCATGAAAATTTTCGAATTATCATGATTTTTTTACGAAATTTTCGACAGCTATAATATGCTTTTTTCATGAAAATTTTCGAAAATATCTATAAATGCATTTTTTACAAATTTGAAAGTATAAAAGCATTATTCGAAAATTTTAAATATTGTAAAAAAAGTCATTTAAAATTTTCATAAAGAAGCATGTGAGTTATTTTGAAAAAAAACTATTTAAAATTTTTATTCAAATTTATCATCTATATATGCATTTTGAAATTTTCGAAATTTTAAATGATTTTTTTCCAATATTTTACAGATATATGCCTTTTTTCATAAAATTTGACATTATATGTAAAATTTTTTGAATATTTGACATTATAGTATGATTATTTGAAAATTTAAAATTGTAAAAAATAGTCATTTAAAATTCGAAATTTTATAAAAGATATTCTATGATAATTTGTGAAAATAAATTTTAAACTGAGTTATTTTTTTCCCTCAAATAATCGAAGACTATACTATGACCTTTTCATGAAAATTTTCGAAATTTTCCATGAATTTTTTTAGAATATTTTCGAAGCTATAGTTGACTTTTTTCATGAAAATTTTCGAAAATATTCGTAAAAATTATCGTAAAATTTGAAAATTTTCATGAAAAAAGGTTAGTAAAGTCTTCGTTAAATGGTGGAAAAAAACTCAGTTTAAAATTTTCAATTACATGAAGTAAGTCTAGATGACTTTTTGAAAATATTCGAAATTTTAAACTGAGTTTTTTTCCACCAATTAATCGACAGACTATACTATGCCTTTTTTCATGAAAATGTTCGACATTCTATACATGACATTTTTTTACGAATATTTTCGAAATGCTATTATGATTTTTTCATGAAAATGTTTCGAAATACTCATAAAAAATTTTATAGAATGAATTTTGAAAGCTTAGTTGAATTTTTCATGAAAGTTTGTCGAAAAATTTCGTGAAAAAAATCATTTAAAATTCGAAATTTTAAAAAAAAATTTGTCATTATTTTGAAAAAAAACTCGATTTTAAACGAATTTTTCTAACAAATATCAACTATTATGACTTTTTAGAAAATTTTCGACATTTTACAATGTTTTTTTCAAATATCGACTTATATATGCTTTTTTCATGAAAATTTCAAAATATTCTAAAAAATTTAGATAAATTTCGAAAATTTTCAGAAATTTTTAGAAATTTTATAATTTGTGAAAAAAACAGTTAAATTTCGCAATTTTCATGAAAAATGCTATTATCTATAAATTTTCGAAATTTTAAACTGAGTTTTTTTTCCACCAAATTAATCGACAGACTATACTATGCCTTTTTTCATGAAAATTTTCGACATTCTATACCATGACATTTTTTTACGAATATTTTCGACATGCTATAGTATGACTTTTTTCATGAAAATTTTCGAAAATATTCGTAAAAAAATGTCATAGTATAGAATGTCGAAAATTTTCATGAAAAAAGGCATAGTATAGTCTGTCGATTAATTTGGTGGAAAAAAAACTCAGTTTAAAATTTCGTCAATTTTCATGAAAAGACATGCTATAGTATGACTTTTATGAAAATTTTCGAAATTTTAAACTGAGTTTTTTTTCCACCAAATTAATCGACAGACTATACTATGCCTTTTTTCATGAAAATTTTCGACATTCTATACCATGACATTTTTTTACGAATATTTTCGACATGCTATAGTATGACTTTTTTCATGAAAATTTTTCGAAAATATTCGTAAAAAAATGTCATAGTATAGAATGTCGAAAATTTTCATGAAAAAAGGCATAGTATAGTCTGTCGATTAATTTGGTGGAAAAAAAACTCAGTTTAAAATTTCGTCAATTTTCATGAAAAGACATGCTATAGTATGACTTTTATGAAAATTTTCGAAATTTTAAACTGAGTTTTTTTTCCACCAAATTAATCGACAGACTATACTATGCCTTTTTTCATGAAAATTTTCGACATTCTATACCATGACATTTTTTTACGAATATTTTCGACATGCTATAGTATGACTTTTTTCATGAAAATTTTTCGAAAATATTCGTAAAAAAATGTCATAGTATAGAATGTCGAAAATTTTCATGAAAAAAGGCATAGTATAGTCTGTCGATTAATTTGGTGGAAAAAAAACTCAGTTTAAAATTTCGTCAATTTTCATGAAAAGACATGCTATAGTATGACTTTTATGAAAATTTTCGAAATTTTAAACTGAGTTTTTTTTCCACCAAATTAATCGACAGACTATACTATGCCTTTTTTCATGAAAATTTTCGACATTCTATACCATGACATTTTTTTACGAATATTTTCGACATGCTATAGTATGACTTTTTTCATGAAAATTTTTCGAAAATATTCGTAAAAAAATGTCATAGTATAGAATGTCGAAAATTTTCATGAAAAAAGGCATAGTATAGTCTGTCGATTAATTTGGTGGAAAAAAAACTCAGTTTAAAATTTCGTCAATTTTCATGAAAAGACATGCTATAGTATGACTTTTATGAAAATTTTCGAAATTTTAAACTGAGTTTTTTTTCCACCAAATTAATCGACAGACTATACTATGCCTTTTTTCATGAAAATTTTCGACATTCTATACCATGACATTTTTTTACGAATATTTTCGACATGCTATAGTATGACTTTTTTCATGAAAATTTTTCGAAAATATTCGTAAAAAAATGTCATAGTATAGAATGTCGAAAATTTTCATGAAAAAAGGCATAGTATAGTCTGTCGATTAATTTGGTGGAAAAAAAACTCAGTTTAAAATTTCGTCAATTTTCATGAAAAGACATGCTATAGTATGACTTTTATGAAAATTTTCGAAATTTTAAACTGAGTTTTTTTTCCACCAAATTAATCGACAGACTATACTATGCCTTTTTTCATGAAAATTTTCGACATTCTATACCATGACATTTTTTTACGAATATTTTCGACATGCTATAGTATGACTTTTTTCATGAAAATTTTTCGAAAATATTCGTAAAAAAATGTCATAGTATAGAATGTCGAAAATTTTCATGAAAAAAGGCATAGTATAGTCTGTCGATTAATTTGGTGGAAAAAAAACTCAGTTTAAAATTTCGTCAATTTTCATGAAAAGACATGCTATAGTATGACTTTTATGAAAATTTTCGAAATTTTAAACTGAGTTTTTTTTCCACCAAATTAATCGACAGACTATACTATGCCTTTTTTCATGAAAATTTTCGACATTCTATACCATGACATTTTTTTACGAATATTTTCGACATGCTATAGTATGACTTTTTTCATGAAAATTTTTCGAAAATATTCGTAAAAAAATGTCATAGTATAGAATGTCGAAAATTTTCATGAAAAAAGGCATAGTATAGTCTGTCGATTAATTTGGTGGAAAAAAAACTCAGTTTAAAATTTCGTCAATTTTCATGAAAAGACATGCTATAGTATGACTTTTATGAAAATTTTCGAAATTTTAAACTGAGTTTTTTTTCCACCAAATTAATCGACAGACTATACTATGCCTTTTTTCATGAAAATTTTCGACATTCTATACCATGACATTTTTTTACGAATATTTTCGACATGCTATAGTATGACTTTTTTCATGAAAATTTTTCGAAAATATTCGTAAAAAAATGTCATAGTATAGAATGTCGAAAATTTTCATGAAAAAAGGCATAGTATAGTCTGTCGATTAATTTGGTGGAAAAAAAACTCAGTTTAAAATTTCGTCAATTTTCATGAAAAGACATGCTATAGTATGACTTTTATGAAAATTTTCGAAATTTTAAACTGAGTTTTTTTTCCACCAAATTAATCGACAGACTATACTATGCCTTTTTTCATGAAAATTTTCGACATTCTATACCATGACATTTTTTTACGAATATTTTCGACATGCTATAGTATGACTTTTTTCATGAAAATTTTTCGAAAATATTCGTAAAAAAATGTCATAGTATAGAATGTCGAAAATTTTCATGAAAAAAGGCATAGTATAGTCTGTCGATTAATTTGGTGGAAAAAAAACTCAGTTTAAAATTTCGTCAATTTTCATGAAAAGACATGCTATAGTATGACTTTTATGAAAATTTTCGAAATTTTAAACTGAGTTTTTTTTCCACCAAATTAATCGACAGACTATACTATGCCTTTTTTCATGAAAATTTTCGACATTCTATACCATGACATTTTTTTACGAATATTTTCGACATGCTATAGTATGACTTTTTTCATGAAAATTTTTCGAAAATATTCGTAAAAAAATGTCATAGTATAGAATGTCGAAAATTTTCATGAAAAAAGGCATAGTATAGTCTGTCGATTAATTTGGTGGAAAAAAAACTCAGTTTAAAATTTCGTCAATTTTCATGAAAAGACATGCTATAGTATGACTTTTATGAAAATTTTCGAAATTTTAAACTGAGTTTTTTTTCCACCAAATTAATCGACAGACTATACTATGCCTTTTTTCATGAAAATTTTCGACATTCTATACCATGACATTTTTTTACGAATATTTTCGACATGCTATAGTATGACTTTTTTCATGAAAATTTTTCGAAAATATTCGTAAAAAAATGTCATAGTATAGAATGTCGAAAATTTTCATGAAAAAAGGCATAGTATAGTCTGTCGATTAATTTGGTGGAAAAAAAACTCAGTTTAAAATTTCGTCAATTTTCATGAAAAGACATGCTATAGTATGACTTTTATGAAAATTTTCGAAATTTTAAACTGAGTTTTTTTTCCACCAAATTAATCGACAGACTATACTATGCCTTTTTTCATGAAAATTTTCGACATTCTATACCATGACATTTTTTTACGAATATTTTCGACATGCTATAGTATGACTTTTTCATGAAAATTTTTCGAAAATATTCGTAAAAAATGTCATAGTATAGAATGTCGAAAATTTTCATGAAAAAAGGCATAGTATAGTCTGTCGATTAATTTGGTGGAAAAAAAACTCAGTTTAAAATTTCGTCAATTTTCATGAAAAGACATGCTATAGTATGACTTTTATGAAAATTTTCGAAATTTTAAACTGAGTTTTTTTTCCACCAAATTAATCGACAGACTATACTATGCCTTTTTTCATGAAAATTTTCGACATTCTATACCATGACATTTTTTTACGAATATTTTCGACATGCTATAGTATGACTTTTTTCATGAAAATTTTTCGAAAATATTCGTAAAAAAATGTCATAGTATAGAATGTCGAAAATTTTCATGAAAAAAGGCATAGTATAGTCTGTCGATTAATTTGGTGGAAAAAAAACTCAGTTTAAAATTTCGTCAATTTTCATGAAAAGACATGCTATAGTATGACTTTTATGAAATTTTCGAAATTTTAAACTGAGTTTTTTTTCCACCAAATAATCGACAGACTATACTATGCCTTTTTTCATGAAAATTTTCGACATTCTATACCATGACATTTTTTTACGAATATTTTCGACATGCTATAGTATGACTTTTTTCATGAAAATTTTTCGAAAATATTCGTAAAAAAATGTCATAGTATAGAATGTCGAAAATTTTCATGAAAAAAGGCATAGTATAGTCTGTCGATTAATTTGGTGGAAAAAAAACTCAGTTTAAAATTTCGTCAATTTTCATGAAAAGACATGCTATAGTATGACTTTTATGAAATTTTCGAAATTTTAAACTGAGTTTTTTTTCCACCAAATTAATCGACAGACTATACTATGCCTTTTTTCATGAAAATTTTCGACATTCTATACCATGACATTTTTTTACGAATATTTTCGACATGCTATAGTATGACTTTTTTCATGAAAATTTTCGAAAATATTCGTAAAAAAATGTCATAGTATAGAATGTCGAAAATTTTCATGAAAAAAGGCATAGTATAGTCTGTCGATTAATTTGGTGGAAAAAAAACTCAGTTTAAAATTTCGTCAATTTTCATGAAAAGACATGCTATAGTATGACTTTTATGAAAATTTTCGAAATTTTAAACTGAGTTTTTTTTCCACCAAATTAATCGACAGACTATACTATGCCTTTTTTCATGAAAATTTTCGACATTCTATACCATGACATTTTTTTACGAATATTTTCGACATGCTATAGTATGACTTTTTTCATGAAAATTTTCGAAAATATTCGTAAAAAAATGTCATAGTATAGAATGTCGAAAATTTTCATGAAAAAAGGCATAGTATAGTCTGTCGATTAATTTGGTGGAAAAAAAACTCAGTTTAAAATTTCGTCAATTTTCATGAAAAGACATGCTATAGTATGACTTTTATGAAAATTTTCGAAAATTTTAAACTGAGTTTTTTTTCCACCAAATTAATCGACAGACTATACTATGCCTTTTTTCATGAAAATTTTCGACATTCTATACCATGACATTTTTTTACGAATATTTTCGACATGCTATAGTATGACTTTTTTCATGAAAATTTTTCGAAAATATTCGTAAAAAAATGTCATAGTATAGAATGTCGAAAATTTTCATGAAAAAAGGCATAGTATAGTCTGTCGATTAATTTGGTGGAAAAAAAACTCAGTTTAAAATTTCGTCAATTTTCATGAAAAGACATGCTATAGTATGACTTTTATGAAAATTTCAAAATTTTAAACTGAGTTTTTTTTCCACCAAATTAATCGACAGACTATACTATGCCTTCTTTCATGAAAATTTTCGACATTCTATACCATGACATTTTTTACGAATATTTTCGACATGCTATAGTATGACTTTTTTCATGAAAATTTTTCGAAAATATTCGTAAAAAATGTCATAGTATAGAATGTCGAAAATTTTCATGAAAAAAGGCATAGTATAGTCTGTCGATTAATTTGGTGGAAAAAAAACTCAGTTTAAAATTTCGTCAATTTTCATGAAAAGACATGCTATAGTATGACTTTTATGAAAATTTTCTAAATTTTAAACTGAGTTTTTTTTCCACCAAATAATCGACAGACTATACTATGCCTTTTTTCATGAAAATTTTCGACATTCTATACTATGACATTTTTTTACGAATATTTTCGACATGCTATAGTATGACTTTTTTCATGAAAATTTTTGAAAATATTCGTAAAAAAATGTCATAGTATAGAATGTCGAAAACTTTCATGAAAAAAGGCATAGTATAGTCTGTCGATTAATTTGGTGGAAAAAAAACTCAGTTTAAAATTTCGTCAATTTTCATGAAAAGACATGCTATAGTATGACTTTTATGAAAATTTCGAAATTTTAAACTGAGTTTTTTTTCCACCAAATTAATCGACAGACTATACTATGCCTTTTTTCATGAAAATTTTCGACATTCTATACCATGACATTTTTTTACGAATATTTTCGACATGCTATAGTATGACTTTTTTCATGAAAATTTTTCGAAAATATTCGTAAAAAAATGTCATAGTATAGAATGTCGAAAATTTTCATGAAAAAAGGCATAGTATAGTCTGTCGATTAATTTGGTGGAAAAAAAACTCAGTTTAAAATTTCGTCAATTTTCATGAAAAGACATGCTATAGTATGACTTTTATGAAAATTTTCAAAATTTTAAACTGAGTTTTTTTTCCACCAAATTAATCGACAGACTATACTATGCCTTTTTTCATGAAAATTTTCGACATTCTATACCATGACATTTTTTTACGAATATTTTCGACATGCTATAGTATGACTTTTTTCATGAAAATTTTTCGAAAATATTCGTAAAAAAATGTCATAGTATAGAATGTCGAAAATTTTCATGAAAAAAGGCATAGTATAGTCTGTCGATTAATTTGGTGGAAAAAAAACTCAGTTTAAAATTTCGTCAATTTTCATGAAAAGACATGCTATAGTATGACTTTTATGAAAATTTTCGAAATTTTAAACTGAGTTTTTTTTCCACCAAATTAATCGACAGACTATACTATGCCTTTTTTCATGAAAATTTTCGACATTCTATACCATGACATTTTTTTACGAATATTTTCGACATGCTATAGTATGACTTTTTTCATGAAAATTTTTCGAAAATATTCGTAAAAAAATGTCATAGTATAGAATGTCGAAAATTTTCATGAAAAAAGGCATAGTATAGTCTGTCGATTAATTTGGTGGAAAAAAAACTCAGTTTAAAATTTCGTCAATTTTCATGAAAAGACATGCTATAGTATGACTTTTATGAAAATTTTCGAAAATTTTAAACTGAGTTTTTTTTCCACCAAATTAATCGACAGACTATACTATGCCTTTTTTCATGAAAATTTTCGACATTCTATACCATGACATTTTTTTACGAATATTTTCGACATGCTATAGTATGACTTTTTTCATGAAAATTTTTCGAAAATATTCGTAAAAAAATGTCATAGTATAGAATGTCGAAAATTTTCATGAAAAAAGGCATAGTATAGTCTGTCGATTAATTTGGTGGAAAAAAAACTCAGTTTAAAATTTCGTCAATTTTCATGAAAAGACATGCTATAGTATGACTTTTATGAAAATTTTCGAAATTTTAAACTGAGTTTTTTTTCCACCAAATTAATCGACAGACTATACTATGCCTTTTTTCATGAAAATTTTCGACATTCTATACCATGACATTTTTTTACGAATATTTTCGACATGCTATAGTATGACTTTTTTCATGAAAATTTTTCGAAAATATTCGTAAAAAAATGTCATAGTATAGAATGTCGAAAATTTTCATGAAAAAAGGCATAGTATAGTCTGTCGATTAATTTGGTGGAAAAAAAACTCAGTTTAAAATTTCGTCAATTTTCATGAAAAGACATGCTATAGTATGACTTTTATGAAAATTTTCGAAATTTTAAACTGAGTTTTTTTTCCACCAAATTAATCGACAGACTATACTATGCCTTTTTTCATGAAAATTTTCGACATTCTATACCATGACATTTTTTTACGAATATTTTCGACATGCTATAGTATGACTTTTTTCATGAAAATTTTTCGAAAATATTCGTAAAAAAATGTCATAGTATAGAATGTCGAAAATTTTCATGAAAAAAGGCATAGTATAGTCTGTCGATTAATTTGGTGGAAAAAAAACTCAGTTTAAAATTTCGTCAATTTTCATGAAAAGACATGCTATAGTATGACTTTTATGAAAATTTTCGAAATTTTAAACTGAGTTTTTTTTCCACCAAATTAATCGACAGACTATACTATGCCTTTTTTCATGAAAATTTTCGACATTCTATACCATGACATTTTTTTACGAATATTTTCGACATGCTATAGTATGACTTTTTTCATGAAAATTTTTCGAAAATATTCGTAAAAAAATGTCATAGTATAGAATGTCGAAAATTTTCATGAAAAAAGGCATAGTATAGTCTGTCGATTAATTTGGTGGAAAAAAAACTCAGTTTAAAATTTCGTCAATTTTCATGAAAAGACATGCTATAGTATGACTTTTATGAAAATTTTCGAAATTTTAAACTGAGTTTTTTTTCCACCAAATTAATCGACAGACTATACTATGCCTTTTTTAATGAAAATTTTCGACATTCTATACCATGACATTTTTTTACGAATATTTTCGACATGCTATAGTATGACTTTTTTCATGAAAATTTTTCGAAAATATTCGTAAAAAAATGTCATAGTATAGAATGTCGAAAATTTTCATGAAAAAAGGCATAGTATAGTCTGTCGATTAATTTGGTGGAAAAAAACTCAGTTTAAAATTTCGTCAATTTTCATGAAAAGACATGCTATAGTATGACTTTTATGAAAATTTTCGAAATTTTAAACTGAGTTTTTTTTCCACCAAATTAATCGACAGACTATACTATGCCTTTTTTCATGAAAATTTTCGACATTCTATACCATGACATTTTTTACGAATATTTTCGACATGCTATAGTATGACTTTTTTCATGAAAATTTTTCGAAAATATTCGTAAAAAAAATGTCATAGTATAGAATGTCGAAAATTTTCATGAAAAAAGGCATAGTATAGTCTGTCGATTAATTTGGTGGAAAAAAAAACTCAGTTTAAAATTTCGTCAATTTTCATGAAAGACATGCTATAGTATGACTTTTATGAAAATTTTCGACAATTTTAAACTGAGTTTTTTTTCCACCAAATTAATCGACAGACTATAACTATGCCTTTTCTCATGAAAATTTTCGACATTCTATACCATGACATTTTTTTACGAATATTTTCGACATGCTATAGTATGACTTTTTTCATGAAAATGTTTCGAAAATATTGAAAAAATCATGTATAGTAAAAGAAATTTTCATAAAAAGTTTAGTTCGAAATTATGGTGAAAAATACTCATTTATAAAATGCTATAGTATGAATTTTATGAAAATTTTCAAATTTTAAATGATTTTTTTTACAAATTATGACAAAATATATTATTTACATGAAAATTTTGAATTCTATAACATGTCATGTTTAGAATAAATTGTCATATATAGATGATATTTTAAAATTTCTAATAGTTGGAAAAAAAACTCAGTTTAAAATTGTCAATTTTCATGAAAAAGCATGCTATTATGACTTTTTAATTTCAAAAAAACTAGTTTTTTTTCCCCAAATTAATGACAGAATAACTATCTTTTTATGAAAATTTTCGACATATCCTGATTTTTTTACCGAATATTTTCGACATATAGTATACTTTTTCATGAAAATTTTCATTCATAATAATTGTAAAAATTGTATGTATAGAATGAAATTTTTAAAAAGGTTTCGAAATTTGGTGGAAAAAAAACTCAGTTTAAAATTTCGTCAATTTTCATGAAAAGACATGCTATAGTATGACTTTTATGAAAATATTTCGAAATTTTAAACTGAGTTTTTTTTCCACCAAATTAATCGACAGACTATACTATGCCTTTTTTCATGAAAATTTTCGACATTCTATACCATGACATTTTTTTACGAATATTTTCGAAATGCTATAGTATGACTTTTTTCATGAAAATGTTTCGAAAATATTCGTAAAAAAATGTCATAGTATAGAATGTCGAAAATTTTCATGAAAAAAGGCATAGTATAGTCTGTCGATTAATTTGGTGGGAAAAAAACTCAGTTTAAAATTTCGTCAATTTTCATGAAAAGACATGCTATAGTATGACTTTTATGAAAATTTTCAAAATTTTAAACTGAGTTTTTTTTCCACCAAATTAATCGACAGACTATACTATGCCTTTTTTCATGAAAATTTTCGACATTCTATACCATGACATTTTTTTACGAATATTTTCGACATGCTATAGTATGACTTTTTTCATGAAAATTTTTTGAAAATATTCGTAAAAAAATGTCATAGTATAGAATGTCGAAAATTTTCATGAAAAAAGGCATAGTATAGTCTGTCGATTAATTTGGTGGAAAAAAAACTCAGTTTAAAATTTCGTCAATTTTCATGAAAAGACATGCTATAGTATGACTTTTATGAAAATTTTCGAAATTTTAAACTGAGTTTTTTTCCACCAAATTAATCGACAGACTATACTATGCCTTTTTTCATGAAAATTTTCGACATTCTATACCATGACATTTTTTTACGAATATTTTCGACATGCTATAGTATGACTTTTTTCATGAAAATTTTTTGAAAATATTCGTAAAAACATGTCATAGTATAGAATGTCGAAAATTTTCATGAAAAAAGGCATAGTATAGTCTGTCGATTAATTTGGTGGAAAAAAAACTCAGTTTAAAATTTCGTCAATTTTCATGAAAAGACATGCTATAGTATGACTTTTATGAAAATTTTCGAAATTTTAAACTGAGTTTTTTTCCACCAAATTAATCGACAGACTATACTATGCCTTTTTTCATGAAAATTTTCGACATTCTATACCATGACATTTTTTTACGAATATTTTCGACATGCTATAGTATGACTTTTTCATGAATATTTTTTGAAAATATTCGTAAAAAAATGTCATAGTATAGAATGTCGAAAATTTTCATGAAAAAAGGCATAGTATAGTCTGTCGATTAATTTGGTGGAAAAAAAACTCAGTTTAAAATTTCGTCAATTTTCATGAAAAGACATGCTATAGTATGACTTTTATGAAAATTTTCGAAATTTTAAACTGAGTTTTTTTCCACCAAATTAATCGACAGACTATACTATGCCTTTTTTCATGAAAATTTTCGACATTCTATACCATGACATTTTTTTACGAATATTTTCGACATGCTATAGTATGACTTTTTTCATGAAAATTTTTCGTAAATATTCGTAAAAAAATGTCATAGTATAGAATGTCGAAAATTTTCATGAAAAAAGGCATAGTATAGTCTGTCGATTCATTTGGTGGAAAAAAAACTCAGTTTAAAATTTCAACATTTTCATGAAAAAAGTCATACTATAGTATGACTTTTCATGAAAATTGACGAAAATTTAAACTGAGTTATTTTTCCACCAAATTAATCGACAGACTATACTATGCCCGTTTTCATGAACATTTTCGACATTCTATACTATGACATTTTTTTACGAATATTTTCAAAATTTTCATGAAAAAAGTCATACTATAGCATGTCGAAAATATTCGGAAAAAAATGTCATAGTATAGTTTGTCGATTAATTTGGTGGAAAAGAAAACTCAGTTTAAAATTTCAAAATTTTCATGAAAAAAGTCATACTATAGCATGTCGAAAATATTTCCTGAAAAAATGTCGAAAATATTCGTAAAAAAATGTCATAGTATAGAATGTCGAAAATTTTCATGAAAAAAGGCATAGTATAGTCTGTGGAAAAAAAACTCAGTTTAAAATTTCAAAATGTTCATGAAAAAAGTCATACTATAGCATGTCGAAAATATTTCGTGAAAAAATGTCGAAAATATTCGTAAAAAAATGTCATAGTATAGAATGTCGATTAATTTGGTGGAAAAAAAACTCAGTTTAAAATTTCAAAATTTTCATGAAAAAAGTCATACTATAGCATGTCGAAAATTTTCGTGAACAAATGTCGAAAATATTCGTAAAAAAATGTCAGTATAGAATGTCGAAAATGTTCATGAAAAAAGGCATAGTATAGTCTGTCAATTAATTTGGTGGAAAAGAAAACTCAGTTTAAAATTTCAAAATTTTCATGAAAAAAGTCATACTATAGCATGTCGAAAATATTCGTAAAAAAATGTCGAAAATATTCGTAAAAAAATTTCATAGTTTAGAATATCGAAAATTTTCATGAAAAAAGGCATAGTATAGTCTGTCGATTAATTTGGTGGAAAAAAAACTCAGTTTAAAATTTCGAAAATTTTCATGAAAAAAGTCATACTATAGCATGTCGAAAATTTTCGTTAACAAATGTCGAAAATATTCGTAAAAAAATGTCATAGCATAGAATGTCGAAAATTTTCATGAAAAAAGGCATAGTATAGTCTGTCGATTCATTTGGTGGAAAAAAAACTCAGTTTAAAATTTCAACATTTTCATGAAAAAAGTCATACTATAGTATGACTTTTCATGAAAATTGACGAAAATTTAAACTGAGTTATTTTTCCACCAAATTAATCGACAGACTATACTATGCCTGTTTTCATGAAAATTTCCGACATTCTATACCATGACATTTTTTTACGAATATTTTCGAAATTTTCATGAAAAAAGTCATACTATAGCATGTCGAAAATATTCGGAAAAAAATGTCATAGTATAGTTTGTCGATTAATTTGGTGGAAAAGAAAACTCAGTTTAAAATTTCAAAATTTTCATGAAAAAAGTCATACTATAGCATGTCGAAAATATTTCCTGAAAAAATGTCGAAAATATTCGTAAAAAAATGTCATAGTATAGAATGTCGAACATTTTCATGAAAAAAGGCATAGTATAGTCTGTGGAAAAAAAACTCAGTTTAAAATTTCAAAATTTTCATGAAAAAAGTCATACTATAGCATGTCGAAAATTTTCGTGAACAAATGTCGAAAATATTCATAAAAAAATGTCATAGTATAGAATGTCGAAAATGTTCATGAAAAAAGGCATAGTATAGTCTGTCAATTAATTTGGTGGAAAAGAAAACTCAGTTTAAAATTTCAAAATTTTCATGAAAAAAGTCATACTATAGCATGTCGAAAATTTTCGTGAACAAATGTCAAAAATATTCGTAAAAAAATTTCATAGCTTAGAATATCGAAAATTTTCATGAAAAAAGGCATAGTATAGTCTGTCGATTAATTTGGTGGAAAAAAAACTCAGTTTAAAATTTCAACATTTCATGAAAAATTGACAAAAATTTAAACAGTTTTCGATTTTTGACATTTTCATGAAAAAAGTCATACTATAGTATGACTTTTCGTATACTTTTAGTATAGAATATCGAAAATTTTCCTGAAAAACATATTAGTATAGTATGTAGATGAATTTTGTGGAAAAAAAACTCATGTCGAAAATATTCAAGAAAACGTCATAGGATAGGATAGAATAGCACTTTATTTATCCCCGTGGGGAAATTGCAGTTTCAAAGCAGCACAAATTCTATCAAAAGACAGTACATAAAATATGAATAGGACAGGGCATACAATAAATAAGAACAAAAAATATCCAAGGGATAAAAACACTAGTAAAGTTATATGTCATAAAGGTTAATAAGGTAAATAAATATGTGCATCATAAATAAATTATGTGCGGTAGCAATAGTGTAAATATGATATCCACGTGAACAACACGTGAACAACACGTGAACAACACGTGAACAGGACTAAAGGGACAGTGCAATTACAGATAGTGTCAGAGACCACCGAGTTGGCTGAGACTGAGGTCATCACAGCAGTTGGTATTGTACAGCCGGATGGCTGTTGGTACAAATGAGCGCTTAAAGCGCTCTTTCAAACACCTCGGAAGGATGAGACGGTTACTGAAGGAGCTTCTTAACCCATTCATCTCCTCATAGAGGGAAAAAAAAATCATAGTTTAAAATTTCAAAAATTTTCATGAAAAAAAAGTCATAGTATAGAATGTCGAAAATGTTCATGAAAACAGGCATAGTCGATTCATTTCGTGAGAAAAAAAACTCAGTTTAAAATTTTGAAAATTTCAATGAAAAAAAAGTCATACTATAGTATGTCGAAAATGTTCGTGAAAAAATGTCATAGTATAGAATGTCGAAAATTTTCATGAAAACAGGCATAGTATAGTCTGTCGACTCATTTCGTGGGAAAAAAATCATAGTTTAGAATGTCGAAAATTTTCTTGAAAAAATGTCATAATATAGAATGTTGAAAACTTTCATGAAAAAGGTCATACCATAGTATGTCGAAAAAAAACGCATAGTATAGTACGTCGAAAAAATAAAAAAATGGCATAGTATAGTAGGTCGAAAAAATAAAAAACGCATAGTACAGTATGTCGAAAAAAAGGCATAGTATAGTATGTCGAAAAAATTAAAAAGTCATAGTATAGTATGTCGTAAAAATAAAAAAACGGCATAGTATAGTATGTCGAAAAAACAAAAAACGCATAGTATAGTATGTCGAAAAAATAAAAAACGGCATAGTATAGCATGTCGAAAAATAAAAAAAAAGTCATAGTATAGTATGTGGAAAAAATTAAAAAGTCGTAGTATAGTATGTCGAAAAAATAAAAGAACGGCATAGTATTATGTAGAAAAAAGTCATAGCATAGTATGTCGTAAAAATAAAAAAACGGCATAGTATAGTATGTCGAAAATAACGCATAGCATAGTATGTCGAAAAAATAAAAAAAGTCATAGTATAGTATTTAGCAAAAAACGAAATAGTATAGTATGTCGCAAAAATTAAAAAACGCATAGTATAGAATGTCGAAAGTTTCATGAAAACATGCATAGTATAGTCTGTCGATTCATTTCGTGGGAAAAAAACTCAGTTTAAAATTTCGAAAATTTTAATAAAAAAAAGTCATACTATAGTATGTCGAAAATGTTCGTGAAAAAATGTCATAGTATAGAATGTCAAAAATGTTCATGAAAACGGGCATAGTATATTCTGTCGATTCATTTCGTGGGAAAAAAACTCAGTTTAAAATTTCGAAAATTTTAATGAAAAAAAAGTCATAATATAGAATGTCGAAAATTTTCATGAAAAAGGTCATACCATAGTATGTCGAAAAAAAACGCATAGTATAGTATGTCGAAAAAATAAAAAAAACAGCATACTATGGTGTGTCGAAAAAAAGTCGTAGTATAGTATGTCGAAAAAAAACGCATACTATAGTATGTCGAAAAAATTTAAAAACGGTATAGTATGTCGAAAAAATAAAAGTCATAGTATAGTATGTCGAAAAAATAAAAAAATGGCATAGTATAGTAGGTCGAAAAAATAAAAAACGCATAGTACAGTATGTCGAAAAAAAGTCGTAATATAGTATGTCGAAAAAAAGTCATAATATAGTATGTCGAAGAAAACGTATAATATGTTGAAAAAATAAAAAAAAGTCATAGTATAGTATGTTGAAAAAATAAAAAAACACAGTATAGTATGTCGAAAAAACCCATAGTATAGTATGACGAAAAAGAAAAAAAAACGGCATAGTATAGTATGTCAAAAAAATTAAAACGCTTAGTATAGTATGTCGAAAAAAATAAAAAAATGGCATACTATAGTATGTCGAAAAAAAGTCATAGTATAGTATGTCGAAAAAATAAAAAAAGGGCATAGGTATAGTTTGTCGAAAAAAAGTCATATTATAGTATCGAAAAAATAAAAAACGCATAGTATAGTATGTCGAAAAAAACAAAAAACGGCATAGTATAGTAGGTCGAAAAAATAAAAAACGCATAGTACAGTATGTCGAAAAAACGCATAGTATAGTATGTCGAAAAAATAAAAAAGTCATAGTATAGTATGTCGAAAAAATTTAAAAGTCATAATATAGTATGTCGCAAAAAACGGCACAGTATAGTATGTCGTAAAAATAAAAAAAAGTCTCATAGTATAGTATATCGAAAAAATAAAAAACGCATAGTATAGTATGTCGAAAAAATAAAAAACGGCATAGTATAGCATGTCGAAAAATAAAAAAAGGTATAGTATGTGGAAAAAACTTTAAAAATCGTAGTATAGTATGTCGAAAAAATAAAAAAACAGCATACTATGGTGTGTCGAAAAAAAGTCATAGTATAGTATGTCGAAAAAAAACAAAAACACATACTATAGTATGTCGAAAAAATTTAAAAACGGTATAGTATGTCGAAAAAATAAAAAAATGGCATAGTATAGTAGGTCGAAAAAATAAAAAACGCATAGTACAGTATGTCGAAAAAAAGGCATAGTATAGTATGTCGAAAAAAAGTCGTAATATAGTATGTCGAAAAAAAGTCATAATATAGTATGTCGAAGAAAACGTATAATATGTTGAAAAAATAAAAAAAAGTCATAGTATAGTATGTTGAAAAAATAAAAAAACACAGTATAGTATGTCGAAAAAAATAAAAAAATGGCATACTATAGTATGTCGAAAAAAAGTCATAGTATAGTATGTCGAAAAAATAAAAAAAGGGTATAGGTATAGTTTGTCGAAAAAAAGTCATATTATAGTATCGAAAAAATAAAAAACGCATAGTATAGTATGTCGAAAAAAACAAAAAACGGCATAGTATAGTAGGTCGAAAAAATAAAAAACGCATAGTACAGTATGTCGAAAAAACGCATAGTATAGTATGTCGAAAAAATAAAAAAGTCATAGTATATTATGTGGAAAAAATTAAACAGTCGTAGTATAGTATGTCGAAAAAATAAAGAACGGCATAGTATTATGTAGAAAAAAGTCATAGTATAGTATGTCGAAAAAATAAAAAAACAGCATACTATAGTATGTCGAAAAAAAGTCATAGTATAGTATGTCGAAAAAATTTAAAAACGGTATAGTATGTTGAAAAAATAAAATACGCATAGTACAGTGTCGAAAAAAACGCATAGTATAGTATGACGAAAAAATAAAAAAATGGCATAGTATAGTATGTTGAAAAAAACGCATAGTATAGATTGTCGAAAAAATAAAAAAGTCATAGTATAGTATGTCGAAAAAATAAAAAAAAAACATAGTATTATGTCGAAAAAAACGCATAGTATAGTATGTGGAAAAAATTTAAAAATCGTAGTATAGTATGTCGAAAAAATAAAAAAAACAGCATACTATGGTGTGTCGAAAAAAAGTCATAGTATAGTATGTCGAAAAAAAACGCATACTATAGTATGTCGAAAAAATTTAAAAACGGTATAGTATGTCGAAAAAATAAAAAAATGGCATAGTATAGTAGGTCGAAAAAATAAAAAACGCATAGTACAGTATGTCGAAAAAAAGTCGTAATATAGTATGTCGAAAAAAAGTCATAATATAGTATGTCGAAGAAAACGTATAATATGTTGAAAAAATAAAAAAACACAGTATAGTATGTCGAAAAAAATAAAAAAATGGCATACTATAGTATGTCGAAAAAAAGTCATAGTATAGTATGTCGAAAAAATAAAAAAAGGGCATAGGTATAGTTTGTCGAAAAAAAGTCATATTATAGTATCGAAAAAATAAAAAACGCATAGTATAGTATGTCGAAAAAAACAAAAAACGGCATAGTATAGTAGGTCGAAAAAATAAAAAACGCATAGTACAGTATGTCGAAAAAACGCATAGTATAGTATGTCGAAAAAATAAAAAAGTCATAGTATAGTATGTGGAAAAAATTAAAAAGTCGTAGTATAGTATGTCGAAAAAATAAAGAACGGCATAGTATTATGTAGAAAAAAGTCATAGTATAGTATGTCGAAAAAATAAAAAAACAGCATACTATAGTATGTCGAAAAAAAGTCATAGTATAGTATGTCGAAAAAATTTAAAAACGGTAAAGTATGTTGAAAAAATAAAATACGCATAGTACAGTGTCGAAAAAAACGCATAGTATAGTATGACGAAAAAATAAAAAAATGGCATAGGTATAGTTTGTCGAAAAAAAGTCATATTATAGTATCGAAAAAATAAAAAACGCATAGTATAGTATGTCGAAAAAAACAAAAAACGGCATAGTATAGTATGTCGAAAAAATTTAAAAACGGTATAGTATGTTGAAAAAATAAAATACGCATAGTACAGTGTCGAAAAAAACGCATAGTATAGTATGTCGAAAAAATAAAAAAAGGGCATAGGTATAGTTTGTCGAAAAAAAGTCATATTATAGTATCGAAAAAATAAAAAACGCATAGTATAGTATGTCGAAAAAAACAAAAAACGGCATAGTATAGTAGGTCGAAAAAATAAAAAACGCATAGTACAGTATGTCGAAAAAACGCATAGTATAGTATGTCGAAAAAATAAAAAAGTCATAGTATAGTATGTGGAAAAAATTAAAAAGTCGTAGTATAGTATGTCGAAAAAATAAAGAACGGCATAGTATTATGTAGAAAAAAGTCATAGTATAGTATGTCGAAAAAATAAAAAAACAGCATACTATAGTATGTCGAAAAAAAGTCATAGTATAGTATGTCGAAAAAATTTAAAAACGGTATAGTATGTTGAAAAAATAAAATACGCATAGTACAGTGTCGAAAAAAACGCATAGTATAGTATGACGAAAAAATAAAAAAATGGCATAGTATAGTATGTTGAAAAAAACGCATAGTATAGATTGTCGAAAAAATAAAAAAGTCATAGTATAGTATGTCGAAAAAATAAAAAAAAAACATAGTATTATGTCGAAAAAAACGCATAGTATAGTATGTGGAAAAAATTTAAAAATCGTAGTATAGTATGTCGAAAAAATAAAAAAAACAGCATACTATGGTGTGTCGAAAAAAAGTCATAGTATAGTATGTCGAAAAAAAACAAAAACACATACTATAGTATGTCGAAAAAAAGTCGTAGTATAGTATGTCGAAAAAAAACGCATACTATAGTATGTCGAAAAAACTTAAAACCGGTATAGTATGTCGAAAAAATAAAAAAGTCATAGTATAGTATGTCGAAAAAATAAAAAAATGGCATAGTATAGTAGGTCGAAAAAATAAAAAACGCATAGTACAGTATGTCGAAAAAAAGGCATAGTATAGTATGTCGAAAAAAAGTCGTAATATAGTATGTCGAAAAAAAGTCATAATATAGTATGTCGAAGAAAACGTATAATATGTTGAAAAAATAAAAAAACACAGTATAGTATGTCGAAAAAAATAAAAAAATGGCATAGGTATAGTTTGTCGAAAAAAAGTCATATTATAGTATCGAAAAAATAAAAAACGCATAGTATAGTATGTCGAAAAAAACAAAAAACGGCATAGTATAGTAGGTCGAAAAAATAAAAAACGCATAGTACAGTATGTCGAAAAAACGCATAGTATAGTATGTCGAAAAAATAAAAAAGTCATAGTATAGTATGTCGAAAAAAACAAAAAACGGCATAGTATAGTAGGTCGAAAAGATAAAAAACGCATAGTACAGTATGTCGAAAAAACGCATAGTATAGTATGTCGAAAAAATAAAAAAGTCATAGTATAGTATGTGGAAAAAATTAAAAAGTCGTAGTATAGTATGTCGAAAAAATAAAGAACGGCATAGTATTATGTAGAAAAAAGTCATAGTATAGTATGTCGAAAAAATAAAAAAACAGCATACTATAGTATGTCGAAAAAAAGTCATAGTATAGTATGTCGAAAAAATTTAAAAACGGTATAGTATGTTGAAAAAATAAAATACGCATAGTACAGTGTCGAAAAAAACGCATAGTATAGTATGACGAAAAAATAAAAAAATGGCATAGTATAGTATGTTGAAAAAAACGCATAGTATAGATTGTCGAAAAAATAAAAAAGTCATAGTATAGTATGTCGAAAAAATAAAAAAAAAACATAGTATTATGTCGAAAAAAACGCATAGTATAGTATGTGGAAAAAATTTAAAAATCGTAGTATAGTATGTCGAAAAAATAAAAAAAACACATACTATAGTATGTCGAAAAAAAGTCGTAGTATAGTATGTCGAAAAAAAACGCATACTATAGTATGTCGAAAAAACTTAAAAACGGTATAGTATGTCGAAAAAATAAAAAAGTCATAGTATAGTATGTCGAAAAAATAAAAAAATGGCATAGTATAGTAGGTCGAAAAAATAAAAAACGCATAGTACAGTATGTCGAAAAAAAGTCGTAATATAGTATGTCGAAAAAAAGTCATAATATAGTATGTCGAAGAAAACGTATAATATGTTGAAAAAATAAAAAAACACAGTATAGTATGTCGAAAAAAATAAAAAAATGGCATAGGTATAGTATGTCGAAAAAACCCATAGTATAGTATGACGAAAAAGAAAAAAAAACGGCATAGTATAGTATGTCAAAAAAATAAAAACGCTTAGTATAGTATGTCGAAAAAAATAAAAAAATGGCATAGGTATAGTATGTCGAAAAAAAGTCATAGTATAGTATGTCAAAAAAATAAAAAAAGGGCATAGGTATAGTTTGTCGAAAAAAAGTCATATTATAGTATCGAAAAAATAAAAAACGCATAGTATAGTATGTCGAAAAAAACAAAAAACGGCATAGTATAGTAGGTCGAAAAAATAAAAAACGCATAGTACAGTATGTCGAAAAAACGCATAGTATAGTATGTCGAAAAAATAAAAAAGTCATAGTATAGTATGTCGAAAAAATTTAAAAGTCATAATATAGTATGTCGCAAAAAACGGCACAGTATAGTATGTCGTAAAAATAAAAAAAAGTCTCATAGTATAGTATATCGAAAAAATAAAAAACGCATAGTATAGTATGTCGAAAAAATAAAAAACGGCATAGTATAGTATGTCGCAAAAATAAAAAAAGGCATAGTATAGTATGTGGAAAAAATTAAAAAGTCGTAGTATAGTATGTCGAAAAAATTAAAAAGTCATAGTATTATGTCGAAAAAATGAAAAGTCATAAGTAGTATGTCGAAAAAAAATTAAAAAAAGTCATGGTATAGTATGTCGAAAAAAAGTCATAGTATAGTATGTCAAAAAAATTAAAAAAGTCATGGTATAGTATGTCGAAAAAAAGTCATAGTATATAGTATGTCGAAAAAATTTAAAAACGGTATAGTATGTTGAAAAAATAAAATACGCATAGTACAGTGTCGAAAAAAACGCATAGTATAGTATGACGAAAAAATAAAAAAATGGCATAGTATAGTATGTTGAAAAAAACGCATAGTATAGATTGTCGAAAAAATAAAAGTCATAGTATAGTATGTCGAAAAAATAAAAAAACGCATAGTATGGATTGTCGAAAAAATTTAAAAACGGTATAGTTAGTATGTTGAAAAAAAAGTCATAGTACAGTATGTCGAAAAAAATTTAAAAAAGTCATAGTATAGTATGTCGAAAAAAAACGCATACTATAGTATGTCGAAAAAATTTAAAAACGGTATAGTATGTCGAAAAAATAAAAAAAAGTCATAGTATAGTGTGTCGAAAAAATAAAAAAAGTCATGGTATTTCGAAAAAAACATATAGTATAGTATGACGAAAAAATTACAAAACAGCATACTATAGTATGTTGAAAAAAATGGCATATTATATAGTATGTCGAAAAAAAGTCATAGTATAGTATGTTGAAAAAATTAAAAAACGGCATACTATAGTATGTCGAACAAATTAAAAAAAAATAGTATAGTATGTCGAAAAAAAAAAAAAACGGCATAATATAGTATGTCGAAAAAAACGCATGGTATAGTATGACGAAAAAAGTCATTGTATAGTATGTCGAAAAAAAAAAAGTCATAGTATAGTATGTCGTAAAAAACGCATAGTATGACAAAAAATAAAAAAACGGCATTGTATAGTATGTCGCAAAAAACGCATAGTATGGTAGGTCGAAAAAAGAAAAAAAATCATAGTATAGTACGTCGAAAAAGACGACATAGTATAGTATGTCGGGAAAAAAAAGTCATAGATTGTTGAAAAAATTAAAAAAAGTCATAGGATAGTATGTCGAAAAAAAGTCATCGTATAGTATGTCGAAAAAATAAAAACTCATAGTAGTATGTCAAAAAAAAAAAAAAACGCATAATATAGTATGTCGAATAAATAAAAAGACGGCATAGTATAGTATGTCGAAAAATAACCCTGCATAGTATAGTATGTCGAAAAAATAAAAAAAAAAGTCATAGTATAGTATGTCGAAAAAATAAAAAACGGCATACTATAGTATGTCGTAAAAAATCATAGTCATAGTATAGTATAGCCATAAACATTGTCATACAAAATGTAATTAAAGGAATCATAGTATGGCATTCCATAAAAAAAAAATATATATATAGTATGTCCTAAAAATGTCTTAAAAAGTCTTGTCAAGAGTAAGGAGCTAGCATACACAAGCTGCAAACAACCGCAAATGGAAAAGTCTTCATTCATTAAAAGTACAGTGTGTAGAATTTAGGGGGATCTATTGAATATAATATAAATAAAAGTTTGTTTTCTTTAGTGTATAATCACTTGAAAATAAGAATCACGTTTTCTTTACCTTTCGAACGAGTCCTCCATATCTAGGCAGCGGGTCCTCTTCACGGAGTCCGCCAAATACTGACTATGAGAAGCTAGTGGTGACTAGAGGCCGCCAAATCCTAAACGCTGCACCTTTTAAAGCAAGGAGAGGTAGACAGAAACAAAATAGACATTCACATTTTGTCATATCACAGGTTAAGGCAAAAGTACAAAAGACTGATTTTTTTTTTTTAGATGATGTGGGTGAGATGAGACAAAGAGCGAAAACAGTAGCCGGCCGTGGTGGGTGCAAATGGACATTGTGGAGGAATCGAGTTGCATGTAATTAATCAGTGTTCATTTCTCCGCAGCTCGCTCACTCAACCTGTTTGCTCTCATCCCGATGACCACCATCAGAGCTCTGCTCTCACAGCAGGTTCCAGCATCCTCATGTGGTGAGTATAAAAACCTGTGTGTGTGTGCGTGTCTGTGTAGGTTTGTGAAAGCACAGCAGATGAGTAATAATAACAGTAGAGATAATTGAACAGTGATAAGAATAAAATACACAGCAGAGTTATGCACATGCTACTAATGGTTTCAACATATTGATTTGACTATAAAAGTAAGAAATATGGAGGGCACTTCGGGACAGCACATGTACAGCTTTACAACTTGAAGTTGCAATTCAAAGCTGCTGTTGCTAAAAAAAAAAATCTCTTACCTTTAGTGTTTTTAGAGGGACTATTTCTTTAGTAAAAAGTAGTTCTAAAGAAAGGTTCACAGCAAGGTCTTTGGATCATCCAGAGTAACCAGGACTTTGTTACCTGAAAGAGATGTTTCTGTTCAATTCAATGTAATTTCTTTCCAATTAAATTCACTGCAAATCAAACTTCCATTTTTTTTCTGCAAAAAAATTGCTTTTATCATCCAAGAATGATGTACTATTCCTTTTAAAGAGATATCTTGGAGATTGACTTATAAGAAAATGTATGTTTTTCTCTGAACCTTATTGACTTCTCTTTCCTTCGACCCATCTGTACTCTTTCCCATCAGGCACCATTCTCACTTCCCTGCAGTTGTCTCTGAAGATGGCCGGTCTGGCGTACGTCCCTGCCTTTACTAAGATCTATCAGAGAACCCTGCACTGGTTCCCAGGCTTCATCTTCACGCTCGCTGGCATCATTACAGTGCTGGGAATGATACCCATCAGGTAGGATGTGGATGATATACTTTTGCTGGCAGTGATAACAATTGGTCTATTCCTACCAGGGCTCAATATTTGTTTTAAGTGCTAGTATTTATTTTTCAACTAAATGGAATTTGGGTGGGGGGGTTTCTGAATATTTTTAAAATGTATAAAAATGAGATTAGTCTAATACAAAAAATCTGTGTGAAAATCAACATTTAAGAAAATTTACAATTAGTTTAATCATATATTTTGGCCATTTCTTATTTCACTTAAGTTTTACTTACATTTTTTTTGGGGGGGGCGGGGTACACACTGACTTTCCTGCCAAAAGTTAGTAAAGAAGGTTGATACCACTCCCATATCTGTCCGTTAAGTACGAGGTTGGAGCCATGAGTCAATTAGCTTAGCTTAGCATAAACACTGGAAAAAGGGGGAAACGGGTAGCGCATTTTAACTTTTTTCTTCTTTTTTTAACTTACTAAGCTTACTTTTTTTTACTTACTCTTACAGTTTTTCCTATTAAGATAAGATAAACTATTAGGGATGTCAGTCGATTAAATTATTTAATCGCAAACTAATCAATTAACAACACAAAACAATGACAAATATTGTCCAGAAACCCTCACAGGTACTGCATTTAGCATAAAAACATATGCTCAAATCATAACATGGCAAACTCGAGCCCAACAGGCAACAACGGCTGTCAATTATCTATTGTCTCTCCATGGTCTATGTCTGGTGTTGG